>LR749561.1:892143-964816 GCA_902729485.2 Mus minutoides | reverse complement strand
TCCATTTTTTTTTTTTGTAGGAACTCAGAGCTATGAGTTTACCTCTCAGGAATGCTTTCATTGTGTCCCATAAGTTTGGGTATGTTGTGGCTTCATTTTCATTAAACTCTAGAAAGTCTTTAATTTCTTTCTTTATTTCTTCCTTGACCAAGGTATCATTGAGTAGAATGTTGTTCAGTTTCCAAGTGAATGATGGTGTCCTGCTTCTTATGTTGTTATTGAAGAACAGCCTTAGACCATGGTGATCTGATAGGGTGCATGGGATAATTTCAATACTTTTGAATCTGTTGAGATCTATCATTTTCTAATAAACTCACAATGTGAAGTGGCATGTCAAATATGATTCAAAACTTGTAACACAAAATCTTAATTATGAATACAAATCAGAATATCCCTGAGATAAGCCACATATACAAAAACCATTTGGAATGTGGCAGTAGTTACATTTCAGATGAATGAGGAATGTAAATCTTGAAAAGCTATGCTATGGCTATTGGCTTACCATATAGTAATTCCTCTTGGGAAGAGGCTCTGTTGTATAAAAGAAATGCCAAAAAATATCACAGACAAACTTTTTCGAAGTTTCTCATGTTAAGGAGACTACAAATGAATTCATGAAGTAAAAACTAATTTCACTCTAGCCTCCAGTCTAAAGTATCTGGATGAAGATACTCTGTCCACGTAAATGGTCAAGCTGAGTTCAACTTGGAAAGGATTGCATGATGCTCTGTAAGGTTTGATGGGTTAGCATATCATAACTGTGTGTTTTAAAGAGGAAATGGCCCAAGAGAAAAAAAAAGAAGAAAATTCCTTAAAATCTTGGAATCCCTGTGACTAGTGACATAATAATATTCTGGCATAAACTCTTGGAGGGAAAGAATTAGATCAAAACACCAGAAACCTTAAAAATATGCATAGTGTTTCATCATCATCTTCCAGGGAATGCTTCCTAACAGCTAACCATCTCTACAGTGAAAACTTTATCCCTTGGGGCAGTTGTGTAGCCTTGTTCAAAGTGGTGTGTTAGTCGAAATCCATCTGGACATGCCAACTCCCTCTTTACCAAACATTCTATGTACTCCTTCGCTTTCAATTACCATGTCTATGGTCATGATAATGTCTTCTGTAATCCTCTCCAATTT
The DNA here is from genome assembly GCA_902729485.2 of Mus minutoides. Lineage (NCBI taxonomy): Eukaryota > Metazoa > Chordata > Mammalia > Rodentia > Muridae > Mus > Mus minutoides. The sequence goes on along the minus strand of LR749561.1, from coordinate 963,674 downwards.
GCCTCCAAGAAATTTCCCATGCAGTGTCTACCAAAAGTCTTTATGGGAAGTATGCAAGGAGGTGTGTATCAACATAGAAAATACCCTGGAAGCCCAAAGAAGCATGTCTCTTCCTATCCCATTTACCCCATTTTCTCCATGTTGCCAAGGAAACCCTTTCTTTCCTTCCCTTCCCATCCAAGGTCCCATACACACACACACACACACACACACACACACACACACACACACACACACACACACACACACACACACACACACACACACATATATATATATATATATATATATATATATATATATATATATATGCATTTATATCAAGAGATGGAGAAAGAGAGAGAGAGAGACTAGAATTTATATTTATCCTATGAAAGTTTTAAATTTTTTTTCCAGGAACAGAAACAGTAACAGAAGCAGTTTGCTGTCCAGCAAAGCCTTAATGTCTACTCTCTTTGCTGTCCTATATCAGGCTTGCTGGAAACAAAGACAAAGGAAGAGATGGGGTCAGAAATTTAACATGCATCTGTGAAGTAACGAGTCAGGATTTGGTAGTTGAAGAATTCGACACACTAGGCAGTTACAACTAAATTTTTCATTGATTTACACGGGGAGTTATAGAAAGTAGATGGCCTTTCATTATTTTTTCAGATTGAAGAAAGGAGCCTTGAACATGTGCTAAGCCAGTCATTAGCTTCAGGCAATGCTGAGAGAGCCAGTTGGAAATTTTCAGTGGTTCATCCTCCCAACAACACACAGAAAATAGCCACAAAGTCCCAGAAGACAGGTGAGAAGTGACTGGGAAAAAGCTGTTCTAACACAGGACTTTGAGAAAGCCCAGTAGGACTAGTTCTTAGACCGTGTACCAAAGTGATGCTGGGAAAAGGACACTGTTAAGAAGTACACTTCTTGTCTTTCTTCATGCACCACATGAGGCCAGACAAAGAACAGCAACAGACACCAGCCCCCCCCCACCCCCCCCCGGCCAAATCCAAGGACATTTCAACAAAGTGTAAGTTTATTTCTCTCCAATGTCATGGCCACTTCACATGCTACCATTTTTGCAAGAAAGATGCTCTGCATCAGATGTCCTGATTCCGATTGCTTCAGTCCTGTGACTCTGCTTCTTCAGCTTGTGGCATGCTTAGTCACTATGAGCCTGACTGGGGAACTGCCTCTTTCACAGACAGATACACTCTTCAAGCCTAGAGATATGATGTGTTCATATCTCAATAGTCTTACTGGTGGCCAGAAGAACACATAAAGGTGAAGGGAAGAGAAAGGTGTTTCTCTAAGAAGAGGAATTAGATGCAGAATCATCTACTCTTGGTTCTTTCAGGAAGAAAAATGACCCCTGGGCCCTGGAGCATTGCAATGCTACCCAACAGGAGACTGACTCTATAGATGTCCACAGGTGTGGTAGTGTTTATAGCTCTAGTCGGCAGCATGAACCTGGGAGAGCAGGGCCTACGAATGAGGCAGACAGAAGTCTCATGCAACAGCCAACTTTATTCAGTACATGAGACAATTGATACTCTGAGGGTTAAGAAGAATCATGTAAGCGAGGTGTTAAACCACAAGGAAAACACACACAGGACATAAACATGTTTTTCCGTAGAGACACGTGAATAACAACAGCTGAAGTTGTTATTCATGTCATGCCTATCCACTACACCTGGGAGGAGCACAAGGCCATGTTCTAAGAACAATTCTGTGTTTTGAAGAAACTGAGGTCACGAGACTCTTGTCTGTTTTCTTGGAGTTTTCCCATGAGCAATTCTCACATGACTCCATCTTGGACTGTGTTCCTCCGACAAGCAGCAGGCTAGTCACAGAGCAGCACAGAGGTAAACCCTTACTGTCTGAAGACATGACACACATGCTTGGTTATCCATGAGTGTTTTAGATTGATCTATTTCAGCACCTATCGCTGTTACTTAGCGCGTTTGTGTCCTTTGGAGGTTTCAAAGGATTTCAAAATGTTTGCATGTAACATGCATTACTTTACAGCTGATCCAAAATAATTTTTGAGACAGTAGTAACACACACACACACGCATATATATATATATATATATATATATATATATATATATATATATATATATGCGTGTGTGTGTGTGTGTGTAGATAGATACATAGATAGATAGATAGAGTGCTATTTAGAAATGACACTGGAAGGACTCAACCAGAATTTACTTTGAAAGTCACAGAAATTAAATTTTCTGTCTTCTTGCCACAGCCATTCCACTTAAAAAATTTGGACAGAGGTCATGCCAAATTATATTGATATTTTCAGAGTCTTGACATTATAACCTAGAAACTGCAATGCTTTAAAAATACTCTATAGGATGTGGTAACTTGAGATTTTATATTTCTTAATGCATTGATTTTTAAAGCAGAAAATTATTTGGATGGACATAATAAGAAAGATTCTAAGCCAATGCCTTTATCTAGTGTTAAATGTCTTCCGAGAAAATATTGAAAATAAGTACTCTCCACAATTAAAAATAATTATGGAGACTACATGTTTGAGATATTAAGTACAACCAAGAATTTAGAATAAAGACATCCCAAATAATTTCTCATTAAGATTTTAAATTTAAAAAGAATTTTAAACAATATAACCAATCACTATGAAGTTTCTAATTAAAATAGTTAAATTTCATATATCAAACACTTTCAAATTACCCTATTATATAAAATATGCACTTTTTAACCTTATGTGTGATATTTATTGTGATTTTCAGTCATTTTACTTACAAAATCCTGTAAGGTACTTCAACATGCTATTCATGTTATCGCAAAGACTACAACACCGATGCACATATGATATATCATGCTATAGTCAAAGTCTCAACGTCATAGGTTGCATATAATAACGTGGGTATAGTTTTAATAACGTGGGTATAGTTTTTCTACCCTACTTTTACACTGTGAGATTAATAATTCATAATTCATTAAAGCTTGCCATTGAAAGAAAGACATACAGACATAATAAAGACATATTATATAGACCTAATCAGAGGAGGGGCAGCATCTCAGGGGCTTGTTAGATTACTCAGTGGAGTGGGAATTCATGCTTATGTCATGGTTTGATCAAGAAATACATGCTCCCAGAAAGGAAAGTGAATCCTTGGAATAAGTTGTAGTCTGTGTTTCTGGAGCTCGTGTTTTCAGTTCATTGCACTTATTTCTCTAGTCCCAAATTTTACAATCACCAAGTAGTGAGTAGGTGCTATTAAACTGAAGTATCTACAAAAGTGTAAAATGCTGGACCTTATAAATTATTCTTAGCAAATATATTATAAATATATTATTATTCTTAGCAAATCCTGTAAATTTGTTTGAAGAATGCAGGTGACCGTATAGAAATCAGCACAGTAAAACCTGGCAGCATTATGTGTAAAGTATTGCTGAATCATACATAATACATTGAATTATGTCTGACCAGAGTCAATAGCAACAATTACTCTAGCTATCACATCTTGGTCTTTAGGTTGCATTCACAAAGATCTCTGCTTGTTAATCTACCAGCTGTATTTTAGGCACCCAGTTCTATGAGGAAATCTTCCCTACATTTTACTGCTTGGAGGTGGGGTGGGGAGGTAGAAAAAATGATATCAAGGTCAAAATTCTCAGAAACTGTTATATCTAGAGAGCTGGTAACACAGACATCCAAGTTTAATCAGTTATCTGAGGAGAATTGCTAACTGTGTGTAATTACTCTAATGTGTGTCATTAGGACATTATTTTGTGTGTATGTATGTGCTGTGTGGTTTCACTTTTACATGGTTTTCGGTCCACATCGTATTTCAGTATTGTAACCTGCTCCTCAGAACGTGACTATTATTTGTATTCTAGATATGATGTGTATGTGTGTGTGTGTGTGTTTTGAAAGAAAACAAAACAGAGACAGGGGTCCTACAGATTATAAGCATATTACCGAAAATTAGAACGGAAGTGCTGTTACACATTGTTCTGCAGTCGGGCGGAGTGCAGGCAGTTCCTCAGCTTCGACAACCCTCAGCCTCGTTACTTCCTCTCTCTCACTCTTAAACATTTATGTTTTAGTGGCATGTGCCTCTGAGCTGCCCTTCTGGCCTTTAAAGAGCTTATAAGCTTCCAGGGTGATCCATCTGGTCGACCCAAACCCACATGAATAGAGGAGATCCCTATTCAGTCACAAAGTGTTTGGATCCATCACCCTTTCACAGCAAGCTCAGGGAAGGACCAGAGACAGCAATAGTTGCCCCGTGGTTCTGAATAAGCTGTGGAGGCTAGAAACTGCTTCCAAGTTTCTCATCCTCTAGGCTCTTCCACATTGTAGGAGGTGGGGCATTTGAAGAGTGAGATTAGGCTTTCTTCCCCTGAGTGTTTACATCTTTGTTGATGGGGAAAGATAATTACATTGGGAAGTTCATTCTCTTGGATACCCCACAGTGGTTCTAACGCTGGAAACCAAAGCATATGCACATGACCGTGCTAACTACTGCAGACAGCCCTTTGTAGCAGAAAGGAAAGCGACGCTTTCTGTGTGTCTAAAATAAAGCAGCCACCTCTCCTCCTGTTTCTTCTGTTCGGGCCTGGAGTACCGTGAGAACTTCAGGCTGTCAGCAACAGCAGCAGGCTTCCTTGGGAAGGATGAACACTGTCTTCTTTTTTTTTTTTTTTCCTTCTTCTTCTTCTTCATAAGAATTAAAGATCTGACCACAGCTCCACCGATCCTGATCGGAGATGGAGGCTTTTTCAGAAATGGAAGACACATGATTACCTTTTATGGCTGAGGTGTTCTAATTATTCAGTGGGGATTCGTTTCCAGTTACAAGGTTTTTATTGGAAACCATTTAATTTTCAGTACCTGTCATTCCAAGTGGACAGAGTAGAGACGCATGTAAGAATTACTGGAGCTCAAGGCCAGGCCCTCCATAATTTGCATACATCCATATAATATAATTTTTTATCATCTTTTCATATAGGGAGGCAGGGAAACTACCAGTATCATCTACAGGCTGCTGCATAGCATATTGGTCGTAGCAAACTGTTAATAATAATCATTCTGGAAATTCAGTTTTAGGAACTGGCTGTATTTATCCACACAAGAACTTTCTAAGATGCTAACTAGAGCAAATGAGGGAGAGAACACACGTTTTCTCTTCTCTTATGTCTCTTTACTATTTGGTCACATTGGAAATTAAAGCTAGTATATCACTCCCTGAAGCACTCAGATAATTTTAATAAAGAAAATTAAACAAAATGCAGATGGGTGAATAAAAGGGGGTAAGAGCTATGAGCAAACAGATCTAGTGTCTATAAATCAGTCCTCTCGTCTACGCTACTGCCTGCTCTTATGTCTATTAAAGCAATTTGTATAGCATTTCCACTGGGTTGTGTGTGGCTGGGGAATATCATCAAGTTCAGACAGCTTGGTTCTCACACCAAGCCCCTACCAGCACCCCTGCCTGCTACTATCCTAAGAGATGATACTCATCATCATAAAGACGAAGCTCCCACAGTATACCCAGTCTTCGGAAAAGAACACTTTGTCAATAAGTTTGCATGTCCTAGGCTGAGAACTTATTCTATGACGTGTCTTCTAGAATGCCTTTCTCAAGGCAGCGCCTTTCTGTCTGAGGCACATAAGCTTTGCCTCTGGGGCTTCTTCCGCAGCAGTTCTAAACATTGCTTGCTGGCTCCCATCATCAATCAGCCTTACATATGGTCAGGCAGGGGCAAATAAACCCATAATCTGGCAAAGGTGGGCGGGTGATGATGTCACTTTCCATCTTGGTGAGGAGTGTTGGGGTCTGCCATGTAGAGGGCCCTCAGTCAACACTGAATAAAACAATTTATAAATGAATAAATTTATGTATAAATGATAAAGGAGATAGGAAAATGCTGGAAAGCCACATGGTATGTATAAAGGATGAGGGTGTCACATCAATGAGGGCAAACAGGTCAAAGGTGTCCTGGTAGAAGTCCACCAACTGAGCTACCAGCCTTTTGTCAGTTGACTCACTAGGTGGTCCTGGGAACTAGTTAGGTCTTCTGTGGACTCTGGAATGTAAGCTTTAGCATAGCCTATTAGCTGAGGGACTGTATTACATGACCTTGGGAAGAAAGCCATTAGCTGTGGCAGAGGGTTAAAGGAATCAACACCTTCCTAATGAGAGCTCTTGTTTTGCTAACTGAAAACTTTCAAATCTCTTCTGAGTTTAGTCTGCAGCCTGATACCCAACTTCATGATGAGATCAATATGCTGAACCAGTGAATCAGGACCAACAATGCCTGGTTCCCATTACACTTGGTAGTCCCCGAAGCCTTCAGTACTGAGTCCCCGTGAGCAGGGATCGGCTGATCAGAAGAGATAGACTGGTGTGGAGAAAATCTGTGTGGCAGTTTGGTCACAAGAAGCGTGGAACAGAAGTTTTGGAACAACAAACCATTTGAGAATGTATAACATGCTTGTGAAAATATTCGAGGCATAATTAGATAAATAACAGATCCACTGTCTATTTTTACTTAGCTTGATGAGAAGCTTTCGGGAGAGACTGCTGGTAGCTAATTCTCCTCACCAACAGTCTGTGTAATCACAAACCCCAATTAGCCCTGCCTGTTCCACGCTATACAAACTATTTCCTTAGCGCTTCACATCGCTACTTTGTAATTAGCTTTCATCTACACAAGCCTTGACTAAAAAAAAAATATAAAAGGGTGTAAGTGATTGTACTGCCACTCAGTATTCTGAGAAATAATCGCTAGCGATTTCAATCAGATTAATTTTATCACCCGTATTAAGGAAAATTACCTCCCTCTTCACTCTCTACAGCTGAAGGCTATTTCATTTCCTGAGATGTTCATAAAAGCATAATATAAAGCAATCTGTAATTGTAAATATCCTTCCCTAATAACTTTGAGATATTTCCTTAATACATCTTTACATTTGGAGTTTCCGTTCCATAAAATACGGTAACAAGTGCTCTATTATGTTTTAAGTGTGTGCTGTTAAGCCGGACAAGTTAGTGCTGTCCTTCCTGTTTTTACATAGGGTTATATTTAACTTGCAGATAATGGGAACAAGGTTTAAAAGTGATGGAGCGGAATAATGCCGTTACAGCAATAATATATCTTGCCTTTGTGAGGAATAGAACTTTACAGCCCTAATTCAGGTCAGCCAACGCGGACGTCATTTTTCACAGCCTGACAACTTTCACCTTCAGTCAGATTCTGTGTGGGTCCAAAACACCTCTGCCAGCCAGGACACAGTCACAGCCCTCTGGCTGCTGGTGTCCTTCATCACAGATATCCTCAGAGAAAGGAAGAAATAAATGAAGGCGAAGAGGGAAAGATAGCTGTACAGTATGCCCGTTCTTTGGGCATCCAGAAGTCCCCAAATGTAGCACTCCAAAGGCTAAGCCCCATCAGGAAGAATGGATCATTCCAAAAAAGTTTCCACGTGGGTTCTGCAGGCAAGTGGACTTTTCCTTTAGATTGTTTCCCCTGCTTTGTTGGGACGTCAGAGGCAAAGATCTACCCTTGCCCATCTGGTCACTACCCTGAAGCCCAAGACCTCCCTGACAAGGCACCTGAGTAGATGGACCGATTTGTAAAAGTTGGGATTGACAGTTGTATGTAGGCCATGTTTGGGATTCTGAGCTCAAAGGTAAGACAGAACTGGGGACCCTGGGGAGTTCATTTAAAACCTCATCAATACTATTAAAATACAGTGTGGATCCTAAGCTACACAGCCACTGTTTCATGCATAAAAAGTTCACTAGCATTTCAAATCAGACATACCTAGGAGGTACACAGGACTGTAGATATTCATCCTGGTGGGCATTTGGCCATTTGAATTTGATCACGACCACAGGGGGTGGGGAGTTCCATCCTTCAATGGATGCAGTAGACCTTGAATCATTCTTATATAGGCAGGTCCCATAGGGAAATGAAGTGTTTAGGCAGCTTAATCTGCCCCCCTGCAGCAAACACCAGGCTTTTGCTGGCTCAACTCAAAATGTTTTCCCCTGCTTAACATTCATCTTGCCTCTGGCTTTCCTTACAGCTTTGTACAAGTTGCTTTTGTTTTTCTTGTTGATGTTTCTTCTTTTATTTCTGCACCCCCCCCCAATGTAATATCATCCAAAACTTTAGGGTTTGAAATAGGAAGGAACAAGAAAATAAAGTGTACACATTTGTACCTTTTTTGGCCTATCAGGGCAAGAGAGGACTTACCAAAGGTCTATAATTCTGTGTGGGAAAATGCCCCCATAGCGTAGTCTCAGTGTGCATTTCCTATATTGCTATCTTTCTTGAGCACCTTTCCAATCCTGCCTGATGATGCTCTAGTCTAGTCACTGGATCTCCGTTAGCCATGGCATCTTTCTGCCTCTGAGAACAGGCCCTCTCGGATGAGAACAAGACTGAACCCTTGCAAACTAACCAGGCCCCTTTGTTTCCTTTTTCTCACCATCGGGGTTTACCACTGGGGTCTCCTCTTATGTTTTTCCCACCATGATAGAAGACCTTGTAGAAGATGATCACTTGTGGTTGCCCGGTTGACTCAGGTTTCTGTATTTCACAAGAAAACCCTGCCCAGCTACACTAATGGAAAATTGCTGGGATGCAGACTTTATCTAGAAACATAAATAAGCTATCTCGGACCAGCTTACAACCCTAACCCTCACAGAGAAATCTAACCCTTGCAGGTCGATTATGAACAAAAATGTCAGTCCTAATTTAAGTCATTAGCTATGACCCGAGAGCCATGTCGATGGATTATTGGGGGTGAAGAAATTTAAGGCCAGTAACTGTAGACACTGAATGTGGGAGTGGGGTGCTCAGTTCACCTTGTACATGTAGATTGTTCACAGGACATTTTGAGCAATTCTTATCGGACTCAGATGACAGTTGGTCCCATCTCCTCACACTGCCTCTAAAGTTCCAATATATTAGAAAAATGTAGTGTGATGGTTGGTTAATTGTCAACTGTGAACAAGCTGGAATCACCTTAGAAAGGAGTCTTAATGAGGTCCTGTCTAGATTAGGTTAGCCTATAGGCATACCTAGAAAGGGTTAGCATTGTGCTGATTTGAGAGCGAAGACTCTCCCATGGTGCATCCTTTGCCATTTGGTTCTGGAAACCTGATTGGAATGGTAAGGGAGTAAAGAAAGGACATACACACAGACACATGCATGGAAAACCTGGAATCAGGTGGAGCGGCACCAGCTCCAGCAATGACCCAGAACTTCAGCATGTGTACTGTGTACAGTACAAGAGAAGAGGCTAGCAAGTCTCTGTAGGAGGTGTGTGGATGGAAACGTCCTCCTCGGGCTGTAAGCACCCAGAAGGAGGAAGCAGCAATTGCTAGTTTTTGCACAAACTGATCAAGGATGTTCATAAACACTCACACGCACACATTGTCAACTTTGGCTCTGACACCAAAGGAAAGCTTTGCACTCACTCTGAGCCTCATCCCAGGGGTGGGGGGAAGCCTTTGTGATTTCCAGGGTCTTGAAGCACTGGTTCTAGACATACACATTTATTCAGGATTGCATCTGCTCTCTATGCATTCCTTCAGGGCTTCCTCAGCTCCTCTGCAGTTGCTGGCACCCTTCCCTGGGCCTGGGTGGGGGAAACTAGGTTACATAGAGCTGAACACAAGTAGTCATACATTTCTTTCTCTCTCAGATCTTGGTTATGGATGTGACTAGCTGCTTCAGGTTCCTGTTGCCTTGACTTCCCCAACAATAATAGATTGTAACCTGGAATTGTGCACCAATGAACCCTTTCCCCCCTTAGGGTGGCATTGACAAGGTATTTTATCACAGCCACTGGAAACAAGGCTAAGAGTGGAGGAAATCCCACAATAGGATGGGACTTCATGCTGTTGAGACTGAGGAACAGCGATGACCAAGGAAACCCATAGAACTTCAGTTGGGACCCCGCTGTCCCGACAGCTGGGCCTGCTCAGAAGATGTTCAACCATTTTCTGCGTTTTGCCATTCCTGAATCACACTACTATTTAAACTATTAATTCAAAGATTTTTCTTCTTCATTGTATCAAAATTACTGAGAGGTGGTTTTAAATATTCAAACATTCTTTATCCTGCGAATTGTCTTATAAAGAATAGTTTTGCTCTGAGAGTCATCACAGCTTTCTAACAGCCCCCATGAGTTGTGACAGTTCATTTGTGACACGTCCTTCTCCAGGAAATGACTTCGGTGAACATTTACTACATGTCAATTGTTATTTTAAGAGCTGGGTGTTGGGGGGAGGAGAGTAGAGTCTGAACCTTCATGCTCACCTCTCTCTCCTTCCTTTGCTTTCTCGTCAATGCTCGGTCACTACCTAAGGGGGTAACTGTCCCAAGAAATATGCAAAGCTGAAAATCACATAGCTGATATCCTTTCCCATCACTAGCAATTTGTGCTTAGAGAGGAGAGGTGTGTGCACTTCTGTGCATGGGTGCACTTATCTCAGGTCGGTCACAACATTTAACGTTTCTCCATTTTAGTAATACGGTGAACAAACACAAACAGCTGTGAGGATTTGAGTCATTTTCTGAAATGACAGAGGACGGAGAGGCTCTTACTTTCTCAGCTGTAGAGCTACATCCTCCAGCAGAGGAACACTTTATTCTTCCTTCATATCTTGTGCCACCACTGACCCTTCAGAGAACTGCTGAATTGTGCCAGTGGGCTGGTGGGCTAGGGCCTGGTGGCTGAATTTAGTGAGTCAAATGAAGGCTGCCTGGAAGAGCAGCAGGGAGCTCATTAACTCAGAGGCAAGAAGTTCAGACAGGCTCTGATCTCAGCTTGCCGTGCTGGTAATATGCAACAAAGGTAGGGACCAGTGGATCTTCACTTTAGCTGGAAATAAAAAGTAAAAGCTTGATTGGAAGGGGTTAGAGAGATGGCTTGATGTAAGAGAACACTTTCTGTAAGACCATGAGGAGCTGAGTACAGATTCTCACATCTGCTTAACAAGTTAGTCCTGGTTTTGCCCAAACCTGAAAGCCCAGCATTGTGTAGGGTTAAGACAAGAGCATCTCTGGGGCGTCCTGGCTGCCAGCTTAGCAAAAGAAGTGAGTCCGAGTTTCAAGGAAAGATCTGCTTGAAAGGAATAAGACACGGGTGATCCAGGCATGTATGTGACACCCTCCTCTGGGCTCTGCACACATGCACACAAGTGCACACACACAAATAAATACCCAACATAATTGAAGAGGATAACGAGGTATGTTCCCTGGGTTTAATAAATGTCTAAAATCCATTTAAAGTTAGACGAAGGAGAAAGAGAAGACAAATGGGGTCCTGTAAGACAAAGGGCCACACAATTCCAACTTCAAGCACTGGGGGAGGGTGGCAGTTTGGCAGTCACTAGCATTCCACTAACTTCTCATGGAAGAAACATACCAACTGCAAAAATAGATTAACTGCTTACAGCTCTAAATCATTTTCTGCAGTGTAGCTGTCCCAACATTCAAAATGTGTATCTTTACCTTTTCAAAGTCTGCTTTAAACATACTAATATTTCACTACTCATCTACTGTAGGAGTTGGAGAACAGTAGCTTTTCTGCTACTGTTGTCATATAGATAGATAGATAGATAGATAGATAGCCTTACTATCCATTGTTATCTCGTTTGCTGTAGTCTAAATAACATAAATTACAATGTACAAATACATTCCCTTTCAAAAGTTTCTTTCTTTTCAGTTTTTTTTTTAATGTGATTTTTCATGTTCTTCTTCCTTTAGAGAGCTTCCTGTAGTCATTCTGGTGGCACACATGTGTACTGATACCCTGCTGTTTATGCTTTATAATTTTCTGGATTTTTTCCTTGTCCTTTAAAGGCATTTTCTTAGGATATGGACTTTTACATTGTAGATTTTTTATTTTTTATTTTTATTTTTTTGCTTTCAACATTTCTGTCTCCCATGGAATTTGGGGCTCACTGCCTCTAGGAAGAATTCATTCCAATTGTTTCCTTTGCAAATTCCTGTACAATCTGTGATTTTTTTCCCTTATGAGCTCTCAAGAACATACTACTTTCTTAGTGGTTCCATCAGCGTGCGTATCATGATCATTACTGCTTAGCCTACTTGAGTCTGCTGAGTTTCTTCGATCTATGGGCTTATAACTTTCATCATAAAAGAAATATGTTATATTATTATTTCTTGAATCATTTTACATTATATCTTGATTTTTTGTGAGGCTTCAACTATTAGGTAAAATATATATATATATATTTAGATATAATTATATGTAATATATAATTATATGTGTATATATATACATATATATTTAGATATAATTATACATAATATATATGTATATGTGCACATACATGTTTAGATATAATTCTACATAATTATATATAATATGTAGTATATGCATATGTGTGTGTTTAGATATAATTATATATAATATAAAAGTACATATGTCCATATATACATTATATAACATATAATCATATATGTGCATTTATAGATATATATGTTTAGATATACTTATATGTGATATATAAGTATATATGCACATATATGTTTAGATATAATTATATATAATATATAGTATATATGTATACATAATTATATATGTATGTTTAGATATGATTATATGTAATATATAATTATTTTTGTGTATATATACACATATATGTTTAATTGTAATTATATATAGTATATATATGCATATATCTAAACATATATATATGTTTAGATTTAAGCATATATAAGTGAATATACATATATAAATATATGTTTATATATATCGATATATATATATATATATAGTCCATAACTATTTTATTATTAACATATAATAATCACATTATGACTAGTGTACTATATGAACATACTTACCAATGACTACATATATCATAGATACTTTGTACTGTTCATCAGTTCAGTTTTTAGATTCTATTTCCTCTGTGCCTTTGTTAGGATTGTTTTTTGTGGCATTGCCTTCAAGACTATTTGTCTTTTCTTCAACATTGTCAAATAAGCTATTAATCCAGATATTATTTCCTCATTTCAAATTTTTTCTGCTGCCCATGGACATCCTACTCTAGATGTTCTGCTTTTGATCACAGACACACATATATCTATTGAGGCATGCTATCCAGGCAGCTATCCAGAAGCCTTGGGCCTCTCACATTACTTAGCCTGGGCTTGCTTCATGCTTAGGTCACCCTCTCTCTGTTCCTGAACTCCTCTGCTCATATAGCTTGTTATAGCTATATGCTATACCTCATTTCTTCCTATTGAAGTTGTTCTAGCATTTAATATATGCATCTCTGTCTTCATAATTTAGTAATACGTTGCTGTTCATGTGCTGTAAGAATCCTAAAATACTGAAAAAGGACACACACATATATATAGAGAGAGAGGGAGAGAAGCAACTACATTTTGTTGACAAACTATCAAGCCTCTGACAGTGTGAAACCAGTTGGATAAACTTGCACACTTTTTTCCTATTGATTCCAGAGCTCAAGAAGGAGACCCTTGACTCTTGGCAATCTATTATTCCCATGTTTTACTTCTAAATATTAAAATACCTCCTAATTTTGTCAGTACTCTCACTTATATATATCTATTTCTAGTGCCCAATTTTTCTCCAAGTTTTCTAATCTGTTCTAATGTCTAGTGATCTGCATTGAGTACTTCATACTAGGCTTGGTATATCCATTGTTTAATGGCTGAATTCCGGTCTCTATGCATATTACTAGGATTCATCCTTGCAGATAGTTAAGTCATTTGCAGATGATCTTTATCCTTTGAAAACTTAGTATAAAATTATATTGGGGCAAATCTAGAATAACCATAGTTCAGTCTAACTGTGCAAATTAGTGATCCTCCAGTAGAGATCTCCATTGAATAACCTATCTATACAATAAACCTTTATCACTTCTCTCTCCTTTTTCTCTTCCTCCACTTCTTTCACTCCTTCCTTCTCCTCCTTCCTCTCCCATTCCCTCTCATCCTCTTCTTCCCTTTGACACTCTATTTCACAAGTTGCAACTACACAAGAGTAACTGAATGGCAAAAACATCTCTGAAAATGATCCCAGGAGCAGAGAGCATTCTAACCCTTACCAAGCTGCAGCTATCATCTAAGCATCTACTGAATACTCTTTAGGGTCCATTTGAATGGAATTATGAAGAGATCACCCAAGGAATGTTAGAAACAGGATCGTTTAGTCCTATTGAACGATGAATAGTTAAGGTACTGACATTGGCTTACTCAGAGATAACACTGAGTTAATAAAGGACACACACACACAAACACACACAGATTTAGAACAGAACTTTTCTGCCTAATGATTTAACAGCATGAGCTGGGAACACCAGAAAAGGTCCTTATCATTAATGGAACAACTACTTACTAAATAAAAAAAAAAAAGGAAAGAAAGAAATGCAACTTCTGGTGTATGTCCTTAAAACAATAAAATAAATTCAGTATAGGGCATATGACTCAAAACTCTCAACTTTTTAAAATTAAAATTCACTGATTTTAAAGGGTCAAGTAAAACCAAACCCTTTTCAAGTACAAGTACCCAGTTTGCCAGTGATTTGTAACTTTGCACAAATCAAATTAATTGCATTATTTCTGGAATATTACAAGTGGAGTGGGAGCACTTGTGTTCATCAAACCCATTTAAGCCCATTTGAAACCTTTTTTGAGATGCATTAAAAAGATTTAGCTGCTCAAGAAGTATGCAGGGCTATTTGGACACAATTATTTAAAAGTATTAAAACACATTCTGGCTCCCCCCTAAATTTAATAGCATGATGCCCGGGACCTCTTCTAACACCCTCTTACACAATGAATCCATCAGATGTTTGACATTGGCCTCAGTTGCTTCTCTGTACCAAAATCTCTGGCATCCTAAGAGCCCAGAGCACTTTCCCCTTCAAGAAATATATATTATTAAATCTCTAATTACAAAGGAATCAAGGAATGAACTGTCAACGGAAATTTATGATTACTTATAAAATGTTAAGGGCCACAATGGTTCATCTTAAAATGCTGCCTGCCACCAATATTTCCTTCCTTTCGCAGCAACCACTTAGCAAAGAAAAGCATTTCTGAGCTACAGAAACTATGTCTTAAAAACTTGAGAGTGACACTCCATGGAGTACTCTGCAAGACAAAAATCTCCTCATCCATAGGGGCTGAGTTTCAGCCTCACTTGCCAAGCTTCTCTTTTAGAGGCTCCTGAAGATCCTTTGGGGAATATAATACACAGTTTCTTCAAATGTCAATTGTCCTGAGTGTCATAAATAGACAGTCTGAGAGGGGGCAAAGCAGCTGAGAGAGGCCAGAGCCTAGATCTGCCCAGATCAAGCATGTGTACAGACATCCTTGCCGTTTGTCCTCAGGAAAACCATGTGATAACAGCCCCAATCACCCAAAAGAAAAATATAGTACTCTGTCTTATCTTATTCCAGCTTTCTATTAGGAATCAAGTACCACCTTCCCCTTTCTGCATCAACCACAGGCTACAGTTCATGGACAGAAATACACAAGGCCCTGTCGCGGTGACCTGGCTCTAGCAACCACTTTGCTCACCCCTTGGTGAGATGCACTTTTCCTCCATCACATGCAGGCTGACACATGCAGGTGGTAGACAACATGTCTGCACACGCCGCTCATCACCCTTTCAGAGACTCAGTCTCAATACAGAGTGAATCATCTTGCCTGTTTCACCTGCTCTTTAGAAACCCATGCAGCTATGGCTGGAGCTTCATTTTCCAGATGGAAAATGAAGGGGTCCAGGAATTCTTGTTTTCAGATGAGCATTTTAAAATCTGTATGAATCTGAACAGATCGCATAGATACACATATCAACTTCAGGGCTGCTTGCTTCCACACTGGTCCTCTGATTTCAAGTTACTAGTAAAGCAATCTCAGGCTATCACTTCAAGCTCCATAAAAAGACAAGGAGTGGGGGAGTGGGAGGGAAGGTCAAGATGCCAGATTAGACAGCGTTCACAGTATAACGTCTGGTTCCCCAGTCACTCCAACTCAAATGTAAAGCTTCCAGTGAAGTCTTAATCTGCTCTCATGAAGCTTTATCCATAGAACACAATTTCTTTATTGAGAAGTTTGTTGATTAAATGTGCAGTACCTTCCTGTAAGGCCAAGTCTGCTTACTTTTCACCAAGGTGACGGTGTTTTCACTCTGAGCCTTGTCCTGTTTGACAGGTTAGCCTTCGGAGGAAGTGCATGTACTTACGGTTGAGCTTGGGTTACTCTTCACCCTCCTTCCAGAATCAGCTAAGGGGCATGAGGCTGCCGTCTGCTCTGCCATGGAACGTCCTTAAGCAGCTGACGTCACCTCTCCAACCTTGACTATCATCTCTGTATTCTGTTGCTCTAGACTCCAGGAGAGCTACCTACCCCCAGCTTCTATTGTTTGCCCATCCATTAGCTGACTTCTACCAAGGCTTAACAGTCCTCTTAAAGAATCAGGGGATTCTAAAGTCCATAAATAAAAGGGAAATAATCTCATCTGAATTCTGTGTTTGGTAGATCAAAAAAATAATTTATTTATTAAATGAGTAGTCTATTAAGTGTCTAAACTGAAACCTGTGAATGAGGCCAATACTTTCCTTTTGCCAGGAAAGAGTATTTCCCAATGATTAGTTATTTATATATATATGCTAATCAATGTGTCTCAAAACAATGCCAGACAGCTTTCTAGAAAGGCCATTGCTCATCTCCTTCATGAGGGAGGAGATAGGAGAGGGAAAGTTAAGGGGACACCCAAGGGAAAGGAGTGTATTATTCTGAATCTGGTTGAAGTCTTTTACCAGGTAAGACCCAACAAATCTAGGACAACTAAAAAAAAAAATAAAAGTTGTCATGTAGATGTCTTACATAGACATATTGCTTTTACACAGATATTTGGAGTAAGATTGTTAAAACTGCAATTTGCCATCCCTACAGCCTAAGTGCATATGAACAAGTAAGGCTTTTTTTCTGATTTTTTTCAAGGAATTTTACAAGAGCCTCCGTTTATAGTAAAATAAATGTTTTAAAAAAACAATATTTTTTAGTATAAAAATGTCTTAACCTTGTCCTATAACCCATGATTCTACCTTATCATATTATATAATATCTGAAGCCCTTTAGAAACCTATGACCTCACTAACTCTGCTTTTTACTCAAGACATTTTTTAGTATCCCTTTGAGATGAAACCGCAGTCATAAGTATGGCATTGTTAAGGCATTTGAGAGTGATTCCCTTATGAGAAGCCCATACCTGTGCTTAGGTGTCCTGCCTTTTCCGATCCTTTCCTGAGAGCATATCATTCTATCAGCTTTCACCCTTAAATCGATGGTCAAACCTCTTACTACACTCCAGCTCTGCTTAACAATGGCTGGTCTCAAATCCCCAGCTTCTCTTGAAGAGAAATCCCAAAGAATAACTAACTGTCCAGGCTGCTCAGAGAGGAGCACAGAACTGTGTCTTTGGCTCGTGAACCACGTTTCTGACAAGGGGAGCAGAAAAGATCTAAAAACCGAGTGGCATCTTTCACCCTTTCTCTTCCTATTACCCCTACAGCCTCCTCCCATGGGATTACTGCTAATCCCAACAAGAGGGAAGAGAGAGTCAGACCAGCTCTGTTGTTACTGAGGCCTTCTTTAGGGAAAAGTATGATTGTGAATTATGCATGGTTTCTAGTCTATAGCTTAACCATCAATAACCTGACCCAATTCCATCGATAAAGGGAATGGGAATAAGAGCAAGTTTCTCATAAAAAGATTGGAAGAGAGAAGGGTCAAGACACTGGCCAGAAGGGAGGAGGAGTCAGCAGGGAGAAGCTGCCTACACTAAGGAGTTGCTCTACTAACCATGGAACAAAGTCAAGGTGCTCACATCATGAGTCATTCCATAGATGGCCAGGATCATAATCCAAACGGTTCTGATCATCAAGAGGTAGTTGGCCTGAATCACTACCAGACACTGCAGCATCCAGAGACAATGGTCCTCTTCCCTGTGACTGGAAGTGCTTAAGCCAGGATGCAACAGGACAAGCCTGCCTTGGATGTTTGTGGACACAGCTATTTGTTCTGGAAGTATCCACATTATAGTCAGCCCCTTTAGTCCCATCTGTGTACTCTTTGGATGTGCATACATGCCTCCTTGCTCCTATTAAGGGATTATTGTTGCCCTATCTATTATACATTGGCACCTATTCTTATTTATGTTTTCTCTTCAGAAATTGATAGCAGTTTATTTTTAAAGCATTAGCCCAGGCATATATATGTAATATATATACTCATTAAATTGTTATTTTAATTTTATTTTATGAACTAGGGAAATAATAGACACACATTAAAAGTTTCACACATTCACATTACCATATTTGTCTGTGTTTCACCTTCTTTGCAGCTAGGGGCTGAACCCAGAACCACACGTGCTAAGCAAGTATGCTGCCCCTGAGTGATAACCCAGAGCCTAGCAGCAAGGATGTGAAAAGCGTTCATGTTTTAGAGCAGGGAAAGCTATAGTCACAATCTAGTCAGGATCCAGACACCTGATCTGTGTGTACAAATACATATTTTTGTATCCACAGAAACTTACATGTGAAAAAGAATATCACACATGCAAACACACTGGCTGCTTCTGAAACTTGGCCCTGCAAGTTGACTATATTTTACCACCGGCAGATGTTGTTGTTGTTTTTATCATAGGAGACGTCGGTATTTTTACACATTTCAGAAAGGATCGCTGAAATCACGAACGCTTTCGAAAACAAACTCAAAGTAATAATTTACATTCAGGGTCCGGAATACCATAAAAACAGGAGATGGCTTCGTATATTGGCACTTTAATGAGGTGTCCTTTCTTCGTCGTCCTAAGCGAACGTGCAGGAGATGTGATTCGCTTTTCAAGCCGGGTCACCTTTAAGAGCCCAGCGATGGCGGTCGCCCCAGAATTCATCGCTAGCCCTCAGCAGAGATGTCTGCCTGTGCAAAACCTGTGACAAAGGACTGAAATGACAGCGCTCCGACTCCCTCCTACATTGTGTTTGTTTAGGAAGGTCCTAGAAATTGTATTTCACCAACCACATTCGCTATCAACACACAATTATCTGGCTTAATCATGTGGAACAGTGGCAAATTCACCTGGGGCTTAAGAACTAATGACATTCTCGTCTGAGCTGCTTTAGTGAAATGGCCCCGCACCTGAAGCAGGAACAGCAAGATTGCTCAAGAAAATTTGGTTTTCTGTTTTCATTTCACAGCATAGGGCCTCTGCTCAAATCAACAAACACTCCTGATTAAATAGCTGTGGTAGTCGACTTCTCTGCTGCACTCGTGTGTGCGTGGCTGGGAATGTACATGGAGCGCCCCAACCTTTACAGGAAAGGAATTGCCTCTCACCCGCTGGCGATGCATTGTCTTTTGGATGGTGAGAATAAGTAAATAAATTGGCATTGAATAATTTGAGTATGATCGCGGTCATTAGTGCGGGTGACCACTCTAGGGCTCAAGACAACCCCAGGCCAGGGGGCCCCCTCGAGGCGCTTGTGAGCTCAGGTATATATTTTCATTTCCTCTGGCCATCTGTTACCAAGGTATTAACATTCTGCTTACTCCAGAAAAAAAAATATCCAGCCCCTACCCTTGGCCTTAAACCCCCAATGTGTGAGGCTTTGTGGAGTCACTGCTGACTTGGCGGCTAAATCCCACGGAGGGGAGAGGCCAATTTTCCAAAGCTGGCAGTGGCAAGAAATTGAAAGTGCAGATCTCCAAAGGCTTGAAAGAAAGGGCCAGGTTGAAGTGCTCTTCCGGAAGGGATACAGAGGGGCCTTCCACTACGATAATAATGATTCATTCCCATTACGATGCCACGGCCCACAAGAACAGCTGCCAGCTCCTGGCTTCCCTCTCGGTGTACCTGTGTACACACGTTACCAAAGGATTTTTTTTCTTTTTAATCATTTTCTTCTTTTTGTTTTGTTTTTATTAGCAAGGTCTGTGAGATCCAATACTGCTAAATGGAAAGACTGAATATATTAGCCCTGGTTAAGCCATTTGGTATTTGGTGCATCTTATATTGGCAGAAAGAGTTTGCTGGACAGAAAAACAACAAAAACAACAACCCTTATAAATCCCATAGGGTTCCCGGTGTAGGTGTGAGTGTCTGCGAGACTTCCTTTTATCCCAATACCTTGGAATACTCCCTCAACACCAAGGTCTGCACCATGGAATATGCGGACACATGCAATAGGGTAATAACGCTGTGCTGTGACACAACCTGGGAGCCCTTATCTGAAAACCCAGCATTCAAAATGTCTCCAAATTCAAAATGTCTCCAAATCTAAAACTTTGTGAAGGCTGACACCTGACAAAATGTGGAATATTTCAGTAGTAAGTTCCCATGTATAAAGCTATTTAAAACGCTGTCCAAAATTGCCCTGGAACTACATGTATAAAGGTGTATTTGAGGAAAAAATATACTTCAGCTTAGACTGCCCCCCCATCCCTAACATACCTCATTATATAGAAGAAATCGTCCAAGAATCTGAAGAACTCCACAATCTGAAGCACTTCCTGTCCCAAGAGTTTTGGATAAGGGCTAGCTAGCTAAACCTAAAGGAGTAAAACAAATAAACAAACAAACAAACAAATAAAAAGGAAGAGTGAATGAAATATAGTAAAGGTGATACAATAAGATTGTAATGCCAGCTACTTTTGAAGCCGAGCAGAAGAGCCGCACAGGCCAAGGCATGCCTGAGCTTCAGGGTGTGTTTTAGAGAGCATGGGTTATGGGGATCATGCCTCAAAATAGGAAAAACATTTAAAGTGGGGGGAGGGGCTTGTAGAATATGGCTTAGCATTAAGTGCTGGCCTAAGACTGTTGAATATCCATGAAGAAAAGCATTGAACGAAATGGAAGATATACCAACATATGGACTTCACATCTTATACTTTAAGGAGGAGGCATTTTACTAGGAAGACTCTGTTATAAACTGGTTAAAGTGTTCTTTTTTTCTTTTCTTTCCTTATTTTTTTTAATCAAGCTCCAAAATTAACCCGTCTTGTGCTAAAATGCCTTCCTGTACAGAAACTGGAGTTTGAAGGCTCCAGTCCCAGAATGTACAGATTTTTCAAGGTCATTGTCACCAGCTTCAGGAACAGACACTATTGTTACTGTTTGAACTCTGAAGAAGAAAAAAATGCATCCAATAACCACTGTACAGTTCTCAGGGAGTTATGCCCCACTGATCAACTCGGAACAAGGCTGGCTGCCGGGCGGACAGCAGCAGCTCCTGTCCTCATCAGATAAGCGACAATGGTCCAGCTACAGTGAAATGGTTTAGTGGGTAATTTTCATAGTGAGTGCAGGTGTTTGTGTGATAGGTAGTACTCCTGTGACCACTCAGAGCCAGAGGAAATGCTGTCTGTTAAAGTCAGATGGCCATGAAAAGCAAGCCTATGGCCTCCACCAGCACCTTTCCAAGTATGCTCTGAGGTTGCTAGACAGAGTTGCCTACAAAAATTTAAACTATACCTTTTCAAAAACAAAGTCCCCTCTGCTAGCTGGAGATACAACACTTTATGCTTCTTGGATCTATTCTAGAATATCTGCTCTGCCATGACTTTTCTCCTCCGGTTCTCTCTTTTGTCCGTCCATCTGGGAAGATGATGGATGTCTATCCACCACCCACAAAATAAACGTACAAGTTGCCATGATGCAGTTCTTCCAGAAGAAGCTGTGGAAGGAGTTTTCAGCTACATTGTGTCTCTTAGAAATACAAGAAGCTACCCCCCAAAAGTCTCACTGACAGGACTGCCCAAGCATGAGCTGACCAAGGACAATAGCCAATCCAGGGTGGACAGGAGAAAGCCAAGGGAGACCTCAACCCTTCACAAGGAGCTGCAGGTGAAAGCAGTATGTGGAGACTTGGAGAAATCATCTTCCTGGGGAAAAGCACACCAATTGATTACCTATGCAATGGATCACCTATCCAACTGATTACCTATCCAATACAAAATGTCCACCCCTGCAAACATGCATATACTGGACGGACTAAGAATGGCATATTTAGGAATATATATGAATATACATGCATATACATGCATATACATGTTTGCCTGTATGCATATTTGCATGTAGTAACAGGTAATGAAAACAGAGGCCATGAATTTGAAAGAGATCAAGGGAGGTATATGGAAGGGAGCAAAAGGAAAGGGCAAATTATATGATTATATCATAATCTCAAAAAAAATGTAGGTACAAAAGGTCTAAATATTACTAAGCTTTATTTTTGCCTTCCCAGAAGGAAAGAAACAATGCCAAGTGCCAGGAAGAACTCATTCACACATCTATACATTTATTCACCTTTTACTATTCACTGCACTGTTACCCCTGAAGACGGAGCATTCGAGAATAATGCTAAAGCTCTTGGTGTTGATTAGAAGCCCATTGGATGAAACGTTTAATGACTCAGCTACAGACTGCACTGAGAAGCATGCAGGAGAGGAGTGGATTGGGAGACTCGGTAGATACAGTTACTGAATCGTTATAGAACAGTGCCAGCCCTCTCTAAGCAGGCGACCCTTCACCGCAGACCCCAGGAATGAAACCACAAGAGCCGTGCATATACGGAGGGGAGGGCTTTGCGGGGGTGGGGAGGGGGGAATGCTGCCCGCTCTGGCATATGTTATGTTGCGAAGAGAAGCTGGTGTCCGTGGTTCTATGCCCGAAAGAGCGATTGTCCCAGTCCAACAGAGTTCTCACTGCAGTGCAGAGTCAAAGGATGCAGCCGGGATGCAACTATGCTGAATTCTGACTGGATTCCTTTCACTGCTTCCATTCTGTGTTAGGACTACCAGTGGCTCATTTTTCCATGCTACAGCTGTCACTAGACTCACGGTAACAACAACAACAACAACAACAACAACAACCACGAAGTCCAAATCTTACTGTAAAATAACAAAAGAAATTCAGAGAAAGAAAAATGACCTTCCCAAAATCACGGAAGGAAAAATTATCTCCCTGATTCTACATTTGTCCCTAGGCATGCCAAGCTATCTTGTCCTCTTTTCTATACAGTCCTGTAACTGAAATGACCACTCATCCTCCTTGAAATGAACATGTCTTTCAGCTCCTTCAGAGCACTGAATTATAATCCCCATAGCCATTCAAACTTACATAAAATACTTGTATCAAATAATTAACAAAACAGGAGAGCTTTTCCTTATATGTCTATTTCAATGTTGTTCTGGGAGGTTTCAAAAACAACCTATGATCTGTAATAGAGTGGGGTGAAATACAAACATTCTACTCTCTGGCTGCACTGACATCTTTTCACCTGCACACAGGGAGCCGCATCAGTGAATTGGGTAAGCTAAACCGGGCTGTGGGGCACGTAGTGGGCATAACTTGTATGTGAGAACAAAGGCAGCACAAATGTCTGCCAAGGTCGGAGAACCCTGAACTAACAACACAGAGAAACCTAGACTAGCTCACCAGCTGACCAGCTGACCAGCTGACCAACTGGGCAGTGAGAGAGAATCCAGAACTCAAATTATCCTTCAGATAGATGGAGTCTCTAGTTTTCCAGTTTCTTTGGACCATGAGAATACCAAATGAACTGCTGTAGTTTAAAAAAATAATAATAAAAAGACAAACATAAAAACCTCCAAATAACCTCAGAGGATCTAAGCTTATTTTATTGTCCTTACAAATTAGATTTCTTAAATAATTAAGACTTAAGATGTAGAAGCAATGTTAAGAGATCATTTCACAAGGAATAGATAAAAAGAGGCATTCTCAGAGAACTGTGGGGGCTGTTGAGAAACCCACGCTCATTTTGCAAACTGTGCTTCTTGAGAATTACCTTGAAAACTCCCAGCATGCATCCCAAACCTCATGCTATAGCTGTACACACTAACCTTCTCCATGTTGTGGACATATTTTCTAGCCCAGAGATTTATGAAGGGTGTACTGTGATCTGCAATCGTGAATGCGATCCATCTCCCTTGGCCTGAGTGGCTTGTCCCAAGAGCTGAGCTGACTCACTGTCCAATTGCTGAAGACGCTGACTCAGTGAGATAAGAGTCCTATGGAGCTGATTTTGAATGAGCACCCAGGTCACCCTTACCGCTGGACAGGCCTGAGGAAGGTCTGAGAAACTTCCTGAGATGAGAAGAGCCAATGATGGGTATGAAGCTGGAGGTTAACGTCACCCAACCTATGCTGTCATGAGAATTGTCATACTGGAATAGGAAACTGACCTCCTGATAACAATGAAGGCACTAGTAAAAGTCCTGTCCCAGCCAGCCCAGCCCAGGTGACAAGGACAGAATTTCTGTATTAGAACCAGAGACAACAAACTAAGACTCTCCCCCAAGAGACTCCAAAGCCCAGGGAAATTAATGGAATCCTCTCTCCTCTCCTCTCCTCTCCTCTCCTCTCCTCTCCTCTCCTCTCCTCCCCTCCCCTCCCCTCCCCTCGCCTCCCCTCCCCTTGCCTCCCCTTTTCTCTCTCTCTCTGTCTATCTCTCTGTCTCTGTCTCTCTGTCATCATACTGCCACCCCCCCATTCTAATCTAGTCTAATCTAGGCCAGCTTTGGCCTCAGATTATGACTAAAGCTCACAGATTCACTTTGAGTTCTATCCCACAAAGCTGCAATTTCCTCATATAATTTAACACAACCTAATGTTGTAATAGAGTGTTACAATGTATAAAATGCTTTATACACATAGCGTGAAGACATACAATCTATTTACAATGCGTGCTTTGTTGTATTAGGGTCTTCACTTGGCATCTTAGTATCCAGTATAAGCTTAAAAATTGAGTTTTATTGTTATTAAATTATTATACTATATTGTCATTCTCAATCCTTCTATGGGGGTTGCTCAACGAAGAGCATCAGAAAGCATAGGTATAAATTACAATTCAGATGAGTAGCAACAAAAATAATTTTATGGTTGGGGGTCACCCATGAAGGATTGCAGCATTAGGAAGGTTGAGAATCACCGCTCAGTATGGTCACAGTTAGGAGAGGATCACATTGTTGTGGTCAGCCAGAAAGCTTTGTCAGAGCTGATAGACCAGGCAGAATAAAGTATGTAACTGTGCTTAAGATATTGCTGGGAGATAGAGAGACGGATCTAAGGCAAAGAACACTGGCTGCTCTTCCAGGGGACACAAGTTCAATTCCCAGCAACCACATGGCAGTTTACAACAGTATGTAACCCTACTCCTGGGGAACCCGATGCACTATTTTGGCCTACACTGTGACAACATGCACATGGTGCACAGACACACATGGAAGCAAAACACACACATAAATTGATACTAGAGATAGGATTTTTGTCTTCAGAAAGAGACAGTGTAAAAGTAGACCTAATATTAATAATTATGACATATTAGTATCAGATTCCTTACTTATCAGGAAATTTTCTGATAAATAACTAAGCATTAATTTTTGCATCATGCATATTTATTTATTCAAATAATATGAATACCCACCTGCATGGACAACCTGTCATCGTCGCTGCCTGACACTGGTACATAACTCAACCCAAACATAAAACCACAGAGCTAGCTAACTCGGTGTCGTACTGAATCGCTGATTTGTAGAAACGCTATGGCAGTTCTGTAGTTGCTAAGGAAGCGCTGTGCTTGTTCTCACACTTCTCTATCCAGTTCTTATGGGGTTGGGCATGAGGACTCATTATCTAAACTACCTTTACTGAATGAAATATTGGTATTAGTTTAGAAAAGTTCCACTCTTTTATTTAATATGATAATTAACACATACATGCTATAAGAGTGTTTAAAGTTCAGGAATTGAGATCATAAGGTTTTTTGGAAACTTTTTCAAAAACAGATATGCATTAGTTAAACAATAAAAAAATTTCCTTTTTATAAATACATTCTTGAATAAAGGGTTACTGAAGCACATATTATGAACTGATTTTTGTAAGGAAAGGTAAAACAATGCTTTGGAAAAATAAATGCTTATATACTGAAATTTTAATAGTAACTATCTCTGGGCAATGAGATTAGGAATTACTTTCTTAATGTTTTTGTTTGCTATATATAATATGCACCTACTAACCTCTAGCAGTCCAATATTGTCTGTTCATTCTCCTTGATTCTGAGCAAGACTTTCTGATCTGCTTCTAACAGACAACTGTAGATGAATATAATACCACCCTTGACTCTAGGTTTAGAAAAGGTTTCTTCTATCATAGTCTTTCTCTTGCTGTTTTGTAAAATTGCTTTTCTTAGAACGTCAGGTGCCATATTGTCACATGCACAGGCTTATGTAGTAGAGGATGTATGTTCCTGGACTCAGATGAAGAAATAGTTTTTCTTCCCCTTTCCCACTGCAGCCCTAGTCAGACCCTCATTCCACTTTCTGGCTGCCCCATGCCAGTTTGACCTAAGCACTACAATAAACTTTGAGCTAGATAAGTGTGGCATTCAGTCTCCAGGTCCATATAAATAGTCAGATAATAATAGTTATGGATGGATGTGGTGGGATACTAGAATGAGAGGACTAAGTGGAGAGGATGAGGAAAAAAGGAGGAATTATGGATAGAGACAGATAAAATTAATTAAGGGCCATTTAAAGGGCAGTATGGAAAACTAATATAATAGAAGCTTCCTAAAGTAAATACATATATGAAGGTGACCTAAATGATGTCACCAAATAGTGGGGAAGACAGAGCCCCAACTGGATATCTCTTGTTATCAAATGAAGTTTCCATTATCAGGAGTAGGTTACATCTAATTTACTTGTTGGCCAAAGATGTCCCATGGGAATTGTCAAACAACCCAGGCTTTTGCCAAGACTGTAGGTTGTTCTCCACAAACTGACAGCAGGACACTGTTACTGAAGACAACACCTACACAATTCACTGAACATGGAGAAGTCAAGCTGGTACCTACACAAAGCCTTCACCTCTATGTTCTAGAGGTTTTCCTACAGAAATTACTCTGCACACTATGAAAGGAGAAACATAAACACCAACCCATCCACAAATCCTTTTATCTATAGTGGTGTCTGTTGTGTTTTATATAAAGAAAGAGAAGCCAGGAACACGTTTGGTAAAGGTATAGTAAGGTGTAGGGGAAGGGAGTGCCTCCACCAGCCCATGATGAGACATTTCTTCCCCCTGAGGTACCAGTCACATTGATGGTGTAGCATAGAATTGAGTTTATTCAGGGCATGGAGAGGGGAGTTGAAAGAAAGACAGAGTTGGGGGAGTAGAGGAGTAGAGTCCAGCCATGAGCATGTGGACAGAAAAAGGGAGGGGAAATAGGGGAAGAGGGGGATCAGGAGCAAGAGGAGAAGAGAAGAGAGCAAGAGAGTGAGGAGTGGGCAAGCATCCCCTTTTATAGTGAGTCAGACACACCTGGCTGTTGCTAGGTAACTGTGGGGTGGAGCCTAGACTAAATGTCAACAGTGTCCCATCTGTATGCTATGCTAGGGCAATGGTGACACCAAGCTTGTGGGAGTAACCAACCAAATTTTGAGTTGACTTAAAACCAACTTTGCCAGATGGAGCCCATATCCAATACTACTTGGGTGACCAAGAACCTGAAAGTAGATACCCTAGAGACCTATTCAAAAAACAAACAAATTATGTTGCAGTCAAATGACTTCTGATGATATTCTGCTGTTCTCATAGATCAACACCTTGCAGCTCCCATCAGACAGGCTTTATCCTGAAGCAGATAGCAACAAATACAGAGACCAAGAGGTAGACATTATGCGGAGAGTGAGAGACCCTGAAACACTTGGCCCATGGGTTCTTAACCTTCCTAATGCTGTGACCTTTTGATATATAGTTCCTCATACTGTGGTGACCCCCCAATCATAAAATTATTTTGTTGTTATTTCATACCTGTAATGTTGTTGCTGCTATAAATTGTAACGTTGTGTGATTCTCCAGGGTGGTTGCTACCCACAGGTTAAGAACCACTGACTTAGCCCTAAGTTGTGTTTCTCCATCGGATTTTTCCCCTTGGGAATGGGAATTAGGGAACTCCTTAGAAGAGGATGTGAAGGAGTGTGAGAATCAGAGGGCATAAAGGCACAGCATGGAAACAAGGCCTTCTAAATCAACATGACTGATGTACATATAAACTCACAGAGACCCATGGAACATGCGCGGGACCTTCAGGGGTTAGCACTAGGTGGATCCCTAGAGTTGGAAGTAGAAGCGGACACACACCCATCCCTAACCCAGGAGCTACCTCCACACGATAGGCACTTACAAAGGAAACTTTAGTTTCCTCCACAGGGAGGCTTACTGGAGAAACAAACTACTCTTAAGGGTAGGCTCATGCCCCAGCTGTAGATGGCCAAGACCAAATGAGCTCAATGGCCTCTTTGGAGGTTCCTTGTCTCATAATGTCATGGCAGGGATCTTTCTTTGCTTTTAAACTCATCTTATTTTTTTTTTATTTTATTGTATTTATATATTTCTTCTCATTTTTATTTCTGTGAAATTTGATTTCTGGTTTAGCAGTTGTCTTTGGGTTTTACTGCTGAGAAAAGACACTATGAACAAGGCAACTCTTATAAGGACAACATTTAATTGGAGTTGGCTTATAGGTGCAGAGGTTCAATCCATTATCATCAAGGCAGGAACATGGCAGTATGCAGGCAGGTATGGTACAGGTGGAGCTGAGAGTTCTACATCTGAAAGCTGCTAGAAGAGTGGCTTCCAGGCAACTAGGATGAGGGTCTTAAAGCCCAAGCTTGCAGTGGCACACCTACTCCAACAAGGCCATACCTACTCCAACGAGGCCACACCTACCCCAACAAGGCCACACCTACTCCAATAAGGCCACACCTACCCCAACAAGGAAGGCCACACCTACTACAACAAGGCCACACCTACTCCAACAAGGCCATACCTACTCCAACAAGGCCACACCTACTACATCAAGGCCACACCTCCAAATAGTGCCACTCCTCCTAGTTGGGCTAAGCATACTCAAACCACTAGAGCCGTCCTATGGGATTTTTGAGTGTGCAAACAAGTGGCTCTACATCTTCCTTCTGTTCGTTTCATCCAATTCCAATGTTAGTTTTGTTTTTTTATCTTATTGTACTTTCTTATATTTCATTTTGTTACTATCTCATAGAAGCCTGCTTGTTTTATAATGAGAGACACTAAGGGTGTGGATCCAGATACAAAATGGGGTAGGGAAGAGCTGTGAGAACTAAGAGGAAGGGAAACTGTCTTCAGAATAGAGTATGAGAAAAAGATCTATTTCCAATAAGATGGAAAACACAAACACCACTATATGATGACATTGAATTGGTGTGTGTGGCCGCGCGGGGGGGGGGGGGGGGGTGTTATGGTGCAAGAGAAAACGATTTGCCCCCCCTAAAAATAAAAAAGTTGTAAATCATAGAAGAAGGGCAGGCTCTTTTTTTTTTTTTTTTTTTTTTTTTTTTTTTTTTTTTTTTTTTTTTTTTTTTTTTTTTTTTTTTTTTTTTTTTTTTTTTTGTCAGAATCATGGAGCTGAGGAGAATTACTTGGGAAGTCAGGAGTCTCAGCTCAGTGGCCTTGTCTAGTAGTATATGCACATCCCTTGTCTTCCCCTTCTGCTTGCATTAGGCTCACATTTGTTGTTTCCTGACACAAATGTTTGCCGAGATCTATACAATGCACGTGTATTTTTTGAGCAGAGAGTCCATGCCAAGATATGATCTTGTGCTTCTGGAAGAGTTAGCACTGCTGTCACAATAAAACTCACCCTATCTTTGAAGGTGTCATTGGAGTGAGTTAGAATTTTGTGGGCAGATTTTTGTCTTGAAATCCTTCTTTATAATGATGGGACAACAGCCTGGTGAGAGTATGCAGCTGTAACCCCAACATTCTAGAAGGCTGAAGGAGAAGGTTCCCTACGAGTTTAAAGTCAGCCAGAGCTACAAAAAACCCTGTACTCACAAAATACACACACACACACACACACACACACACATATTTAATTAAATTATATATAATTATATAAATATAATATATACATTCTATACAATTGTATATTCAATAATATATATGCACATTATATGTCAGCATATATTGATATATAATTATATACATACATATCATAGAGAGAGAGAGAGACAGGGAAGGAGAAACATTAATTTCTTATCAAGTAAATATAATACATGTATTAGATTCCCCAAACACTGAATGAGTCATCTGGTCCTTACACAAGCTCCAGTGAGGGCCACACAATTAGAATATTACCATGAGGAGGAAATGATGGGGAATCAGGAGACCGTGTGATTGCTTTGGCATCTAGGCAGAGCTATGCAAGCATGCCCCATCCTGAACTCACCTAGCACCATGCCCTGGAAAGTCAGTGCACATTCAGCACTTAACACCGATTCCAGATTCCATATGACATGTCTGAATCAGGAATGATATGGTAATTCTCACAGTTACAGAGTGGAAAATATTTATAGTGTAGCAGCCGAATGTGTCTTTATTTCACATTCTAAGAACCCCACCACATGATGGAAGTGAAAAGGCTTTGAATAAGATGTGGGTGAGCCCCGGAGTCCCTGCCTCCGAAGCGAGATAGCTTTTTGATAGAAAACACTCTCCTTGTTCATCAGGCTTGCTAGCCTATGGTGAGCTTAATTAAAATCAATGGAGAAAAAAATTGAATACTAAGAAGAACTATT
Source organism: Mus minutoides (assembly GCA_902729485.2). NCBI lineage: Eukaryota > Metazoa > Chordata > Mammalia > Rodentia > Muridae > Mus > Mus minutoides. Next base: position 932,982 of record LR749561.1, on the reverse strand, counting down.
TGAGCCTCGTGAAATGTAAATGAGTCGAAATATGAAATTCTGAAATAACCTTGGGTCGTGCACTCTGCTTAGTGATCACCTTATTGATCCATTGAAGGACGACTTTCTTCTTTTCCTCTCTTCCACTGTCCGTGACAGAATTGGGATGGGATAAAGGCTCCAGGTTGGAGCAGGAAACCCCACACTGCTTCTGTTGGCACACAGTCTCCCCATGCCTCAGTCACTTCCTCTCATATTTCTCTATTAGTGTCCCCCTCCCCCATCTGTCCCTGTGGCTCTGTCTTCATACGTACACCGAAGAAAACAAGCCAGAAGTCTGTAGAAAAAGATTGTACTCTGCAGTGGCCTGGAATTGAACTTGCCCCTTAATTCTCAATGTGAGAAAAATGCATTTCTTCCTTATATCTCATTTGGACACAATTTTATTTTGTGCACATGTAATTCAAGGCCATAAAGAAGGAAGCTAAGCTGAAAATGCAGCCAGGTCAATGTGACTGGCCCTCCTTAAAAGACATTTAATAGCAAATCCACAACTAACAAAGAAGAAAAGAAAATGACATATGTCTCCCCTACTGCTGGGTATTTTACCATGTGACTTTGGAGTTCTCACTACAAATGTACAATACTTTTGGGAGGCAGTTGTTTGACGTTTCAGCATCACATCCCTGTTGTCAGTTGAAGGTCCTTAGCCTAGTTATAGAGGAACAACAAGTCACAGGGCAGAAACATGCTGCCCTGTCTGTCCCAAGTAGAAGCATACAAGACCCCATCCTTAAACTCATAAACCCAGTCCAGCAGAAACAATTAGTCAAGCCCCAGTTGATGCTAGACTCAAACACCAAATGCTTCTTGTTAAGGGTTACCGAGGGTTTTGTGGTTCCATTACACAGCATTATAATGGCAGTACCTAACCAACACTGTGGTACTTAAACTATACTCTCTGAAAAGACGACACATTTTAGAAAATGATTTGGGAAGTAAGCTAGTATTGACATCACTGGGCTCCATTACACTCTCTCTCTCTCTCTCTCTCTCTCTCTCTCTCTCTCTCTGTGTGTGTATGTGTCCACATGTGTGGACACACATGTGTATGTCTAATGAAAAGACCTAATTGGTATTGTTCTCTGTGGATAATTAAAGATTATATACATTTATCTGATTGTTGGGTAACTTTCCCAAAGAAATTTATTCATTTGCTCCCTTAACGACTGCCTATCAAATAGCTAGGGCATACTTGGCGCCAAGAACATGAAGGTGAATCAGATGGAGACCTACAAAAGAGCCAATCCCTTCTTTACAAGCCTTCTTCCTTATTAGTAACACATTGTAAGATGGTACTTGCTGAACTGACAGCTCTGCCCCAAACACTTGGTAGTGCTTCACTAGAACCATTAGCTATTAGGCTCTGTAAATACTATTGTCGGCTTAATCATCTATTAAACATGGTCCAAATCAAAGAGAGGTGGGATTGGTATATTCCCCAGTCCATAATGTCACATCTCAAGGGAAGACTTCCTTTGAAAGGTGAAACTCTTGACACTGGCAGTATAGAAAACTGAAGCACATGCCTCTCAGTGGGTGCCAGGGACCTATATTATGTCCTACTGTTGCTTCCAGAATTTTCAATATTCCCTTATCCATTTCTGCTACTATGTATGGAAGCTTATAGCAGTGGTAATCATTTCCTGTGTTTGAAAAAGAGATGAAAGCGTTCATGGATGAAAGCAAGTTGGATTTAATCTCCTTCTCTCTCATCCGGTGCATGGCGCTGATCATTTTCAGAAAGAAAAAAAAAAAAACAAAACCACGACTTAAGCTCATTTTTGTCATGAAAAAAAAAAACTAGTTTCATAATAATCAGATGGGCAATTCCTAGTATATACAATTCTAATATAATTACCAGGAGGAAATGTAGAGGGAGTTGCAGGTTGGAGATAAAGAAAAGCCTGTGAATTTTGTATTAATGTCTCAGACTCTCTTATTTGTGCAAGTAATCAATCTTTGGGGGAGTAGAATAGTAATTCTTTGTGGGAGAAAAAAATGACAAGAGTCAGAGGAAGAAAAAAAAAAGATAATCTGAGTTCCATTCGGTACACAGCAGGTCAGCTGTGATTGACAAAGCTCATCACAAAACTATAGCTCACGAAGAAATCCCAGTAGCAGAGTCTCATTTACAGCCAGAGCAGTGTTAATGACATGTTTAACAGCTGCTTGTTGACGTTCAGAATCTGCATTAACCCCGCAGTGCGGTGAATAGAGAAATGAAGGAAAGTATTGAAATCAAGCCTTCGTTACTCTGACAGGCCAGGTGAAAGGCTTGTCTGGGGGTCGCCATGAGCCGAGTAAGAGGCCCGGAAGGTGGAGGGTTCAATTGCGTAGACGGACCATCTTGGAGATGACAGGGTCTGATCAATAAACACAGAGGGCTCTAGAAGCAAAGCCCCTCATGTTCAACTCAAATAATGAGACAGAAAGTCGGGCAAAGCAGAATGAAGTCACGGCTCGAGACGCCAAATATTATGCCAGCATTAGAGCCGCCAGAGATGAGCTCAGCGTTGGATCCGGTGACCGCTGTAGTATCAGGAAGATGAAGAGATGCTGTTCGTGCAAATTCATTTACCCCTGGGAATATGGTTTATTCATTTCAGCTGGAACAGCAATGCAGCGCATGAATCATGGCTTACTTTTGGGACTTCAGAAAATCATATTGAATTAGCACCAAAGACAGTTGGTGAGTCCATAGTTCCCAGACAATGTTGCAGGTGAGAGACAAATCCTCTTTCCAGGAGCGCTTGTGCCTTTGGGCCCAGGAATAAGAATTGGGAGAAGATAGATTTTATGGGGTCCACTGACTAAATGGTTTTCTTCAAGTGGTTCATGTGTTCTGCAGACGTGAAACTCCAGCCTGACATTGGAAGAGGGCAACTGCCATTTTGAGCAAAGAAATGAAGACTGAGAAAAGACAGGGAACTTGGAGGTAGAATTCCACCTCCTCTACATTTAAAAATAAACGAATAAATAACCCCAAAGCATCTTATGCAAAATTCTGTTTTTATTTATACCATGAGAATGATACACATCATGAAGCCACTAGATGTAAGAATGGAAATATATGCCTCAAACCCCAACACTGGCAAAACCTGCACAAATAAGTCTGTCATTCTTGCCCCTGTCTGAGATCCATACAGATGTTCCAGTCTGCTCAGGGCACCTCACTAACACACACGAGTCATCAACATGCCCCTGCCCATTGGTAGAATGTTAGCTCCAGGAAACTAGTACATTTTCCTGTTTATCCCTTGATTTACCCCAAACGCCCAAATTCAGCTTCCAGCTCATAATGGCTACTCAGAAAGTATTTTGGAATGAATACACCTTGTGTACCAAATTGAAGAGTCTTCTTTGAGTTGGCCTTTGGCTTCTGTTGAAATCTTCATTTGCTTAAAAGAAGAGAGCGCAGGTCCCAGGGTTTAGGATTGTAGAACTAATGTCAGTAATACTTTCATTTTTCAAATAAGGGCATGAGATGAGAGAGAGAGAGAGAGAGAGAGAGAGAGAGAGAGAGAGATTGATTGATTGATTCTTGGTCTAGTCTAAGAAAGTTGAAGAAGAAACACTGAATATTTCACTGACACTACCGTTTCTTGCTGAACAAGTTGCTCAGACCAAGAAGCCATCCACCATGGAGCCTCAATGGTCTCAAGTCACAAAGGCAGACTTGCACGTCCTTCATCCTCTAAGCCCATCCTACTTGTCAGGGCGTCAGCTCTGCCATCCCATATGACAAGAGGATTGGAGAAGGTCTCTGCTTGACACACTTATCTGTACAGCTTGATGACCTTCCAGTGATCCTGTACAAGGGTATGCTATCCCTGGAGGGATCCTGCACAGGGACATGCTATCCCTGGAGGGATCCTGCACAGAGACATTCTATCCATAGAGAGATCCTGCACAGAGGCATGCTTTTCCTAAAGGGATCCTGCACAGAGACATTCTATCCATAGAGGGATCCTGCATAGAGACATGCTATCCCTGGAGGCATCCTGCACAGGGGAATGTTATCCATAGAGAGATCATGCACAGAGGCATGCTATTCCTAAGGGATCCTGCACAGAGACATGCTATCCTTGGAGGCATCCTGCACAGAGATATGCTATCCATAGAGAGACCCTGCATGGGGGGTGGGGGTGGGGAGTGGGTAATGCTATCCCTACCTCCTTTATTTGTATTCCCACTCACAAATGAGTAACTCTTTCAAAGATGAGCTTTGCAGCCTCATTTTCACGTGAATTCATTTGGAAATGAAGTAGTTCCTTGAAAAAAAAATGGCAAGTCGTCTAAGTAACATCTGGTGTGTTTACCCTCTGTCCAGGAAGAATGAATCAGAGCAGGGTCAGCTGGCACTGGCACTGGCACTGGCGCCTCTCAGGGGCTTGGGGCCCTACCAGCGAATTCAGGAGGCTGAAGGGAGAGAGGAGTATTGAGCAAGAAAGAAGAGATGAAGAACAGGGAAAAATCAAGCAATTCTGTAGCATTCCGATTGTTGGTCTATCATGTTACTTACTACTCCCCATAATCTAATAGCATGAGCCCTAAATCCATTGTAGTTCTTCATTGCATAATAGCAGGGCTATATTCTGACATCCACCATCATATAATTATGTTGTGTGAAAGCCACATAATATGCTTATGCAAACCTAGATGCCATCAAATACTGTATAGCTTAGCCTCTGTGACAGCCTATTGTTGCTAAGCTATACAACTGAATCGCGTGGCACTGTGCTGAATCCTACAGGTAACTGTGACACACTCTCCACTACTCTTGCATGACTACACATAGAGAAAGCATAGTGAAATACCAGAAGATAGGGACTTTTCAGCTCCATTATAATCTTATGGGCCCAATGTTATATGAGAGCATTGACTGAAACCTGTGGCTCACCGTGTCTATATTTCTCCCTGTTCTGAGAGAAAATGAAAATGTCCAAGACAAAATGAATGCTGAGTTGTGAATTCTCCCAGTGTTGGCAGTACAGGATGGAAAGCCCATCGGAAGTCCTTTCCATCTGGGACACTAGCACCCTCTTCTCTGTAGCTTTGCTCTTTGAGATTTCACATATCCATGGCCAATCATGTTCTAAAACTATTAAATGGAAAACTCTAGAAATAAATGATGTTTAAGTTGTAAATAGTGTACAATCTTGTCTAGATTGATAAAATTTCCTGCAACCCATTCTCTCTGTATCTCTGTATGACATAGCCACCTTTGGGGTTGACATCTTAGTCACTGAATCAATGTTGTAGCATCAAATGCTTATATTCAAGTAGTCCTTATCTTATTCAATGATTACATACCCAAAGAAATAACAATAACAATTAAGATATGGCAGAGAAGTTGTAATATGCTTTTAAAAAATGATAAGGTAAAAGTTTTCAACTTCGTAAGCAAAGAAAAATAAATGTTGAGGTTGATGTGATGGTTTGAATATGCTTGGTACAGGGAGTGGTACCATTAGGAAGTGTGGCTGTGTTGGAGTAAGTGTGTTACTGTGGGGGTGGACTTTGAGCCTCTCCTCTGGCTGCCTGAGAAATTCAGTCTCATCCTATTTACCTTCAGATGAAGATGTAGAACTCTGTACCATGCCTGCCTGGATGCTGCCATGCTCCTGCCTTGCTCCTAATCCTTCCTAAATAGTTGCACCAACTATGGACCAAACACTCAAATACAAGACCCTATGTGGGCTGTTCTTTCTTAATGTATGTTTGAATTACTGTGATCTGACTACATTCAGCAAATCTTTACTCCATGCCAGGCTCTCATTCAGGGACAGGGTGTCAGACTTAAGAATGTATGAGACTGAGTCAAATATCCTTACTCAAAGAGCCCACAATCTAGTGGAAAAGACTAAAGATAATTTCAAAAAGAAGAGTGAGGTGGGGGTGGTATGGCTCAACTCTTATTTCACAGAGGATTATGATGGAGCCTATTACAGATCAGAGGCACTTCCCTCTTCACAATTCTTCCTAGAAGCCTCATGCCTGCTGAAATGTCTAGAAAATAAAGGGGAGTCCTAAAGAAACTGATGGAGTACATATTGGTAAGTAGATCTGGGGACTCCAAAGAATACAACAAGTCATACTTACCAACAACCAGCTCGGAAAACAAGTTTACTCTTAAACTCTACCTAAACCTTAAAGTGTATTAATAGCACTCAAGCTGCTGTGACCTTCGGGAGCTCTGATTCTAAAGCATGTATGTATGCAGTTATTTTAGAACATAGTTTCAGTCATGAAACAATCATGGCCAAAATAGCTGTATGGAATTCCTCTCTTCATCAGAAGTTTTTTAGTTCCTTTGGAAAGGGTACTAGCATGTAGACTCTAAGAATACATGTGTGTACTCTCTCCCTCTCTGAAAATATCCTTCTATTTCTATGCATCCAGACTGAAAATTGTAGTAAACTTCATACACCAAAATGTGTCTGCTCACCCAACTAATTTATATTTTCAATATTAGAAAAAAAAGAAAAAAAGGTTTCCCTCAAGAGGCAAAGTTCATTGTTGGAACTCACCTCTCCTTTGTTCAGTGTGATTAATAGTGTCAGGAGTGCCTGAGGATATTCACTTCATACTCCAGTTGACTCATTTTACTTTCATTTATTTTTAATATATTTTAAGTAAAATATCATTATATCACTCCTCCCTTCTCTTCCTTCCTCCACAACCCCTTCTCATTCCTTCTCAGATTGATGGCCTCTTTATCTACCTACCATTGTTATAAACAGAGGCACAAATACATCAATTTAAACTGTGGAATCCATCTTTGTTGTTTGTGTGTTATTGTTTCGGGACTAACCATTTTCCGTTGTATAACCAATTAGGGGGCTTGTCGCAGAGAGGCTAACTCTCCGTCCTTCTGTATCTATCATTGGTTACCTGTCGTTCTTTGTCCAGGAGTGAGTCTCTGTGAGACTCCCTTTTCCACATGAGCATGTCTTTTGGTTTTGTCATTGTTTAGGCAACCAGAAGACCCAGTCACACAGCAGACTTCCTGTTTCTCTGATTGTCACAATATTTATACTCCCTCTTCTGAGCCTGAGATCCAGGACTTGTAGATATATCACCACTGGCTGGGCTCTGCAAGATCTGTTGATCTCTGCATTGTAACCAGTTCTTGTTTCCTATAATAATCTCCATCTCCAGTACTTATAAAAGGAAGATCCCTTTATGGTTGTTGTGCTTGTTTTGAAGTCTCTCTCTATAGCCTGGTTGCCTGGGAACTCATTGTATTGACCAAGATGACCTTGAACTCATTGAGATTTGTCTGCCTCCTAAGTGCTGGAATTAGAGGCATTAGCCACTATGCCTGGCCATGAGAGAAACCTCTTTAATAAGGGGTGAGAACTATACTTATAGATGGATGTAAGGATATGGTTTAGAATATAGATAGGAATTATGCTGGTCTGGTAACATGGTGGTAGTAAGTTCTCTTTTAAGTTCCATGACTTTAAGGTCATTGGCTGTATTTAACTCCCTCATGTTGAGTAGATCTTGAGTCCAATTAGATAGTTATTGGTTACTGCCAACATGCATATACCATGATTGCACTGAGATATCTTGCAATGCTGGTCATTGTATCTATAGGCATCACAGCTGGATAGGGCTACTGATTGCACTAATTCCTTCTTTCACTAAGCAGCTTGCATTCTGGACATCCTAGTTTAAAGCTTTGGTATTCACTTTTCTAAGTGAGAATTCAGGGTCAAATGAGGACTTAGTGAAGTAGCCTGAAGTGTTGCAGACCTGTTGGAAGTGAAGATTAAATAGACAGGACATTGAGTAAGTACCTTGTCATATGTCACTGTAGATGTATGTCAGGGATGAGTAGTTTACCTGATATAGGCTAAAATAAGGTACTTTTGAGATATGGGCAGAGCCAAGAGTCCTAGCCACTGTCTAAGTTATGCTCAAGAACATAACAAAAAATCTAGTGACCAGAGAGATTAAAAAGGCACATAGCAGTTGAGCTAGTATGTGAAAATTTGCTTATGCCCTTGGAAGAAAAATTCAGTCCCTTTAACACCCAAACCCACTCCTTACCAAGAGAAGTTTTAAGAATGTCTTAGGCTATCATAGTGGTAATCAATGCCATTAGCTAAATAATATCCTTTAACTTCCAAGCACATAGTCAAATTTTACTTCCTATTTATTATGATAGAAGCAATGACCGTGTTGGGCTTTGTTCAATGAATATAACCAGCAAATTACTTGGACTTTGTCATGGATTATATATGCTTGGCCAGGGAGTGGCACTAAAAGAAGGAGGGACCTTGTTAGAGTAGGTGCGTCACTGTGGGTGTGGGCTATATGACCCTCATCCTATCTGCTTGGAAACCAGTGTTCTGCTAGCAGCCTTCAGATAAAGATGTAGAACTCTCAGCTCCTCCTGTATCGCATCTGCATGGATGCTGCCATGTTCCCACCTTGATGATAGTGGACTGAACCTCTGAACCTGTAAGGCAGCCCCAATTAAATGTCCTTATAAGAGTTGCTTGGGTCGTGGTGTCTGTTCACAGTAGTAAAACCCTCATTAAGACAGCTGGCTCCTTCACTGACCACCCTGAGCTCAGGCTCCTGACTCATAGTGAAAAACGAATGACATCAGGGGTTTAGTGGGATGATTTATTAAAATGTGAGTTATCTGTTACCAGAGCACACCCTTGCAGATCCTGACTGATTCATCTAGGGAACAACATGGGCTCTCAAAGTCTGAGAGAAAAAAACAAGGGAATCTAATCAGAAGACTTGCTCAAGTTGGTTAGTGAATACTTGGGGCAAAGACATTGTAGTCCTCAAAATACTAATTCGGAAAGTTTATTTTATGGCTCCTTTTAATATACTGTTATGCATTTTTGAGTCCCAGTTCATCCCTCCACCCACAAAAAAAAAAAAAAAAAAATTCGGCAAATTGTCCAACACTAATTCTAAAATAGTATATAAAACTTACATTTGGTAACATCTTCCTACATCAGATTTTAACTAAATAACTATAATGAAGTTAATAGAAGATAATTTTACTAACCCTTGTATGTGTTATTGTAGAGAAATGAAAAAATATATGCATATGAGAAATATATAGGGCATTAAGAACTAAGAAGCTAAGTAGGTTGAATTCATAACCCATGAGTTTAAGATACATAATTCCTGAACATAAATGTAAGCTTTTGATTTTCTCTCTATATAGCTCAATAAAATAGAGTGTTATACATTAGAGTTAACATTGGGTTTTCTTTGAAGAGAGGTAGAGAGAATATTAATGATATCCTGCCTGATCTCTGCCGTGTGCCCAGCATCTCCCCACCTGTTGTGCATCATGAATCATCACATGCTTTGAGCCCAAGCAGTAGAAGCAGGTGGCCATGTACGCACTAAGAAAATGGAAATTTGCAGCTTGGTATTAAGTATGGCTTTTCTTGTAGTCCTGGCTGAGGCCCCAAAGGATGGAACACTGTGGAGATAATCTCTTCCTTTCTTTTCGAGAGGTGGCCAAACCATCTGTGTTCATTTCTAATCCTGTCCTGACAGATTACCAGCAATTTATTAATGGAAGGCAAAAAGAACACAGCATCTCATAGCTCTGTTGCTCAGATACGTAGGCCTGTGAGACATATTCCTTGGCTCCTGTCTCTGACACTGGTAGGTTGAATCGTCTTGTAGTCCCCATCTCTCATATCATCTTCCTGTGTTGTCTATCCTCATTCTGGTCAGAGCTAGAACCCTTCTTAGGACTCCAGCTGAGACTAGAGATAATGGAAGAATCCAGTATTACACCCCTAGCTTAAGGTCCATCACCTTCATGACAAGTGATTCATTGACATAAGCGCATAAAATATTTATTATATCTGGGAGTCGTGGCAGTAGTATCTTGGTGGGGAGGTCATTCTTCATGGATGAAAACTATGACATCTTGCACTCAGACCCCAAACTGATTTGCCAATGACCAGCCAGCAGCCACACTTCATGACCAGAAGTTGATCAAAGAGAGGTTGACCTGAAGACATGCAAATTGATGTGCACCTGCGTTGTGGGAAGACATGAGATGTTTGCTCCTATCACATGCCATGAAAAGAGCAACACTGGTCTAAAGAATGGGAAGAACTTTGGGGGGGGGGCGGTATGTGGCCTGTGTCCCTGGAATCTGAGCATCACAGAAACCCTCAGAACACTGAAGGTCAGAAGCTTTGTTTAGCCCCAGAGATCTGAAGAGACCCTGTAGAGAGAGGTGCTATCACTCTTAATGCTGCACTATATCATAAGTAATTTTCCATAGATGTCAAGATAATCCATAAGGCAGATCAAATCAATAAGCGGGGGGGGGGGGGAGCAAGGTGATTGCACCAATGGAAAACACACCAGCCATACCCGTAACTACAGAATGTCAGGATTCCTCACACAGCAGCCTGTAGAAGTGTCTCTCAAGAAAACAGCAACATGATCCTGTCATACAAAGGATACCACAATTTAGTCCCCAAATCCCAATCGAAGGAAGTTACTCATAAAGGACCATTCCATGGGGAGGAGTGATTTGAGTCCAGTGGGCTTATTTTTTGCAGGTAAAATAATCTACCTTTCTTCCTCACTGAAGCTTCAAACCTGTGTGCAGGCAGATTTCCCCAGTTATTTCTAATGTACTTTATGACTGAGGAACAACTGCTGTCTGGCAGAGACTAGAGGAGATGTGGGACCTTCTTATTCTGTCAATCGAGTTAAGCAAAGGGGATCAATAAGACCCTGTCTGAAACTGCCAGAATAGTAAGGAAAGCACAGTAAGTAAGGAATGCCCAGCACAAAGGACCCCTCCACATCTATCATTCTTACCAGAGATGACCACTGACAGAGATTCAGACATTCAGTCTGCCCAGAGAATCTCACTAGCATCTGTGATCACCTAAAAGCCCCTTCCCTTCAGTAGAATGCCATACCATGTGTTTATTTGATGGGACAAACTTCTGGAAACCAAGGTACTATCACCTTTATGACACAGAGATTCCCGTTATTCCCCCTTCTACCTGCTTTGTGTGTTTTTATAAATATTTATATAACCATCTGCTATGTTGGATTGTTTTTTGTTCAAGTCTGAGAAGGTTCTCTTGGATGATATTAGCTGGACCATACCTAGTGTTCACACAAGGTAGGAGCCACAGAAGGTCTGCTCCCACAAACCATCACCATTCGTTTCATTTCATGTTCTCTTTGTAGATACTCCAAAAGACAACCGTATTCACAGACTCATGAGTTCCCTAAATCCGATCCCATCTTCCCTCATCCTTGATGTTATTTATAATCAACAGAACAAGGGCACTGATGCTGAGCTTACAAAAATGTTAGGAGGATTACACAAAATACAATGGCCCATGTGGAGGATTGAGCAGGGTATAGGCTGAGCATTCCAGAAACGGCAGCTAATGCAGCATACAGATGCTTTGCTTGGGAACAGGTTTATACATTCTTAGTGAACAGCTGAAAAGCAGAGATCTGAGAAGCTAACTAATTCTGCAAACTCTTATCAAAGCTCTAGATGCTAGAAGAAGAAGGTGAGGACAATCCGAACTGTAGCTTAGGACATGATTTATCTGGAAGAAGCAAACAAATAAGTGTTAAGCTCATTTGGGGGAAAAGATAAAGAGTGTATGGTGTCCATTTTCATATATAAATGTGCAAATGATTTCAATTCACAAATAGAAAATCAATAAAGCCAATGACACACACACACACACACACACACACACACACACACAAAACACATATAGAGACAGACACACACTTTGGGACACATTGTAATCCTTTTAAAACACAAAGCAAGAATCCATGGTATATACATAAATGACCTGTAAATTAAAATTTAAAAAAAGTCCTGACTTAACAATTATAAAACAAAGAACTTCTGATGATGTTGAGTTTGTTTTGTGTCAGCCATCTAGTGTTGGACGGGAGGTCTACCCTTAAGAATGAGTGTGTTTCAGACAGGCAGTGGTGGCACACACCTTTACTCCCAGCACTTGTCAGGCAGAGACAGGCAAATTTCTGAGTTCAAGGACAGCCTGTTCTACAGAGTGAGTTCCAGGACAGCCAGGGCTGCACAGAGAAACCCTGTCTTGAAAAAAAAAAAAAAAAAAAAAAAAAAAAAAAAAAAAAAAAAAAAAAAAAAAAAAAAAAAAAAAAAAAAAAAAAAAAAAAAAAAAAAAAAAAAAAAAAAAAAAAAAAAAAAAAAAAAAAAAAAAACCAATGACAACAAAAGAATAGTGTGTTTCCTGGTGAGACATCCTTGGAGAAAACCAATTTTTCATTTGCAAGTGGTTACCAATTGGAAATAGACTTTGGATTAGAGATGGGGGTATATGTCCACTTCTCACCTTAGCTCCAGGACCCTATTTATGCGGATGTGTGCAGAAACTGAGGCCCTGCACATGCAGCACCAGATCCTATGAGTTCACATGTACACCAGTCTCATAGTGTCAAGGCATCCTTTGCCACAGAAAAGGGGAAAGGTTCTGGACTGGGGGAGTAGGAAGGGAGTAACTGGGAACAGTCAGGGAAGGGAAACTGTGATCAGAGCATATTGTAGAAAAAAATCTATTTTCTTTTTCTTTGTGGTGGTTTAATAAGAATGTCCTCCATAGGCTTACAGATTTGAATATTTGATCACCAGCCCTATTAGGAGATGCCTTCTTGGAGTAGATGTAGCTTTGTTGGAGGAAGTATGTCAATGGGGTGGACTTTGGGGTTTCATATATTCATCTCAGGACCCCTCTACCTCCCTGCTTCCTGTAGATCTGGATGTAGAACTCTCAGCTACCTCTCCAGCACCAAGCCTGCCTGTGTGCCACCATGCTTTCCACAAAGATGATAATGGGCTACATCTCTAAACTGTAAGCCAGCTCCAATTAATGATTTCTTTATGAAGTTTGCCATGGTCCTGGTGTCTCTTCACAGTAATAGATTATTAACTAAGATACCCTTCGATTATATTTGGTTAGCAGACTCCTAGTATAAATAAATTGACCACACAGAGCCCCCCAAAGGGTGTTCTAAATATGAACAAAGACAACTCTGTGCTATAGATTGTAGGTACATTGAGCCTCAAACTTTCTCCATCTTGTCAGCCCCTGGATTAGAGCCCCAGGGTTGGTCTAAAGTTGCTCTTCTGGCTGCCTCTGGGCAGGATCCCTTCTGGCAGGCTTCCCTGGCATCTCTCAAACTGTCTTCCCTTGAACTTGTTCTGCTAAGTTCCATACAGTTTATTTCAGACCCATGTAATACATAGATGCATAGCATTTGTTTCAAGCCTGTCAGACAGCTGCTAGTGCTCCAGTCATATCTGGTCTATTCGGTGTCTCTATGCAAAACTGTTTCTCCCCTTTCTGTTTAGCTGACACATGGGAGAGCTTCCGTTTGGGGCATTCTAAAAGCACCAGGCTCATTGACTTTCCTTCCGCCTTTCCCTAAATTAAATGGCATGTACCTTGCCTAGAGGGCTGTTTGCTAATTAAACAGATGCTGAAAGAGTTTGTTTCCTTATTTTTCTCCTACTCCCTAAGAAGATGGCTAGTCATGGACCCAACATCATTGCTTCTTAGCTAACTCTGCTAAGTTGTATTACTGTTCTAAATATTTGCTCCTGTCTTCGTGGAAAGAGTATATATAGCTTCAGTCTGTAACATCATATTAGCCATGTGACTTAGAATGGATACCAGTTTGGGCTACATGACCTTTTATAACCAAGTACACATTAAGGCAGTGAGAGGCACAAATGGCTGCGTAGGCATGCATTTTTTGCAGCCTACTTTTAATAAGGGTTCAGCCTCTCCTCTACCCAGCAGAGATAGCGGAAGAGAAAAATTAGTAGGATATGGGAGAAGAGGACCTGTTCAGCAGTAGTTCTTTTTTTTTTGGGGGGGGGGGAGGCTTGATCTTCTTTCTCAGCAGTTCAGTTCCATAGCAAACACCAAATACAATTCAGCAGCTGCCGTCCAGTCCTCTAGGCAGGCAGACACCAGGCACGAACCAGCAGCTGTAGTTTAATCCTAAAGAAACCACAAGGCTTGCCAACTGTCCTGAGGTAAAACCTCAGAAGCAGCAAGAAGCTGCAGGAACCTTGTGAGCAGTTCTCGATGGTGGCATTACCACCATAGAGGTGTTGAGCTCAACACCTCTATGTAAGACAAACCTATACATGAGTGTCGTTAGTGAAAACTAACAATGTGGAGTAAGCCAAACCAATGTTCAGTGCTCATCTCCCACTGTCTGAGGGGTCATATTTATACTCTTCCATGCCAGATCCTTTGATGTATTTGCTATATCAACATATCCTTTTACCTGTGTCTGCCCCAGGAAAACATCATTTGACATAACTGACCTTCCAAAGAAACTAAAAGTTTCCACTTCAGCTCCTTCTTGTCCTGGAGCAAAGACTGGACAGGGACACATGGGTAGAAGCAGAAATAACGGTGGTTTAATAGAAATAAAAGACTGTCCCAAGGGAGGAATCCAAGCGAGCAGGAAGAAAGCCGAGCAACTGAAAGATCCTGCTCAGAGCTAGAGGTGGTTCCGTGGTTAAGATCCTGGCCTTTCTTCCAAAGGACTCAGGTTCAATTCCCAGCACCCACATGGCAGCTCATAACTACCTGAAACATCCTGCTCTGCAAGGGGCTGGAGCTTCTGTGGTGCCAACGAGGGCTTTCTCATGCATGCTGCATATAGTTCTGCAAGAAACTCCACACATATACTTCGTTAACATCTTCAATTTCCACCTAAATTTCAGTACCATAGTGAGACAGTCACAGGTCACTTTCAGATGGCAGAAGTGTCATTGCCTGTGCCTCTGGCTGGGTTTAGTAGGCTGGTACAGAAGACCTGATAGGGTACTGGAGAGCTGCTGGTGCTTCGTCCATTATAGAAGTCTGAAAACATTGGCTCCAATATCAAAAAGAAAACATGAACAGACTGAATTAAAACAGCTATGAGTAGCAAAGGGCAGATGCCCTTCTGCCATACTCCCTTTATCTGGAAAGCGAAAGGCACCGCCCACAGTCTGTGTGGGTATTCCTGCATTAATTAAGGCCATTGGGATAGCTCTTCATTTGAGGTTCCCTACTCCAGTGATTCTAATTCATGGCAAGACATTAAAACTCGCCCTAATGGCCTGGCTTTTGTTATAGATGTGTGGTAGTTTGAATAAGATTGGCCCCTATAGGCTCATATATTTGCATGCCTAGTCTCCAGTAGGAGTTGGAGAGCTGTCATGGCAGGATTAGAAGGTGTGGCCCTGTTGGAGCAGATGTATCATTAGGGGTGTGCTATGGGATTTCAAAAGCTCCTGCTGCTACCTGAAGATCAGGATGTGGCTATAAGCCTGTTCTCTCTAACACTATGTCTGCCTGAGTGCCAGCATGTTCCCCACCCTAATGATAATGAACTATCTCTCTGAAACTAAGCAAAACTCCAATTAAATTATTTTTAAAAATAAGTTGCCTCAGTCAACTTATTGAGTAAGTTATCAATAAGTGATATCTTTCCCCAGCAACAGAACATTGACTAAGACAAAATGCCTTCCAGTTACACTCCGCCTAAAGAGATATAAAAGTGTATGAGTGTACCGGTTGGAGAACTTTTTAAACTGTGGTTTGGTGTGTATTCATCAGCTTCATGCTTGTGGACTGGAAAGAGGAACACAGAGAGGGGACTCTGTGAGTCAGAAGGTTTCTGTTACATACATCTAGGAAATGAAGGGATGATAGTGCAGAAAGCAATGCAGTGTCGCAATAAACGTAGCAATGTGTTCAACATTAACATTTATCACTGCACTAAAAGATCAAATTAAGGCATGTGTCCTCATAATATTGAAACTAGTTAAAATTCAAAAATCACCATTAGTGTTCAGCCTGTGTATGGAATTTTCAGTAAAAATCGGAACTCAGCTCCCTTGAAGCCCTGCTTGACACTGCCCATTCCACACGTGGATAATTCAGAATCATTATCCATTTCCAGCATTTTATTAGTGTTCCATGCCCAGAATGGGGAAAAAATTAAACAATGAACTTATGTACAAAATTGACAGCCTAAAAACAAAAAGAATATTGTCCAAAACCAGGAATGAACAGAATCGATGAATGTCAAACTAGCAACTGATAAGCCCAAACCTGAATTCTCATGAGGGTATCATCAGCAACAAAAATATCCTATCTCCCTGCCCTCCACTCTCACAGGGCATGTCTTGGTACAGACTTCCTGGTACACCCATCACCTTTTGCTCCAGTCACCTTCTGAGGTAAGGTCTCTTCTTCTGAGGTAATGTCTCTTCTAAGGTAAAGTCTCTTTTGAGGTAAGGTCTCTTCTGAGGTAAGGTCTCTTCTGAGGTAAGGTCTCTTCTTCTGAGGTAATGTCTCTTCTAAGGTAAGGTCTCTTCTGAGGTAAGCTCTCTTCTGAGGTAAGGTCTCTTCTTATGAGGTAATGTCTCTTCTAAGGTAAGGTCTCTTCTGAAGTAAGGTGCTCTCAATAGCAGGAGCATCTGCAAAACCCTGAGCATCATCTATAACTTCCAGCTTTGTCCTGGATACCAAAGAACTGGTTATGTTCAAGTTCTCTGACAAACAGGACAGCAACAGAAATCTGGTCCAAGTTGGTTGGTTGGTAAAAGAAGCAACCATCTTTAATGATTTAGCCACTTTGTGATGAGAATTGCCTGAGAATGCAGAGTGCTTTCTTGGTAGACACAGAGATGAAATGGAGGTTGTATCCCTCTGCGGCTGCTGATGATGAAGAGGACACCGGTGCCATCTTATATGGAGTTTTTCAAGGGATTGTGTTCCTCATGTGGAAGGAAAGGAGATTTCAGCAGTGGTTCAATTTCAAGTCTGAAGAAGATCAAGTTGTTGATTGTAATTAAAGCCCCAGGTCTCCCAGCTGCATCTCTGGTAGCGACCCTGACTCTGCTCTTACTGCCTGCATCACCTGGCTCCTCTCTCACTCTCTACTCTTGTGATGTTCTGCCTTGTAGATCGCTACTGTCATTTAGACAAGGAAAAGCAAATGTCACTCTTGAGCCTCTGGTGTTGTGGTAGAGCCTCTGGTGTTGTGTGAGAGCATCTAGGGTTGTGGTAGAGTCTCTGGGGTTGTGGTAGAGCCTCTGGTGTTGTGATAGAGCCTCTGGTGTTGTGTGAGAGCATCTAGGGTTGTGGTAGAGTCTCTGGGGTTGTGGTAGAGCCTCTGGAGTTGTGGTAGAGCCTCTGGGATTATGATAGAGCCTCTGGGGTTGTGGTAGAGCCTCTGGGGGTCGAGGTAGAGCATCTGGGGTTGTGGTAGAGCCTCTGGTGAGGTCTTCAGTTCAATGGACTCATGACCTTGAAGAGTGCTGTGGGTCTCTTCCTCTCTGTCATTCACTTCCTGGACATTGGTGAGAAGCTCTGCTCCACCACATGCCTCTGCAATGACATGCTATGTTTCCATAAGCCAAAAGCAACAGGGACAACTCATACATCATTCTTTCTAATGAGCTGGTGTTCTCACATACCTGTTAAGCCAAAGTTGACTAACATACTCCCCAAATACTCTATGTCTAAGTACTAGCCTCCATTAAGCCAGAATATCACTGTATCTAGACATGAGAAATATTAGGAGAAAGTTAGGTAAAGAGAAGGCCACTGGTCCAGCATGGTCAAGTGCTTACAGGAAGAGCAGATAAGAACATAGACATGCAGAAAGAGGACAGCAGGAAGTCAAAGAGGAAGCCCATGGGGGGCATTGGCCCTGCTAAAGCTGTGAGCTTAGACGTCTGGGCTTAAGAAGAGTGACACTGTGAAGTCCCACTGTCTGAGGCAACCAGCCCATGGGATATAACCATAGAAGCCCCAGAAAGCATTTATTGTCAAATGAATTTTCTTAATTTTCAAAGAATATTTTCTTTTTATTTCTTTTGTTTTTGAGATTATAACTATATCTTTTCCAACTTCCCTCTTCTCTCTCCTAATCCTCCCAAGTGCCCCTTTTAGCTCTGTTTCAAATTCATGGCTTCTTTCTTCATTAATTGTTGTTACATGTACACACATACACATACACACACACCTTCCTAAATATAACAATGCTCCCACACACACACACGCCAGAGCCAATGGCCATCTAATAAAATCCTCAACGCTGGGCCTGAGAAGCCCTCTTTGGAATTGTTGGTCAGAGTTGTCCAAGAGTCTCCCAAAATTTTAGAGACTATCAATAGTAACCTCGATTGATCCTAGAGGTAGAAAGTGAGTGTCTCTTGTTGATGACACCATGCACGTCAGACACAGGACCAAGAGGCCCCTGACCTGGAACTGACGTTCCCCGAGGACTAGCTTTCATGGTACCAGAAGGGCATCATGTAAGCTTCCAAAGGAGGAAGGCAACCAAGAGTCCAACCCAGCTATGATGCTAAAGAGAATATTGTCTTCACTGAAATCGGAAGGATAGTGATTATTGCTATGTTGCTTCGTGTCTGACACCCCAGACTAGAGTCAGCTGGGAAGAAGGAACCTCAGCTAAGGAGAAATTGCCTCCATCACATTACCCTGTGAGCATAGCTAATGCACACTTTTATTTTCATTGCTAACTGATGTGAGAAGGCCCAGCACACTGTGGCTGACACCGTCCTCACAATTCTCTGTAGAAGAAAAGTCGGTGAAACTTCTAGCTAAGGAGCTATTTTACTTATATAACTACTTTTTAGAAAGGGACAATGGGAATTTTTTTTCCCCTCGGGGAAACTAAATGAAAATGACAACTCTCACCCTTAAGTGAAATGTGAAGGGGGCTGGAGCACTGGCTCAGTGAGTAAGAGCACTGGCTGTTCTTCCAAAGGTCCCAGGTTCAATTCCCAGCATGCACATGGAAGCTCACCACAGTCTGTCACTTCTGTTCCAGGAGATATGCTACCTTCAGACAGACATACAGGGAGGCAAAACACTAACGTACTTCAAATAAAAGTGAATAATATTTTTAAAATACTGATAAAATAGGAATAATAATAAATGATGTCACTCCCATGTGTCTTGTAGTCCCAGTAAATTTTCCTTATGGGTTGAGAATTGCTACAGATTTTTAGGAGCTTTTTTAAGCACAGTAAAATATTAATTTTTCCTCTTACATGTTATTGTAGTCAGTTTGGTTAATGCGATAAGGCTTGTGCTAAACAGCGCAAGTGCTGGACTATTAGCTGCCAAATGCCCCACGGGAGGCCATACAGAGTTTCAGAAGCAAAAGGCACACTGAAATCCAATCACCCTAAAGTGTTCTTGCATGTTTGTGCCCTACAAAAGCAATCACCACCTTGGTGCAGGCCTTTCTTAGGAAGTAGCAAGTGGCCAAGGTTAACTGCCTGGAGTCCAGCTGAAGGTCACCGGCTCCTCACAGCTACTCATTAACCCCCAGGAAATCTCCTGCATTTTCGTGGTTATTGTTCAATCTTTAATAGACAATTTTGCAAGTACTCCGAGTACTTGCTCTCTCCCGGAACACCTGCAGCCAGCCAGATCCTGTTTGTATAGAGAAAGGACTGACTCTGTTTTTCTTCAACGGGGATTGAATTTCAGCTTTCTTATAAAGAACACTTATGGGCCAGTGGTTCAGAAAAAGTCACTTTAATTGGGTTTTGGTTTTGTTTCTTTCCTGGTGGGGAAAGAGGATGGAGTGAGGGGAAATGGATGGAAGGAAAAGGAGGTAGATGAGGCAGAAGGAGCCAGCTCCCAGATTCTTCTGGGCTCCACAATATCCTCGTAATGAGCACAAAACAGTAAGATTATTTGGAAAGGATTCACAAGCCCAGAGGAATGCAGGAAGGGATGGCTGTGAAGAACACCTCAGACATCAAACTCTGAACAGCAACCTCACAGCTTGAGCACAAAGTGCAGCCCAGAAAAACGGAAATCCAGACTCAACTGCAATCCCCTGCTTCTGAAAACCAAACGACCTCTACCAAGGATAACCCACAAATTCAGTTTGAGCATTGTACTGGGTACCGAGGAGTCATTTGTCAACAGGGGGCACTACATCAAACCATAGTTCCATTCTCTCCTTCCTATAAAATTTGATCTTTGACCTTGGCGTTTCACCCCAACAAAGCTATAGCTACCCAGTGTTAACTGAACTCTCAACAAGTTTGAACTACTGTGTCTGCCAGTGTGCAGAATCCAGGGCACTTTCTGTTAATGTACCCTCCTCCACAATGACTTCCCTACTGTTTCTATGCCCCCTAAGGAAAAGAATGTTCTCCAATTACATTACATGGTTTCCTGAATACTATGAAGAGTCAGTATATCTCTGTTCCGACTTCAAAGACTTAGATTCTCTCACTAGTCACTGACACTCTAAGAAAAAAAAATCTAGAGCCATGTTGGGGGGGACTTATTATTTTGTCTATAGATATAAATAATCCAAAATGTAAGGGCTCTATTTCAAAGTGCTATCAGTAAAAATTTAAAAGTATCCATCACAGATGATTCTCCAAAGATCCTTCTATGGAAATGAGAATGGCAGAGAAATTATTTATAAAATCAAATACCAGTTAACCCAAATCATCCCAAGTCTATATAAAGGCAATCCTTGGCGGTCAGGGACTCTTGCAAAGCACTTCTTAACTGGACTTATAATAGTAGATTAAGATATTCCAAGACAGGCAGAGCTAGTCTGGGCTAGTATAAATTAGTCTAAGGCATCAAAGGAATGCCAGTTGGAGAATAGCTGACCTCTTATATATGAGAAATTTAAAGTGCACCTGAGATGGTAAATGCAGAAGGAATTATGCGAGTTCCCCACTTTAACGGGGCAGAGTCCAGAGGATTCCTTAAAGTATTTCCAAGCAAAAGAACACCCATTATCCCCACATTTTTGATGTTGGCAGAAACACATAGCAATTCAGCCCAATGCTGTGGTGCTGTTGGTCCAATCATTTTAGGGTTGTGCTGGCATGACTTTCATCCCAAAATGACTTAGAGCTGCAAACAAAGTCATGGTTGGAGGAGGCATCCCTGGACCACCAACCTTTATTGACTCCTGCCATAGAGAGACGGTAGCAGTTCAGTTCAACTGCATTCCCTTTACCCAGAAAAATACTTGAATCCCCAAGTTAGAAGGAGAAATATAAACTACGGGTGGCAGTCTTCAGTTTTACAGGAGGCACCAGTTTCTCCCTGACAGTTCCTGGGTGAGTAGCTGAACACAGAGCTCCTGGGGAAGTCTGCACAGCTGGTATAAAAACAGATGGACCAGGACTTCCTCAAATACTGTGTGGATGGGCGAGTATATAGTTAATTATAATGTTTTTCTTCACCCTCTCAGAATTCATAAACTGTTTCTCAAGGTCATATCATGGCTGTTCTGTACTTTTTAACAGGTCATTTATTCCTAAAATGTTCTTTAGACTTTTTTTTAAAAGAGAGCACAAGAGAAATTGCTTTATAGCTCTAAGGGAAACTCCAACAGTTGGAGTAAGTTACAAAAAAAATGGAGACAAAAATCCTCTGCTTAAATATTTTATTGTTTTGTCCTTTTATAAACTGCATGGTGTGAATTATTATCATATGCGAAACATGATCTTAGCTTATATGATCTTTATTTTCACAGTAAACTTACAAAGCAGGCCTTTTCATATTAATTTATTCTCTCCTTAAAGTCAGAAAATCTCACAAACCTTTACTGAAGTCAGTGAGTGACTAAAAACAGAGGAAAACAGGCTGGTGTAATGGTACATATTTTAACCTCAGCACTTGGGAGGCTGAGGCAGGGGGATCCAGAGTTTAAAACCAGCCTAAAACAAACAAGATCCTGTCTCAAAAAGAAAGAAAACAGCAAAGCTGAGATTTAGATGCAGGCTACAGTGATGGTAAATTCCTGAATCTTAACTACTGTCAACTTTTGCAACTGAAATATATTCTTATGGTGGGTTGAGTCACATGACAAGACCTTATTTGAGTCCCTCCCCTTAGGGATCATACTCAAACAAAGGTGGATTTTAATAGCTGGAGTAGGATGTATATTAATTACATCCTTGTCTATTGTGGCAATCTGCATCCTGGCTCTACCCTCAGTCAGCCCTGAAGGCACCCTTTATAAAGGAAGAGAGGGTCCTTGCCTTACAGAAGCCTCTCTGTTTCTCAAGGTCCTGTTTATCAATTGTTGATCTTAGAGCCTGGGTCATTGGTGTTCTGTTCAGGAAATTTCTGTAGTGACAGTGCATTCAAGGCTATTATATTACTCTTCTATTATATTCAGTGTATCTGGTTTTATATTTTGAATCCTCTTGAACTTGAGTTTTGTGCAGGGTAATAAATACCGATCTCTTTGCTCAGTTAGCCAGCAACTATTTGTCACCGAATATGCTTTCTGTTTTCCATTGTATGGTTTTGGCTTCTTTGTCAAAAATCAAGTGTTCATAGGTGTGTGGATTTATTTCTGGGTCTTTGATTAGATTCCATTCATCAACCTATCTGTTTCTGTACCAGTACCATGCAGTTTTTATCACTATTGCTCTGTAGTACAGCTTGAGGTCAGGGATGGTGATTCCTCCAGAAGTTCTTTTATAGTTCAGGACTGTTTTGGCTATCCTGGGTTTGTTTTTTTTTTTTTTTTCCATATGAAGGTAAGAATTGGTCTTTCAAAGATTGTAAAGAATTGTGTTGGAATTTTGATGGGGATTGCATTGAATCTGTAGATTGCTTTTGGTAAGATGGCCATTTTCAGTAGGTTAATCTTACCTATCCATGAGCATGGGAGATCTTTCAATCTTCTGATATCTTCTTCAATTTCTTTCTTCAGGGACTTGAAGTACTTGTCATACTGATCTTTTACTGGCTTGGTTAGAATTACACAAAGATATTTTATATTATTTGTGGCTATTGTGAAGGGTGTTATTTCCCTAATTTATTTCTCAGCCCATTTATCATTTGTATACAGGAAGGCTACTGATTTTTTAAAATTCATCTGTAGGAGTTCTCTGGAAGAGGTTTTAGGGTCACTTACCTATGCTATCATAACATCCCAAAAATAGCAATACTTTGATGTCTTCCTTTCCAATCTGTATCCCGTTGATCTCCTTTTGTTGTCTAATTGCTCTAGCTGTAACTTTGAGTACTATATTGAATAGATAGGGAGAGTGTAGGCAGCCTTGTCTAGTCCCTGATTTTAGTGGGGTTGCTTCAAGTTTCTCGCCATTTAATTTGATGTTGGCTATTGGCTTGCTATATATGACTTTCATTATGTTTCAGTTTATACCTTGAATCACTGATGTCTCCAAGACTTTTAACATGAAGGGGTGCCTGATTTTGTCAAAGGCGTTCATACTCACTTATAAGTGGATATTAACCATAAAACACAAACTCAAAGAACTTAAACAAGAAGGAAGGCCCAAGTAAGAATGCTTGAATCCCACTTAGAAGGGGAACAAAATAGTCATGGGAGGCAGAGGAAAGGAGGAACCTGGCGAGGAAAGAGGAGAGAGAGGGTAACTGGATGGCAAGATCAGGTATGAGGAGAGAGAGGAGCAAGGCCCAGAGTCCAGGAGAATAAATGAAAATCTGCAGCTGCGGGGGGGCATAGGGTCCAGGGATGGGGAGGTAATCTCTAGGAAGTCCCAGAGACCCAGGATGAGGGATGCCCCTAAGACTCAATGTGGGTGACCTTAGCTGAAATGCCCAACAGTGGGGATATGAACGTTAAAGAGACCATCTCCAGGAGGCAGGCAGGACCCGCATTGGAGGGATGGGGACACCAACCTACCTTCAAAACTTTTGATTCAAAATTGTTTGGCTAAAAGAAATGCAGGAACAAAGATGGAGCAGAGACTGGCTCCCAGACTAGTGAAGAACCCAACCTGAGACCTATCCCATGGGCAGGCGCTATTTCATGACACTAATACTGAAACTATGTTGTTCTTGCCAACTAGCATGGCTGTCCTCTGAGAGGCTCTACCAGGAGCTGACTGAGACAGATACAGGAACCCACAGCCAACCATTGGACAGAGGTCAGGAACCCCTATATGAAGAGTTAGCAGGATTGAAGGAGCTGAAGGCAATGGCAACCCCATAGGAAGACCAACAGTGTCAACTAACCTGGACCCCTGGGAGCTCCCAGAGACTGAGCCACCAACCAGAGAGCATACACAGGCTGGTGTGAGGCCCCCAGCATTTACACAGCAGAGGGCTACCTTATCTGGCCTCAGTAGGAGAGAATATGCCTAATCCTGCAAAGACTTTATGCACTAAAGTGGGGGATCCCCTTTTCAGGTACCACCAGGAGGGGGCACCCTCTCAGAGGACAGGTGGAGGGGAAATGGGAGGGAGGAACTCTGTGGGAGGAGACCAAAAGGGGGGGTCAGCATTCTGGATTTAAATTAATTAAGAGAGAGAGAGAGGATGAGAGTGGTGATCCCCAGTTTTTCTCTAAAAATCTAGCGGAGTGTCATAGAAACGTACTAAAATTATACGAACTTTCTTCCCTTCTTAGGCTAACGTAATACAAATGAGAACATGCAAATTATCAGTATTGAAGTTGAAATATATAGAATGACTAAGATTAAATACAATTTTTCTTTTGGAAAAATTGGACTGTTTGCATCTTTGTAAGTAAAGCTTTTTTTTTTCCTCCTGGACTCTTCTAAAGAAAATTATACTAATATCATCAAATTTCCACTTCCAACACATACACACACACACACACACACACACACACAGAGAGAGAGAGAGAGAGAGAGAGAGAGAGAGAGAGAGAAAGCTCATTCATAGAAAGAAAAACTATAGCATTTGATTAAGCAGCCGCTAATTAAATGCACTTAATCTACGTTGATCTCAGCTTTCTATTCAGTTTAATGTATATTGTAATCAAAGACTGCACCTTGGGCTGTCAACACCTCAACCCAAATAATCAAAGCATTTCCCACCTAATAAAGAAACAATATACAAACAAAATATATCTTATAACCACATGATTTTCTGGTTGCTAGAAGTTCTCCAATATACTCCCCCTAAGAAGTTCTGATCATCATTATCTCAAGAAGTGCCTATATAATATTTTATGCCAATTTTTAATACCATCCAGTAGGCTCTTCATGTGTTTTTAAAGAGTCCCCACAATAAAATTTGGCAAAGCAGCACTTGCTGGAGAATGAAAGTATGTGCCTTTATTTTCTCAAAGGATGTCTTCAAAAGGCAATAACCATGAAAATCACTGCTTCAGCTGCTAGGATTTCACAGCAGACAGCAATGTGTTTCTATTTGTTCTATAAGTATATTTTATATTGATTAACAGATCCTTATCGGCCTAAAAGGCGTTTGTTTTACCAACCTGTAAAGATGTTGAAGTTGAATCCATCCTTGAAAAATAAACATGTAATATCCAGAATCTTGTGGTGTGACATGAGGGCAAGTGTGCTAACCAGCATGTGGCCCGTGTGCATTTCTACAGCTGGGGTGGAGAGGGGAAAGTAGAGGAAAGGGAGGTCAGCTAGTGGCAAATAGGAAGGAACTCTGCAGGGTGATGAGACAGGATGTGACATTTTTCCACAAAGCCCCAGGTATGAAAGTACAGAAGACAGAGTGATGTGCTTTCCAATAAACCTGTGACCAACCTAACTGAAACCCACACACTGGTGTCAGCCATAGCCAGGCCAAATGGCCTGAGGAAAATAACTTTCCAGGATAAACAGGACTGTGCACGTTTATAGTTATGTGTTTTACCAGTGCAGAACAGAGGCTACGGTCTATGTGCATTGAAAATAGCCAGGGTGTGCAGTCCTTTTAGCAAGACATGCAGAGATCAGAGAAAGCTATAATACCTGAGCAGGTATAAAATAAAATCCTAATTCCTATGTTTCACTGACATGATCAGTGTCACAGGCAGTCACAAAGTCAACCTTGGAGTCTCAAAGGAATTCAGTATCTCTCCTAGAGACACAGCATTTAAAAACGAGCCTAGTACTACTGCCTGGTCTTGTTACACACCATTTTGGTGGATATTCCTAGGAGGCCTGTTCTTTTCTGAATGGAAATGTAGGAAGAGAAGATTTTAGGGAGAGAGGAGGTAGGATGGGGGTTATAAGAGGAGAGGAAGGAGGGGAAAATGCAGTCAGGGTGTATTGAAAGTAAAACTAAATAAAACTAAAAATGCCAAAATGATTGTGCCTTGAGACAACTAGAATAGTGTATAGACCAAGCTATCAAAGCTTCTCTTGGAAGATTCTCTTGTGATTCTCTCTCTTTAAGTTTACATTTGCCCAACGACTATCTGGGAACCTCTCTGTTCAATAACCTGTACTTTGAAACATCAATCATATCTTTTTGTTGTTGTTGTTCCATGTTTTTATATTTGTTTATATCCTCTTACACATGTATGTAAAATGAGAAGCTGTTTTCTTACTGATTGGGCTGTGTCTGATTTGTTTTGAGCAGATGAGTTGATGGGTATGGGCATTGAGCATTATCTTTGTTCAGGAGTATATGGCTGAGCAGTTTGCAAGCACTCAGAATTTGAGATGAGCACGCTGAGTGGAGCTCCAGGACTCAGTTTGCCTTGACTTAAGCTTAGAAGAACAAAGGAAACTTTGATTCACTGGGCTGAGATGAAATGTATCCATATCATTGCAATATTAGAGCCTTTTAATCGCCTTTCCATAGACAAGATTAAAATGCCTTAGTTACACAAGATTAAATGCTTACTACGTAATTGCAATGGACAGTATGCTTTCAAGGTGGGAGAATTAAATTAAAAGAAAGACAACTCTAGAAAATGTACTAGTGGTAGAATTAGAGAATGTTTCATCAGATCCTGATGTCTCTACAGTAATGAATCTGCCAAAAGATAATAATATTTTAGTGAAAGGTATGATTGGATAAGTCACATTATTTATTAACTGTTACCCTAAAATATCATTTTTGTCTTATTATTAACAATGGTTAGAGGGTAGCAGGGATGTCTGACACAAGGAATTAAAAATTGATTGTGTCTATCAGAGATCCTGGAGGTGTGGATGACTGGATGACAGACAGCTAGCACACTCAGAAACCCACAACTAGAAGGTCTCAGTTAAGTTTTGGATCAGTCAGAAATCAACTGGCCCTTTCCAATCTACCAAACAAGAGCAGATTTTAATTTTCTAATCTATTTTTAATACCAAATAAATAGAAGTGCTTGAGAAGACAGAGACCAGATACATAAAGGTTATGAAAATTGGTGCAAAAACTGCCTCAGAGCTATCTGCCAAGGTTACTCATACTCTCCTCACAAACAGATCAACTTACTTCTTAGATTCTTAGGAGTGTGCATTATAAGGACATCATGGCAGAAAATTGACTTGGCCAAAGAACAAAGACTATATATTACTTCATGGAATGGAGGGCTGGGGGCTGAGGAACCAACAGATAGCCCACCATCCCTCAAGTTTCCAAGATCCCAAAACTAATGGGACACATAAAGTTCACACAGACACACACAAATGCACACACGAACACACAGACACACACACAAACACACACACCAATTTGAACTCCCTTATGTGAAATATCAGGCATATCTTAAATTCACAGAGTTCCCCCTTCATTGTGGCATTCCTTTCTAAAAGATTTAGAAAGGTAATGTGAATAGCACAGACCCAAATTCACATACTTCCCTGCCTGTGCTCTCTGTGGGTGATAGAAATGTAACCTGTTCCCCAGCATTGTTAGGAATGGGCGGTTTCTGAAGCTCTGTTAGGTTAGAGGCAGAGCAGGGCTACAGTGTATCCATCTGTGTTCCATTGCTGGTACTGCGAAGACACTGCACATTACATTGTATCCACCTCTGTTCCTACACTGCTGGTCTTGGGGAAACACTGCACTGCACAGCTACAGACCACACATGGGTTTCAGTGATCCCACCAGAGCTTTCTCACATTTGGTCCACACCGTGACTTGCGTCTTCTCCTCTTTTGGATCATATTGTCAATTAATGTATCCTACTATTTAAATTTCTTTCCTATTGATCACAACTTCAAATATTGGCTCATGCTTCAGACCACTAGATTCTTGTGTATATATAAAATGCTAACTTTCACAGAACAGAACATTTTAGTTAATCTTTGCCTACAGATTATCACATCAAGAACCAAAATACTGAAAGCCTTACTAAATTAACTGGTAATAAGAGTAGCACCCACATTGGCTTGTGGCTTTTGTTGTTGTTCATAAGATAGGTATTTTAATCTTATTTTTATATTTTCCGTGTGTGTCTGTATGTATTTCATCTTCATGTATATCTATCCTCTGTATGCATGCTTGGTGCCCACAGAGGACAAAAGGAACGTTGGATCACATGGAATTGGATTTAAACCACATTAGGTGTCATCATGTGGGTACTGGGCAGACAAGCCAGCTCCTCTGGAAGAGCATCTAGCACTCTCAACTGATTCGCCATCCCCATAGCTTCCTAATATAGTTGTTATAGAGTAAATCAGTATCAATAGTTCTCAACATTCCTATATCAAAGTTCCAGTTTTCTGCATTATCAGTGGGACAAGAGTGTTTCAAGTTCAACCCTGGAGTCACACTTTCCATCCAATCTGCCTTCTAAACTACATTCATTGAAAAGAAATAAAATTTTCTGCAACTGTTTTCAAAGGAGCATCAATTTCCATCACAATGAAGCAACTCACAGCAATGGCAGTTAAAATGAGAGAAGTTCCACCACTTCAACAACTTCTGGAGACCAGCACAGGAAAAGAAATTAAAAATATAAAACCTTGGTTCAAAAACAGAAGATTAACTTTCCCTTTCTTCCTCAGCCCTTAAGTTTTCTGACTTTTTTTGTTAACCAGAACAATTATTTCATTATTGTTAATGTGGCAATAGCAATTCTTGCCAGCTGAGTGCGAGCAAGACTGTAGCTTGCTCTGTAGCTCTAGGAAAAATGAGAAGTTGACAGCTTGGGTGGAATGAGGCCAAAGATAATCTTTTCACAGTCACTAGAGTCACATAATGAGGAAGGAACAGACACGCGTACAGTAAACCTAGAGTAGGGTAGTCTGTGTTCACACTGATTAGACGGCACCCATTACTACTCAGCAACCCAGAAGCTCAGCACATTGGTTATATACAGCACCAAGAGGGGTCAGCCAGTTCTAGTGTCAGGTTCTGTAAGGGAACAGTCTCAGGCTGTAAACATGCAGGAGTTGAAGCTTTCTGTACACTCTTTCAACACTTGCACATTTACCAGAGGAAGGCTTTTCCATTTCCAGAGCAACTTTCTCTACCAGATGAAGGAGACTCTCTTCTCCTTGGGAATATCACCTCAGGTATTTATTCAGTGAATGTTATGATGTATAAATCACTGACCGAGAATGTCTCTGAAAAAATTAGTATGTGAATGATAATCACCCCTCTGAAGAGCTTTAGACTAGATAGATGGATATGGGTATCTATGATGGAACCATGTGGTACTCACACTGGGACAAGAGGGCAAGCATCTCAGGTGTTACACATTCTGACATGGTGGGCCCATCCCTACAACACCCGAGCAGAGAGGACTGACCGTGTCTGATAATGAAGAAATAATCATTAATCAATACTATTCTACATTCTGCAAGGTATCTCAAAGCCTTCTGGATCTTAGTTTAGAAAAGCACAGGGTAAGGAAAGGGGTATGTCCTGGTTAAGGGAGAAAAGACATTTCCCAACCATTGAAAGGGGTAGGTGAAAGTCAAGTAGTTCCCAAATTGAAAGGCAGCATGAGTAAAAGAATTATAAATACATTACATCAGAGATGACAATGAAGATCATATTTATCACATTTAACCACACAGCTGGACCTGGAATCATTATCTCAGTAACACTGAAGTTTCCTACTTATTGAAGAACTCTAAAATAGCTATAATTGTGAAAGAAGGATGATTTTTAGGGTCTCAGAGTAAAGGAGAATGGAGAGGCATTGGTTAAGGGATAACATGCTTCACCTGCTTGAGATGGGTAGGACTTGCAGAGCCACAGCCACTGTAATGCTGTTAGGTAAGGGTGATAGACTTATCAAGTAGATAAAGGAGGATCAGTTACGCTAAGCATTCTTAGCACCAAAAAGTAATACAGCAAGAAAAGGGGGTCGAAAAAATTTGAGACATAATATGTATGTAGGAGATGGTGGGTATTTGAAAAGTGATGGGTGTGGTGGTTTGAATATGCTTGGCCCATAGGAAGTGGTACTGTTAGGAGGTGTGGCCTTGTTGGAATAAGTGTGACCCTGTTGGAGGAAGTGTGTCAGTGTGGGGGTGGGCTTTGAGATGTGTATGCTCAACCTCCTCCCCATGCAAAAGAGAGCCTCCTCCTGGCTGCCTGCAGAAGAGACCCTCCTTTTGGCTGCCTTCAGATCAAGATGTAGAACTCTCAGCTCTTTCTCCAGGCTCACATCTACCTGCATGCTGTCATACTCCCATGGTGATAATGGACTGAACCTCTAAAATTGTAAGCCAACCCCAATTAAATGTCCTTATAAGAGTTGCCTTGATCCTGGTGTCTCTCCACAACAATAAAACCCTAAATAAGATAACGATTATGTAGGAGATTATCAAAATATTTGCAGCACTTATCTTAGATTTTCCAAGTAATATGTATTACATATGTACATATTTTTGTGTGTCCATAATAATCATATGGAAAAGATATTTTTAGATCATTTGCAGTTTGGAGACAGACTGCATGCTACACCACCTTTTAAACATAGATTTATTCAAATGTGATCATGGTGCAGTGTGTGTGGGAATCATGGTATGTTGTGGTGACTGATTTGCATTGCATCAGCTAGGTACTTTCAATGATCTGATAAAAATCTCAAAGATAGTGGGAAATAGAGGAAGAGTGATGAGTGGAAAATTATACTACAAGTGGCTGGAGTGACAGACTGCACTGTGATACACCTTCAATGCTCCTGTGTATTTGAATATTTTCAAATTTTTAAAAAGTACAAATGAACAAATAACAAATTGAGAGTTTAATACCAAAACTTGTATAGAATGTTTTCCTTATACAAGATTTCATTCTGAAATTGTAATTTTTTAAACTATGCTTTTTTTTAATTACATAGTTTTTGTTCTCTACATATGTTATATAGTATCTGATTTCCTGTGACACTATATTCATTTATCAGTTTGGTGATGAGCCCGTAAGAGATGGACTATGCATTAGAGTGAACATTTCTTAACTTTTTTATTATTTTAGATTTTACTCCTTTTAATTTATAGATATGTGTGTGCCTTCTTGGGGTCAATATGTGTATCACATACATGAAGTGTGGACAGAGGGGAGACAAGACCATCATATTCCCCAGAAATTGAAGTCCCAGATGGTTGTGAGCCTCCTAGTGTGGACACTGGGAACATACCTGGGTTCTCTGGCAGTGCAGCAATCGCTCATAACTGCTGGGCCATCTCTTCACCCCCAGCCTTCCATTTATTTTAAGTCATCTTGGGCACCTTTGCTACCATTTGCCTGAATACACATGCCAAATATTTCTTTGGCAATCTATCTGCAATGGGTGATTTTTTCCTCTTTATTTATTGTCAGTCTTTCTTGTCTCCTTCCTTACCTTTTTAGAAGCATACTGTTCAGTTCATTATATTCACACTAACCCAACAATAACATTATAACTCAATTCTATTGCTTATTTGCAGACAACAAAGTCAAATATATGAACTTACTATGTCACGAACTTTGGGCTCTATACAGATTATCCAGCACAGTGTAAATAAACATGCCATGATGAATCCTGTAGCATTCCTGAAGTAAAACAGGTGGCTATTCGGACCTAGTTAGGAGTTTCAGATTGATGACCAGTGTGTGCGACATACAACCACATCATTTCTTGAAGTTCTGCTCCTAGAATCAATTTCAATTTCTCCATTAGGCACCAGGCACTTCGGCAAGCTGCAGATGACCTTTCTGGTTTCAGTGTCCCTTCCTTGCTTGCTATAAGGGACTCTTCCCCTTCATTTGTATACAGAACCCTGCTCAGTGTATGGATTTCTGTGTGTTTGCTGTTCATCACTGTCCCCCATCAGATGCTGGCCCCAAATACTCTCTCACATTTACTGTGAGATTCAGCAAAAGAATATGCTTTCCATGAGTGGTTTTTGTTGTGTGTTGTTGTTGTTGTTGTTGTTGTTGTTGTTGGAGGCAAGCTGTGAGCTGCCCACTGTTTCCTTCTACATCTAATACTGTGGGTTTTTTCTTTTTTCTTACAGCCATCATTACATTCTGCTTTCTGATTATGTTCCTACAAACACAGCAGCACAGACCATAAATGTATTCATCTTTTTAAATTCCCCACAACACTTCATACATAATTCTGAAGGAAGCTTTCACTCATCCATCAGATTCTCATAGGGCACCATGTGGCCACACTCGGAAGGCTCTAGGTTGGGTAGATAAGTCCTTTCCACTTGATGGATGTGCTGATTTTAACTCCACTGTAAGTCAGGGAGCATTTGTGGTTGATTTAAATGTATAAAATTGCTAATCATTTAATCAAAAGTTCCTTAACATTTATTTATTCTAAACTTTTAAAAATATAACAAACCCAAAATTCACAGAAGTTCCATCAGAGTACCAGTATATCCGTCAAGAATCTCATCATCAATTCCAACATCTGAGCTGGTTCTTGTGGAGACTTAGGAAGGAACATCCTACAGGAGGCTATCCAATGGGTAGTCTGAGCTACCAACCAACCCACAGCAGTCTACACAAGTGCATTAACCAGTTCCTGAAGTCTCTCCTTTCCCCCTCTTTCTTCTCCCTCCCCCAACATATTCACACACACATACACATGTGCACAAACACACACACACACACACACACACACACACACACACACACACCAATTCTGTTCCTCTGGATAACTCCAAATAATACAGAGGAGAGCAGCTGATGGCATATGGGCCTAGTATTCAAAATACTTTTCTTCCAAGATAGACATGCAGCTGATCCTTTGATAAGCAGTTAACTTACTCCAGAGTTTCACAATACTACACCACTGACCAATCTGCAGCTCCAGCAGTGGGACCCTAAGGACTCAGGATACACACTCTCCAGACCACTGAGACATTTTAGAGTGTCTGCAGTTCACCAAGCAGCCGGGTCTCTTGCTTCATTATTAGTCAAACTGTTCTTCGGTCTTCTTTACACTGAAACTGTAACTACTTCCACAGCCTCCTGTATCCAACCAGACAGGAGCTGCTACTATAAAAGGGGTAGGCAGGAAGCATTCTCAAGCTGGTAGGGAAAACAAAACAAAATCAAACAAAACTCCAAACTCTGAAAGTTCAAGCTTCAAGCCCAAAATGATGTTCACTCACTTGACAACATGGAATATTCAAGCAAGTTCCTAACTCCGTGAACAGTGCAAGGCAGCAGAACACACGCATACACGAGATTATTAAAGATTTGTTTATGTGGGACTCTTATGTTTGCCATGAAAATTCCTACAATTAAAATTTGATTAAAAAAATAGAAATATTTCCCCCTTTCAAAGTCAGTTTCAAGAAACCCTTGATAGGATCGGCTCATTAATTCCTGGCCTCTTTCACTAATACCTCGTCTGAAGCCATGTGTTATAAATCAGTTTCAGTTGAGATATTAAAATCAGATTATAACAGAAAAGCCTTGTAAATATTTGCCTCCAAATGAGTTTAAGAATAAATATATATTCAGTAATCCATCCATATTTAGCAGATATTAATAAGACAAAGCATAGCTTTAGGTTCACTTATCATTTAATACAAAGAAGGAAATGGGAGACGGGGCCTGATTAGCTTGTTTGTTCTTGGGCTTGCTAATACCTAATTAAAATTTGAACTTCAAAATTGATATAATCAGTCAAATGTCAGCAGAAGTATTTATTCTGTAAATGAAGCTTTAGTTAATAGAACATTAATGTGAAGTCTTTTACATGCTCTTCCCTACAAGGAGAAGGGCAAGAAAGGCTCGGGGAAACATTGATGGGAGTGGAAATTAACTCTTGCCTTTAGAATGGTCTTCTTAGGTATGTGCCAGCACTACAAGTCAGGTCAGCAACCTTCCAGTGGGGCACAGGAGACAGACTCTCTGGGATTTGGAGTTAGAAAGCAGTTTTAATGTCCTGATTTTCTGTCACCTTAGAACTAGAGAGACCTGCTGAAGTCTCAGGGTGTGGCTGTCTCACAGATACCCAGATAAAGGGCTAAGTGAATAATATATACTGACTGTTCATGCATAGGAGAGAGGATTGCAGCAGCCACCAGCATCCTGAGAAATGAGGTGCAAAGATTCCTGGCTAAGGATCATCTGCATAGTGACTTAAGTGGACAGAGAGGCCAAGACAGATGAAGGCCTTGGAATAAACACACACAGATGGCTTGGGGTGCCCACTTTAGAGGGGCCACGGGGGTGTCTCTCTTGGCCTCTTCTCCAGTTAGACCCAAGATTTACACCTTTAATTCTCTTATTTCCAAGTCTCTGAAGGAAAAGGAAAAAAATAAAGATTTCATAGTGACATTGACTCTAATTTCTAACTACCTTAGGTCTTTACCATCTTGATAGCACTGGAAATTACTCAGGAGCCAACCGTGTGACCTTGAGGCAGGACCTGGCACTTTCATGTGCAGGATGGTACCAGGTTTCTCAGAGATCAGTCAATCAGCTGTAAGACCACAGCCTCCTTTTTTTTTTATGTGTCACCCCTCAGAGGAGGCATCTGTGGATATGGAGAAGTGTCTGTGAACCAAGCTTTAGAGCCCAAAGGTTGTTTGAGCACTACCCTGCCTGTAGTTACATAATTTCCCAAAAGTTAGACTTGCTTTATTGTGTGGTCCCAAATGGTTTTATGTACATCACTTAAAAATCACATAAAATGTTTGTATACAAGTAGAATACTACCAAGAATGCTTGGGACTAGAAACACTTCTGACTTCAGATTCTTTCAAATTTGGGAATATTTCATATGCAAAAATGAGGGTATATCTTGGCTGAGGAACTCAAGTCTACACCTGAAATTCAATATGTTTTGTTCCTTACATTGCTATTCTCTGTGTTTAGGGCCTGAGCATTTTGACTGCAGCCTGGCATGTAAACCCGGTGTCGCATTTTCTACTTGCACTGACTTCATATTGAAAGAGTTTAGGATTTGGGAGTATATTAAATTCAGAAATTTAAGGACTTAACCTGCAGAACAGAGAGATTCTCTGTAACAGAAAGGAAATGGAACCAAGGTCTCCTACTAAATAAACAGAATTAGAATGAGAGGCGTCCGGGCGGGGGTGCCAGAGAAGAACAGCCCCTCAGGCTCCTACGCAGCAGCCCCTCGGCCTGCAGACAGCAGCCCCTGGGTCTCCACGCCCCAGCCCACATCTCAGTCTCCGTATAGCAACCAGCTCATTCTCAGACGGTTCCTACAATCTGTTACTTTTACCACGTACTGTTCCCTGACAGACACCTGGACAATGAACTGACAATATTGGGCTAGGTTTCTGAGTGGCACACCTCCAGGTTTGCTGCTGCCGGCTCTACTCTGAGTCCCTTCTACTGACATCTTGGTCATTTCAGGAACCCACCTAGTATTTCACTTGAGGAAAGAAAACCGAGCCTCTTGCAAGGTAAGAAGTCTTGTGTACGAATGAGATAGGAGATTTGTCCTCCAATCCCCCATCCTTCCAATTTTGGTTAATTAATGTTTTTTTTTTCTTTTTTCCTTATCCACCTGACACTTTCTTTTAGAAAGACAGAAGCCAAGATTAATTTTAAGACTTCTGAAAACAAAGTTAAATACTATAAACTTAGACATTTGGTGATAATGATCTTCAGAAGAAAATCCACCATTACTACAAGTCAGTAAAGTCAAATGAGCCAATGCAAATAAAAGTTACTGTTCAATTATGGAAGAAGATAAACTATGAGGAAGAGAGAGAGAGAGAGAGAGAGAGAGAGAGAGAGAGAGAATCACATGGTAAGCAGTTTCCCACAAAGATTGTACTTCCTGTGTCTAAATGGGAACAGGGATGGGGTGGCATGATGACTCAGAAGGTAAATGTGCTGAACTGGGATCGAATCTCAAGAGCCTGTAAGTACTCAATGGGTAATTACTTTTCTGAGACAGAGTATCTTAAGCTACTTGCACATCACACACATTTATTAACATCCTTATTGAATTCCATATCTCCCCGATCTTTCAATGATACCATTACTTGAGCTTTCTTGATTGATAAGAAAATTCAACTTTAAAGAGAAGCAAGTTACCATTTTCTTTGTAACATCACTAATGAGGAAAAACAGAAATCAGCACGCAGCAAATCCATGTCTTAGAATAAATACCACTTTATAGAATTCTCTGATCCTACTGTCTCCAGGCACTGTGCCCTGAAATAAAAACTTTGTTTCTGTTTTAATGTACATATTGCTTCTTAGAAACTATGTCTGTGTGAGTTGGAAGGAATTCACACTACACTGAGAGTAATGGTGTAAACCCATTTAGTACTGCAATCGAGGTGTGACCTGTTAGAGAGGTCATAACCTTAACTTTCCATGTGGTCATCTCTGGCATTGTACTAACTTTTATCAGTCACAGTCAGAGTTGAATAAAGCGTCCTGGGGTGGAGTGGATGCTGTTTCAGTATAGCAGTGCAAACTCACAGGATGGGGCATAGCATAATGTGGTGACACGTTTGACTCAACATTTATGTTACTAAATATGATAAGGTGTGGAAGAGTTCACATCTGGCACTTCCTGTATTTTGCACCTGCATATATATATATATATATATATATATATATATATATATATATATATTCTATTACTTTAATGTCATATATATATGTATTATAT
Source organism: Mus minutoides (assembly GCA_902729485.2). Classification (NCBI taxonomy): domain Eukaryota; kingdom Metazoa; phylum Chordata; class Mammalia; order Rodentia; family Muridae; genus Mus; species Mus minutoides. Next base: position 896,097 of record LR749561.1, on the reverse strand, counting down.
ATATATAGTAATAGGATATATATTCTATTACTTTAATGTCATATATATATATGGGAATATATAATACATTTATATATATGGGTATATATATATATATATATATATATATAGAGAGAGAGAGAGAGAGAGAGAGAGAGAGAAGAAGAAGAAGTAGAGAAAGGAGGAGGAGGAGGAGGAGAAGGGAGAGAGGGAGGAAGGGAAGCTTGGTGTTGTTAAAGTGTCTGTCAAACAGCCAGGAGGACTTAGTTAAGATTCCCAGTGCACAAGCAAAGGTCTGGCCAAACGATGCTCATCTGTAACCTCATGGGGATAGAGACAAATTCCTAGAGTTTGTAGACCAGCCAGCTTAGCTGATTCGAAAGATTGTGCCTCAAAATCAGAGAGAGAGAGAGAGAGAGAGAGAGAGAGAGAGAGAAAGAGAGAAAGAGAGGAAAGACAGTGATTAAGGATACAGATGACCTTGAACTCTACTTCAACACATATGTAAACACAGCCACACACATGTAAATACAAACATGCATGAACTGTGCATACCAAAAGAAAGAAGATTAATCCAAAACAGGAAGTCCACTGTGGTTCAATGGTACAATCTCCAAAGTCGCCTCCACCATGTCAATGTTCATCAGAGATGAGCCTACAAGATCATGAAGCAGGATTAAATCCAGAGAACTTACAAATAGAAGGGAATGTAGGAAGTCCCTGACACTGGAATATACAGGTCATATATTATCATCATGGAGTCATTCCAAGGAGTAGTAATATCATTCTCAGATATTTTCCAGGCATAGCTTCAAAGACTAAAATTGAGAATTCTCCCTGGCTATAACAGCTCAGATATGAAGTGTGTCCCCCAAAGTCTCCTATGTGGCACGCTAACTTCCCAGTGCAGCAGTGTTCATAGCTGGGACTTTGAGAAGGGATTGGAATGAGAGCTCTAACTCATCAATAGATGAATGCGTTGATATATTGACAATTGACTCCATTGTCAGTAAATCACAGCATCGGTTGTGAGTGAGATCACTGGAAGTATCTACCACACAAGCCTGAGAGTAAGCTTCCTAATGGGGGCTGCAGAAATGACTCTTCCGGTAAACTCTTACGGCTCTTGCAGAGGATCTTGAGTTAGTTCCCAGCACTCATAGCTCACGGCCACCTGTAACTCTGCTTCCAGGAGAACTGAGACCCTCTTCTGCCCTCCTCAGGGATGTGCATAGATGCGGCATAGTTAAACTTATGCAAGCACATGGGTATGCACATTAAATAAATAGTCTAATTATTTTAAGATAGGTAATAAATAACTCTTGTAGCATATGAATGCTCATAGATTTTCATCATTAAACATCAGTCAGATTCTGCTCCTTACAACTCCTGGGGTTTCCTCTCCATGACTACACATTGAAAGCAAAGGAGGGAACTAAAACACCCCTGGCCCTGGAATCTACATTTCCAGTATTTACCATTGTGCTGCTAGTCCTGGGAGAGAGCAACGTCATTCCTGAATAACTCCAAGCTACAGCACTACAGGTTAAGATTTAGAACTCTTCCTGACTGTATCAGCTCAAAAAATGGAGCAGCTCCCTGAAGTCTCCTATGTGGCGGGCTAACTTTCCAATTCACCAGGGTTCATAGGGTGGGGCTTTGGAAGAGAGCTCTAACTTGAGGCATGCTTTTGGAGACCATGTCTTACTCTAGCCCCTTTCTGTCCACCTTTATGCTTCTTGTCTGCCTGCCATGAAGCAAGCAGCCTTTCATGAACACTCCCTATGCTGTGCTATTCGGAAGAGTTTCAGAAAAATAGATGGAAAAGAAAAAATATAATAGTATTTGTTGCTGGTCCTTAGTTCAAGCCTCTTTCTATTCTTTAAGCACAATGAGGAGAGAGAACATTTTGTCTGCATCCTTGCAGCCCGGCCGTGGGCTAGCCACTTCCTACTCTGGGCATCTTACCCTGCACTTGAACTCCAGGGATGGAACAGGAATGGCAGTGACAGGGACCACCTCTATGACACGGGATGGGGGGGGCTACACAGCTGCAAAAGCATCTCCTGCAGGAGGACCTAACTGAGGACTACCTGAGAGATCAAAATTGATGGCGCAGACAATACCAGCCAACCAGGAACTGCCGTTTAGAAGAGATGCTCTCTTGGGACCAATGGGGCATGGTGAAGGGTGTTAAAGGGAGCTTGCAGCAGTGTTCAGATGAGCTTGCTGTGGTGTTTTTCACCAGCTCCCTTAGTCTGTGTCATTGACTCTACACCACCTCACCTCCAACCCCCCAAGGGCAGGCAACACAGGCAGCGAGTAGTCCAGGGCACAGGCAACACAGGGAGGGAACTAAAGGCATCTATCTCCACACCAGCCTTCCTAAGCTTCCTAATCTTTCTGGATGTGGTCCCCAGGAGAGCCTGCATGCCTACCTCCTGGCAGCCAGTATCGTCACTCATTTGCATCAGGCTGTATGCCACACTCTCTGTCATCTCCTATCACATTGGTGCAATATCATGTTAGTCTATTAGAGTACTGTGACAAAAAGGTATGAGAGCTCACAGCACTTGTCACAGGAGCGATTTGAAATCCTGGGTTTAACCAGCTTCAGGAGCATTAGTGCCGGGAGCTCATCCATGCAGACTAAGTTCATTTATTTCCACTACATAAATGAAGATGCCACAGACAGTCGTCAAAGACAACTTCCCCCTAACAGAGTTGTTGGAGTCAGAAAATTCTCCAAACTAGAGACCCTGCAGTGGTGTGGCAGTCCTCTGTTGGGAGAGTGTACAGCTCCCTCCCTCCCCAGGGTGGAGCTCACCAGCACCTTTCACATCATCACTTCCTGCAGGTCTCTATCAGCATGGGTGAAGGTAGACAGTGTCACAGCTTGCAAATGGGGATTTAAAGGTTTTCTTTGATCTAGGTGCTTCTGAACTTGGTTCCTGAACAGGACTGGGCATACCTTGACAGAGTAGAAGAAATCTCTTCCTCTCCACCACAGCATCTAGATCTGGATTTCCCTATGCTGAGAGCATAAAATAAGCTATGTTCTTGCCTTAGTGATCTAGTACAATCTCTGCCTTAACAGATGAGGAGCTACCAGTCAGCACAAAAGGTGTTTGGAGCTGAGAGGACTGGATAAGTCAGTCATCTTCACAGCACACGCTTGCTTATTGCATTGAGTAATGGTCTCTCTCATGGTGTCTGAGTATTTGAAGAACATAAACTAAGCTGAGGTTAGGTCTTTAGACAAAAGTAGGAGCAAACATAAATTTACCAGTCTGGATTCTGACACTGTGGTTTGTAATTAGTATTATTGCTCGGGTCTCTGAATTTGAAATGTTAAGAAGGAATAAGAAGTTAGTCCCCAGCTCTGAACTTTAGAAAATGAATATTCTAGGTCAGTTTGGAAAAATAAATAGATGTATCTTCAAAACCAAACTCTATATACCCCTGTAACTTTAATTTTTTTTTAAATCTTATTTTTTTAAGAGAAAGTTATCTATAGTCTTTTATTTTCAAAACCTACTTTTAATAAAGGTTCTTTTTTTTCAACTTTTATCAGATATTTTCTTCATTTACATTTCAAGTGTTATAAAGAAAGTTCCCTATATCTTCCCCCCTCCCGGCCCTGCTCCCCTACCCACCCACTCCCACCCCTTGGCCCCGGCATTCCCCTGTATTGGGGCATATAAAGTCTGCATAACCAAGGGGCCTCTCTTCCCACTGATGGCCAACTAGGCCATCCTCCTCTATATATGCAGCTAGAGACGCGAGCCCAGGGGTACTAGTTAGTTCATGGTTATTCTTCCACCTATAGGGTTGAAGACCCCTTCAGCTCCTTGGGTACTTTCTCTAGCTCCTTCTTCCTTGGGAACCCTGTGTTCCATCTAATAGCTGACAGTGAGCTTCCACCTCCATGTTTGCCAGGCATTGGTAGATTTTCCCCTGAGACCTCTATATCCA
>LR749561.1:852738-892043 GCA_902729485.2 Mus minutoides | reverse complement strand
CTGATTGTGGGATGGATCCCTGGCAGCTGCAGTCGTTGGGTCCATCCTTTGGATTGAGCTGCACAAATGCTCCCTTTAACTCTTTCAATGTGTGCTTCGTTCTTAATTCTAGGAAGGGGTGACGTGTCCACATTTTGATCTTCCTTCTTCTTGAGTATCATGTGTTTAGTAAATTGTATCTTGGGTAGTCTAGGTTTCTTAAATGCTTTAACCTTCCTTGTAGCCCACCACCCACCAGATGTAGTAGAAAAGAAAGGATACAGGGGAAGTGGGCCTGTTTAGAAAGGTTCTTTGGCTGAGTGTAGTGGCGCACGCCTTTAATCCCAGCACTCGGGAGGCAGAGGCAGGTGGATTTCTGAGTTCGAGGCCAGCCTGGTCTACAAAGTGAGTTCCAGGACAGCCAGGGACAGCCAGAGATAGACAGAGAACCCCTGTCTTGAAAAAAATAGCAAGGTTCTTTGGAGCAACTCCCATCTGTGCTGTCTGGAAATCAGTAGTTCAGTTCACAGGTTGGCAGACAGTGGCAGCTAGATCCACTCACAAACACCTACGTCATAGATACACCAGCAGTCCAGGTCAGTAAGAGTCTTACTTAATGATCCTTAGAGCAAACACGCATCAGCAGGAGTGGCGCTTCCTGGCAGAGACAACCAGGCCTCGGCCTCTGCACAAGTCAGCAGGAGGGACCAACAGCAACACCAGGAGCTCTCCACTGTGCCTCTCTCAGGGAAGTGAAGGACAGTGAAGACTCCTGAGACCAGCAAGCATTGCAGAGCTAACTGTACCAGCAAGCCAAGCTCTGTCTCCTCCACTCCATGGAGTCTTATTTACACCCTTGAAACATCACGTGTCCTCCTCGTGCCTCAGCACGTGCTTCCAATCCGCCTGGGACCTTGGAAGCTGCAGCACACCACCACAAGTGTGTGTTTGTTTGTTTGTTTGTTTGTTTGTTTTGGTGTGTGTGTGTGTGTGTGTGTGTGTGTGTGTGTGTGTGTGTGGTGTATCACTGCCTGTTTCTCTCTATGGAATCCCAACAAATGCAGCTCAATTGTGTAATGTAAAGTGGACCAACACTTGCATGTCATTAGCAAAGGATTCTTCACTGTGTGTCCTTTCACATGCTCTGCTTCAGTGAAACTTTCATTCACGAGTCTGCCTTAGCCTTTCACCTGTGTCCACTTTAAGGAAACATTCCTTCACATGTTGGCCCCAGCAAAACACCATCCAGCTGCCTTTCCAAAGAACCCTTAAGTTTCTACTTCATACCCCTTCATTCACTGAAATCTTTGATGCTGTATATATGATGTTATAGTTAGAGGTTTGGGGAAATTCTTATCTGATGAACTGTTAAGGGGTATTGTCACAAATGGTGTTAGTGGCTAGTGGCATGGGTCAAAAGGTGATAAAATTCTTTTTAATGTTCTAATGAAATGCTGTTGATAAGATGTAATTCATTTATAAATGTTTTATATACCATAAATATAGTTTTCATATCCATATGTTTTATGTGCTGAATAACCCAACATCTGCATATTGAGACCCAATGCCCAATGTGAGTACTTGAGGTTCAATCCTTGGAAATTAATTCTCTTTAGAGTAAGTCGTGAACATCCTTATTACGGGATTAATACCTTTTGACAAAGATAAAGAAATGTGTGTTTAGCTGCATATGTAGCAGAAGATGGCCTAGTCAGCCATCATTGGGAAGAGAGGCCCCTTGGTATTACAAACTTTATATGCCCCAATACAGGGGAATGCCAAGGCCAAAAAGTGGGAGTGGGTGGGTAGAAGAGCAGGGTGGGGGGAAGGTAGAGAAAACTTTTGGGATAGCATTTGAAATGTAGCCGGGCGTAGTGGCACATGCCTTTAATCCCAGCACTTGGGAGGCAGAGGCAGGCAGATTTCTGAGTTCGAGGCCAGCCTGGTCTACAAAGTGAGTTCCAGGACAGCCAGGGCTATACAGAGAAACCCTGTCTCAAAAAAAAAAAAAAAAGCATTTGAAATGTAAATGAAGAAAATATCTAATAATTTAAAAATATGTCAGGATGCAGAGAAATGGCTGTTTTTCAGGTCAGGAAGCTAAGTCAGTGCTCGCCAAGAACCATATCTACCCATACTTCAATCTTGGACCAGCCTCTGGAACTGTGTCTTCAAACAACCGATCTGTGGTGTCCTTCTGTGGCAGCAAAAAAGCAAGCAAACAAACAAACAAAAATACAACTGACTCAGGAGTATGCTGCCCAAACACTGAGCTTACTTAATGATCCTTATTAATTTCTCTACAGATTCCTCCTAGCAGTGATCACATTTGATCATGTGACTCTATAGTCATTCATATCATTCCGGATTGCTACACCTCTCATTTCCTGTCCACCCCACCCCCACTCTACTACCCGAGTACATCCAGCACAATACTGAACCGAAACCGAATCAGTGAGACTCTTGTCATTTTCTCATCTCTGAGGAAAGCTTTTACACTCTACTCCTAAATATAGTACTTGCCACAGGCTTTTTATAGATCCTCTTCAAGTTAAGGAAGTTTTTCTATTCCAAGTTTGTTGAGTTTTTTTTTCTAAAATTATAAGTGCATATTGGTTTGATTTTAAAATGCCTCCATCTACGCAGACGATCTTGTGGTTTTTCTATTCTAGTCGATTAATATAATGAAGCACGCTGCTTGCTTTCTCCAATCTTAAGTCAAAGTTTACATTTCTGGAAAACACTCAACCTGCAGAACTGGGTTCTCTCTTCATTAATTGCAAGGTTGGATTGCACATTGATTATTAATCTGTTTGGAAATTTTACTACTGTATTTATGACCGGAGAATGGCCTGTGTGTCACCTTCCTCAGGGTAGTTTACTGTGTTGTCACAGGCCTCTGTAGGTGTTTCTGAGCTGTGTCTCTCCTCCTCTTACTCATGAGACTTGGGAGATGACTAACAGCACCTGTTGCTTTGCTGCTGCTGCTGCTGCTGCTGCTGCTGCTGCTGCTGCTGCTGCTGCTGCTATTGTTGTTGTTGTTGTTGATGATGATGATGATGATTCTAGGGAAAATCTTTTATATGCTAGGCAAGTGCTCTACCCCTAATACACACCTCAACATTTATTTATTCTCCCAGTGCCTTGTCAGCATACTGTCAGCTATCTGGACCTGAAGTTTTATTTATGGGAGGTTAGTAATTATTCTTCAGCTTCTCTTAAAGATGGAGGGTTATTAAGGTTTTATACATCTCCTTTAGTCAGTTTGCTCCCCTTACATTGCTCCCCACAGTCCAACCACTTCACAAAACAATCCCAATCAATGGAGGTAAGCTTGTTTGTGATGTTGTCCTGGCATCTCAATAGCTCCAGGCGAGTACTGGGGGTCTCTCTTTGGGGTTCATGTGATTGCTCCCCATGCCCCCCGCCTCCCCATGCTCTCATCTTTTTCTCTACCTCCATTCCAACAACTATTGATGCCAACAAAGACCCTTTTCAAAAGAAATCCTCATCATTAGCTATAACATTCAGTCAATTATTACCCTGTTCTAATTTCTTTATTATTGTGACAGTCCCACTCTGCTGCCCTGGGTAACCAGAGATTCATTATAAACTGGGCTAGCCTGAAACTTGCCTCTTCTTCCCAAGTCCTGAGATTAAACACATGCACCACCACTCCTGGCCTATATTTTAAACTTTTAAAAATGTCTCCAGTTATATGTTCATTGCTTCTCCATCCAAAATTACTTGGGTGTAAACTCTTATCTGATTCTGTGTGTTCAGCTGAAATGTCTAGTTTGTAGTTTTTGGAAACCTACTGCACAGGGGCTTAATGCTATAAATTACCAAGTATGGCTTTAGTTGCATCCCATATAGAAATGTACTTATTTATTTTCTAATTTTGGAATTCTTTTTTCTTTGATATATGAGTTATCCATAACTATATTTTTTCTAAACTTCCAGACATATGGGAACTTTGCATTATATTTTGGCATTGCTTTCTAGCTTAATTGTATCATAGTAAATATAATTTATATGTATAAATTATATATTTAATTTATATCCATAAATTATATATATATATTATATATATATGCACACACAGAGACATACACACATATATATTAAGACATCTGTCATAAACTCTCCAAAGCTTGCTGGGAAAGACTGAATTAATGTTTAAAAGCCTCATTCTTTGTACTTACTGCTTCCTTCTGCAGCAGAATTGAGTATAATTATCATTTTGAAAACTTGTTACATGATTTGTCCAATCAATTGCACACGGAGAGAGTTCAAGACTCTTACTGTCTATCTGTATCCCAGACAGAGGCAGATCTGTTAATCTAACTCATGAACAGTAAACACATGCAGAAAAGGTCTCATTTGCCCATGACATTTCGTCATTTCACTGCAATAGGCATAAAGAATGGGAGCGAGACTTGGAAAGCATCATGGGAATTTCTGCTCCTGTTCATCTTCTGTTGCTGCAGGTTAGAAAGCTACAATCCTACAGCAACATAGCAGGAACCTTCTCCCAGGGGTTGAGAAAGTTTGCTGCTTCCTTGGAAATCCTCAGCAACTGTGACCTCACCATAGAGTATGGGGTTACATTTGAAGAGCGCTTACTAAGCAAATGCTGAGAGCTATGTTGCTAAAACCAAAGGGAACTCAGGCTTTATCCACATATCCACACTATTGAGAGCTAGCTAAAAACACTTAAGAATGATCCTGGTGAGAGTCCTAGGTCGTTAGGGATAAACCACCAAAGGGATTGGTGGAGCCTGGCTCTGTGCTTTCCCAATCCCTTTTCTGGGGCTATCTCACTCTGCCACAGAGTTAATCCAGGATGCATTGAATTGCCATCGTTCCAAGGCACCAGGCTTAAGTTATTATGGACTAAACCCTCTAAAATCTCAAGTTTCCAAGTAACCCCCTTTTTTTTAGGTTAATGACACAGGATACTGTATTATAGTATCAGAAAGCTGACAGATGCCCCTACAAATGTGCTTTCTATCAGAGGGCCAACTAGAAGAGGAGGAAAATGTAAAGGGAGGGAGAGGAGGAGGGGAAGAGAAAGGAGAACATTTCAGAAGCACAAGAGAAGCAGATGGTCTAGATCAGTGAGAAGTGTCCTACCATGTATCACCACACTGGACCATGATTTAGTGACATGATGCCATGGGTGGCCGAGACCTTTTCTGCATGTGTTCACTGTTAGATTAATAGATCTGCCTCTGTCTGGGGTGCAGGTAGATGGTAAGAGTCTTGAACTCTCTCCATTTACAATTGATTGGACAAACCACACAACAAGTTTTCACAATGATAACACTTGAGCCTGATTCCTGTAATTACATGCTGAACAATAAGCTGAGGTTTCACCAGATTATAGTTTTGTGGATCTGGAAGTATTTGTATGTGGTAGAGTTCACAATCATCGTGTGCCAGAGAGAAGGCTGCGGGCGGCACCCTATCAGCCAGGACTCTGAGTTCAGGCTGGCCATAGTGATTTCTTTCCATTGCGTAGATATCTACAGAGTATGTGGGGTGTCAATTAAAAAAAAAAAACACATCTCCAAAGTCATGATGCCTGTCATCCTGAATAGCCCCTCTTCTCATGCTCAGGAATATGCCAGGTCCCATGTTGAAAGGCATGCATAAAAAGAAACATTTTTCTGTCCCAAGCCAAAGAGACCCAGAGGCCTACTGAAAGTCCTGTGAATGATCTTGGAACTGAGTCCTTTTAGTTAATTCTTAAACTGACTGCAGTCCTGTCCATACTTTGATCGTAGCCTTGTGAAGACCACAAACCACAGACACCTGACCATTTCTTTCTCTTATTCTTTTTCAACTGTTGTTTCCTTTCAGCCCTGAGGATAAAGCTATTCTTGACCCAAGAAGCCATCAGATGACAGATGTTTGTACAACAGCCTCCCTTGTCTATGGCAGACCCTCTGTGGTTCTGATTCTTTATGGTCAATGGCAGTCCAAACATAATAAATGGGAAACTCAGAAAATAAATAGCTCCCAACTTTTAATTGTGTGTGGAATGCTCTGTGTAGAACAGTGGGATATATCACTCAGCCGAGGTCGGGGACTCCGCCTCTCTCCACAGGGTACATGCTACCAAATTCTTAATCACTCAACTTGATCAGTAATCTGACAAACTGCTGTAGTGTTGCAGCATCTGTGTTCCAGTTGCCTGTATGTGATTTAATAATGATTGGTGATGTCATGAATTCCTATGTTCCAGAAAGAAGCTATCACTTAATTCCTTTAAATGTTGTCTCATATCACAAGAAGAGAGAAATACAGATCAGTAAGGTACTTTGTGAGCGAAAGCATATATCACATTCACATAACTTTTATGACAGTGAATTGTTATAATTGTTTTACCTTCTGATTATTGTTAACATCATTTAGTACCTAATTTACAAATTAAAAGCTATGTGTATGTATGTATATATGTACATATATATGTGTGTGTGTCTGTGTGTGTGTGTGCATATATATCTGTTTATATATGCATATATGCATGTTTGTATAAATAGGGAAAACCATAGTATATAGAAAGTTCAGTGCTGGCTGTGACTTGATTCATCTTCTTGGGGTTTCCAAATATTTTCCACATTGATTCCAGTGAAAGAGGATACTGCAAGCCGCAACATTTTAGAGTTTGTTCTAAAACGGTAGATTATATGTATACTCTAAGCCAAATTAATTAATAGCATCAGTTTATGTCTTTTTTTATTTACTCTTGCACATGCCATTTGCATGGTTAAAAGCACCTCAAATGCTCTTTAGTTATGGAATGGCATCTGAAGGGTTTATTTCCATTTATATGTACGTATTTGTGTCTGTGTGAATATATGTCTCACATGTGCAGGTGTTCAGAGGCCAGAAGACTGCATTGGATCCCGTGAAACTGGAGTTATAGGTACTTGTAAGCTTCCTGATGTGGGTGCTGAGAACTGAACTCAGGTCTTCCAAAGAAATAGCAGCAAGCCCTCGTATCCACTGAGCTCCATCTCTCCAGCCATTTGGATGTTTTATTTTAATCCATACAAAACTGTCACGCATGAATCAGCTCACTTTTGTTTCCAATTTCTCTTCCCATTGGCAAGTTCCATTTCCAAATTCTGGCTGTCACAGTATAAGTGCTAATTAATAATCCTTCACATGGTTTTCCTTATCCTTTATCCTTCCATGCTGTGTCTAAACAGATAAAATTGTGTCCTGCCTAGTGCCAAGTTTGTCAAGAGCAAGGTCAGTGATCTTCTTTATGAATTCTCCTTTGTCCTATGGAGGAAAAAAATGGGCTAGTCAGCTGTCAATCATCGGGTAAAAATGTCTTAGATAGTCAACCTAGAAGAAATGTTCATTTGTGTTCTCAGAGGCTTCCTTTCCATTCTGCTTCGTCCTGCTTGGGGCCCAACAGCGAGGCAGAGCCGTGTGACAGAGTGGTGGATGGAAGCTTCCCACCTCAAGTAGCCAGAAAGAAAGGAGTTAAATCCATTACCCCTCCAGGGCCAGCACCCAACGACCTAGCTGTCCTCCACTAAGCCCACTCCAGTTTCCACTTCTCCTAATACCACAGACTAGGAAATAAGCCTTTTGTGCAACTGCCTTGGTGGGGAACAAAGTCCACCAAGACTGTAGCTAAAGGCAGCGAACTTTTGGACTTCTCCTCTCCTGTCATCTGATATGTCACAACAAAGAAGAGTGACAATCGGGTTCTTTCTCGTCACGATGACAAGATCACCAGACGAAAGCAGCTAAGAGAGAAAGGGCTTCTTTGGCTCATAGTTCCAGACAGAGGAGTACAGCTCACCTTGGAAGGGAAGACATGGCAGCAGACAGAGAAGGCATGGTGGTAGGAGAAGGATCCTGGAAGGTCATCTTTCATCCAGACGTAGAATGTGAAATATAATAGGGTGTGAGGCCCAACTAGGAAACTGTAAATACCTAACACACCGTGGAAATACTGGGGATGCTCCACCTCCTAAAGTTCTCAAATAGCACCATGGTCAATGACTAAGTGATGAGCCCAGAGACTGCTTCTCATTCAAACCACAGCAGTATCTCATCACCAGACTTGAACCAGCTTCATTAAGAGCATACAGTGGAAAAGGCCAGAAGCTACAACTTGTGAGCATCTGTGAACAACTAACAGATACCATAGAATTAGTCAATGACACCTCCTCTATTCATCCCCACTGATGGGACTTTGCAAGGTATTTCTTCTATCTTTGGTTTTAAACATGGAAAGCCTGAAGTTCCCAGGGACCAAGATCATGTCTGTTATCAGGTTTACCAAATAGCAGAAGCAGAGTGTGTAGTGTGCTTCTGTCTGCAGAGCTAGTTCTCCATAATCTGGGATGAACTTCCTTGGGCTTGCTTCAGTTGACAACAGGAAAGAGAGATCTTGGAGTTTGTGATACGCAAATAAGAAAGTAATGACCCTGCTTATTGGGACACTGGGGCTGACTTGTGTTAGAGCTCCTGTATTTGAAGATCATGTATTACACATCTCTTCATGACTGGTCCTTTTGAATTGCTGAGCCTTTTGATGAACTGATTTTTTTTCATTTTACATAGCATTATCTTTATGTTCTTAGAATAAAGGAAAAGAAAAAGTGATAAGTATAAAATGTGGTCAAAATAATCTATACTTCTGCTATCGAATGAGGGCTCTGCCAGCAACTTGATCATGTGACCTACTGGTTGTTGAAATGGAAAGAAGAGGGAGAAAGAGAAACTTGGCAAATTTCCAGGATTTTGTGGCATTTTGACATGCATGCAATCACCATCTGTAGCTGAGGATCTTCCACTACAACAAGTGAAGACTTAACCAGGGCTTTCTTTGAGCCACATATGACACACGACGACACAATGGGGAAAAGGGAGACAAAAATAAAGGAAATCGGTTAACACAGCAAATCATTGGGTTGCAGAGATCACATAGCAGGTTAGGGAGGGTCTGCTCTGTTTTGGGGTTCCTGCTTTCCTTTCTCCCTAGACCCATCCTGGCAATTGGTTCTCTTCAGAGTCTTTGACAGTCCCTCTTCCACCTCGCTTGTGTAACATGCCCACCACTGCATCTACCTGTGAGCAGGATCATGTTCATGGGGACTGACCCCTCTAAGCATAAAAGGACAAGTGGGGAGACCTGCTCTAGGGCCAGGTAGGAGAATCGGAGGTGGTAGACTGGAAAGAGCTAGCAGACAAGTTTTCTTTGCCTTCTTTCAGGAATCAGCTGAGCACATACAGGGTAAGGGCTACCTCTGCAGTTCTGTGACTCTCCCATCCGTGTGCACTGGCTGCTGCCTACCCTGACTTCCACTTCCTTGATCTCACCCCTCAGCCAAGTCTTTAGGAGAGAGGCTTGGTTTTAGAGTAGCTGATGCAAGACGCGGACCCTGTGAGGACAGTAATTCTCATGCTGTAGACCAATGCCTGGGCATCCGGGGGTGTGAGCATTACCTGCAAATTCTGATAATCATACGTTCCTATCTGGGGATGGGACCTAACAATCTGGATCTTATCAAGTTCTAGGTGGGTCTAGTTTTGTAAGTCTGAGAACCATAACACCTCAAAACTGTGTTTTGATTTTTACGTTGCAGATTGAACCTCTCACCTTCCCAGGTGTCCACAGAATCTCCTGACCTCCGTGTGTGTGTGTGTGTGTGTGTGTGTGTGTGTGTGTGTGTTTTAATACTTTGAAACAGGTATCCTTAAATTCCAAAGGCTGGCCTTGAATTCACTCTCTAACCAGAAGACCTTGAATTGGCAAGCCTTCTGCTCCACCTCCTGGGTACTTAGCAACACAGACATGTACCAACAGGCCTAGCATAACCATTTTGTAGTAATAATAAGTCTTATGTGAACAATGGTCCAATGCTTCAGCAATACTCATGGTGTTAACTGAAAAGTCTGATAATGACCTGTCTAGTTGCTCCCCACCTACCCTTCCCTCTGAGCATATATACCCTTTTTCATTCTTTTCTTTTCTTTTTTTTTTTTGTTTTTGTTTTTGTTTGTTTGTTTGTTTGTTTGAGACAGGGTTTTGCTGTGTAGTCCTGGCTGGCCTCGAACTCAAAAACCTGCCTGCCTCTGCCTCCCAAGTGCTCGGATTAAAGGCGTGTGCCACCACGCCCGGCTTTCCTGCCTTTTCTTAAAACATCTCTTTCTCTCCTGCTATTTCTTCTTCACTTTAACCCACACAGAGGACACCCAAGCCTATAGACTACAAAGCATGTAGAATACTGACTGAGCTATTGAACAGTTAAGGATGGGTTTAGGATTCATCTTTGTCCTCCCTGTTCATTCCACATTTCCAGGTTGCTGTCTTAGATGGAGTTATTTTGTTTTCAATAAGGTATTCAGAAATTAATTTTAGACGTCAGCAATTCAGCTGGAGGCCGTGACTCTCACCGGGTCCCCTGAAATCACCAAGGTTTTCCATGAGCACAGCCATCTGCAGACCCGACTGCAAGTTCAAGTCACTAGAGGAACTTTTAGAAATTCACCCGTGCCCTTAGCCCATCCTGAAGAAATTGATTTAGCCTGTGGGAAGAAGGTTTCCCAGTATTAGCTATCTCAGAATCCCTGAAGTGGTATTCTGGTGCGTGGCCCAGGACCACAAACACTTTGAGGAGAACTCTAGCTCACTGTGTGTCTGAATTTTGCTCCTTGACCTCCTAAGCCTCAGGGCAAGCAAGAGCTGCTTCAGAAGTCGTTGCCTTTCAAAGGCAATTTAAAAAGACAGCTACGGTGCTCACCACCTCACAACAATCAGAGAGAAAGAGAGTAAAATTACATTCTGGAAGCCAAAGTCAAAGGACAAATCCAAGTCTATTTAAAGGTACTTTCAAATGGCTCCCGCTACAGATACGGGGACTTCGGGTTACGGAGAAAATGATTTGCAGCCTTCCTGTAGAATTTGGATCGCCTCCTTCTTCCCCATCCCCAGCTGTAGTCAGAAAAACTCCTGTCTGCAATAATCAGAGCCCAAAGAGAGCTAGCTGCGTGGTGCTCTCTGAGGTGCATGGCAGCAGGGAATGCTGAGGTGCATGCTCAGGTCCTAAACTCTGAGGCTGGATGCCCTCTGGGAGACTTGAGCCAGCTCTGAGAATGGCGCAAAGCCCCAAGCGCTGCCTCCCAGCCTCTAGCTTGCTCCTGCCGTTGGCCTGTGCAGGAGTTTCTGGTGTTTGAGTTTCTCTCACCTTCTATTCCCTTAGTGAAAATCCCATTATCTTCAACAGCTGTGTGTCAGAAAAGACATGAATTCTGTGCCACAACAAAAGGATCTGATGCGTGTTTCTCCGGGTAGCCTTAGGCTAAAAAACATTTTATCTCACTTTCTTCATTTATAATACAAAGACTTCACTTTCCCACTGAAAGGGATGGATGTCTACTTCAGGATGGGAAAAGTGTGAAGATTGACTCGAACCTCCTCCCTGAAAAGAGCGAGGTTTATAATTACATGTACATGTAATATAGGAAATGTAATCAACCAGACTCCCCTCCCGTCCCAAGTCGTGCAAACCTGCCGTTAAAATATTACTCGAAAATGACCATTTCAAGATAAATAGATAAAGGGATAAGCAAAGAGGCGGGTCACGTGCCTACCGCGTAAAGCTTGAAATTGATTTCGGAAGCATCCGAGCTCGCTACGAAAGAACCTCGCTGTTTAATTAGGATGGCTTGGATCCAGAGTCTATATTTAGGGGAAACTGGAAATTACAGTGTAGAAGCAAGAATCACCCAGCAAGAGTCTAAATTAAGGGAGAGAAGACCCCGCGAAAGAAGCGCCACAGCTTTCCTCAGCAAACTATGGGACGTCTTAACTTTTGTATTTCACCAAACACACACTGAATAATCCCTTAGGTCTCTACTTTTTCCTCTAACGAATGTGCTCTGACTAAAATCCTATGAATATTAACTTTTCAGTTCGCCTTCATCCGAGTTGCACACGGTTCTCCTCCATACCTGAGCTCTACTGGAGTATAGACGGATTTGGCACCCGACCCACAACACATCAGAAGACTCTCATTAAGATTCCAAATGTATAGAAACATATTTTATACCATTAATATTTTGGCTTCTTTTTGTAAGTGGTTGGCAGAGGATCCATGGCACCATATCATTAATTTCTTAAATATTCCTGTTTTCTTCTCGTCATTGATGTATCATCAAATAAATTAGTTCAGACCCAAAGTGTGACAGAGAGAAACATATGATTGATTTTTTTTTAAACTTTCAGGAGGTGTTTTGAATGATTTTATACAACTTATCCTGGCTTACCATCCTAAAATTTTATAGAGGAGCCTGTGGCTATTGATGCCCAAAAGTTTATTATTATTATTATTATTATTATTATTATTATTACATCTTCCCACTGACCTGGCTCTGAACTGAAAGATGCCTGTCAGTAAGTTCAATAAACACAGTTTCAACCTTCTAAATAACATACTCTAAGTTGTTAGGAAAACGAGTCACCAGCAAATGGACCTTGTCAGGGAAGATGCTGTAATGAACAGCACCATCCCATTAGTAAGTCGTCCAGAGGACTCAGAGCTTTGAAAGTGGAGTTTGAACTTCATTCAAACGACAGTTACTTGCCTGGGCTGAAGGCTTAATTTTCAATTACAAGGGGGAGAATATAGGCCAAGTGAGCCAGGAGTTCTTACATAATTTAACTAACAAATAAATTGAAGATACCAAGTTTGGAGCTTGTGGATTAGTTCCCCTCCCCACCGCATACAAACACCTCTGCTGTGCTCCGTGCTTCTCATGCAGTCTCTCTGGCCTCTGGTGCAGTCTACAGCCTGGGCTTTAAAAAGATCTGAAAGTCACATGTTCCTGGGTGGGAGGACCCAGCTGACCTGATCAGTTACTTACTGGCACATTCTAACAGCCAAAAGACAGGGACCCTGACTGGGTCATTCAGCCTTTGACACAAGGCCTGGTGCTTATTGTGTGCCTTCTACTGACAGATAAACCTAAGTAAGATTGGGTGACTTGGTGCCATAGCCCCCACCAGATCTGTACGGACTTCCTGTACAATGTAGGTTCCTGCAGCAGGTTTTCCTTCCTTTACAGCCATTTTGGGAACATGAAGCCAACTGGTTCAGGCATCGTCTAATATTCCCAAAAACTTTTAAAAATCAAATAAAATAAAGATCGTACGCTATTTTGTGCCTTAGAAGTATTTTAAAAGCCAAGGTCATAGTTCATGTTTAGTGGGGACAAGCAGGGCAGCGACAAGCATGTGTGTGTTGCTGTCCTTATGACGTTCTGTCCGATTGTCTGCTGCCTGAACACAGCCTTAGTGATTGTTTCAGTACAAACTGAAAACCCCAAGTCGTATATTAAAAAAAAAAAAAAAAAACAATAACAATAACAATAACAAGAAAGCCAGCTCTCTGGTATTTTTAAAGCAATTAGTCAGAAAGGTGGGAGGCGAATTTCACAGGGGAAGTGAACTAGGAGCCGCTCACACTACTCGTTCATCTTATGTGCCCACGTGAGTAGAGCAAAGCCTTGGAGAAGGACCCTGCACAGTTTGAGCCACAGGCTGGCTGGAAGCCCATTCTTTTGCGTGTGTGTGTGTGTGTGTGTGTGTGTGTGTGTGTGTGTGTGTGTGTGTGTGTGGTACCTCTGAGTTTGGCAGGCTGAGAGCTTCATGGGAAAGAAAGGCAAGGTCGGTCCTAACAGACTCCAGAGAAGAAGACGTGCCCCACACCGCCACCAGGTGGTCATTCCTGCAAGAGAGTTCCCAAGTACAAAGCAGAAACCTGAGAAGTTAGTACAAACTGAAAACCTTACTAAGAATCAGCTCCCTGATCTAGTATCAGCTTCCTACTAAATGACACAGGAGGAATCAATAAGCCAAACCCAGAATTTGAAAACTTCAGAAAACTGTAGTCCATTGTCTTCAGCAAATTAATGGTGAGAAGGAATAATGAATGGTTAATGCTAGGACGCAAGAGGGGAAAATAAATAAAATAAAAAATAAAATACTTCAAAAGACACTTAAGGTGCATGCCAGTAAATACACCTTTCTGGGTGTCTCACCTGTGACCTTATTCTAGTAAGCGAACTGAAAATGTGTTTGTTTGTTTGTTTTTGAGGAGTCTAGGAAATGGCTCAGTCAGTAAAATGTTTACTGCACAAACATAACCTGAGTTCAGATTCCCTGAACCCCGTGATGAAGCTGGATCTTCAGCCGATGCCTGTGTCCCCAGTGCTGAGAAGGCAGGGGCGGCAAGATCCTGGAGATCGCTGTCTAGTCTAATTGGTGAGCCCCGTGTTCAGCGAGAGATCGTATCTTCAAAAAAATACATGATGGAGGGAGATACCCAATATTGCCCCTAGTATACACACACATACATGCACATACACAAAGTGTTCAGGTGTGCAAAGGAGCATGTGCATACATACATGCACACACTCCCTATGAGCTAAAGGTTTGTGACAAGCAGATGGGTCTAGCTATCTGAAGATGTAAAAAATGTTAATTTTGTTGATAGCAGGTGGAAATATATTAGTGTATCACAATATTCAGTTTAAATCAGTGGCATTTCCCCCTGTAGATTAACCAGACTTTATAATATATGTCGGAGATACCTTCAACTATATAGTCTAAAGAATAGCATGCATCTCCACATACCCATCCCCAGCCTTAACAGTGAGACTCTCCCGGTTTCTTTTCACCTATTAACCCCACCCCTTCTAGAATGCTTTAAAGCAGCTCTCTGATATGTAACCATCCAGTAATGGATGCTGATCCTCTAACAACCAGACATTCTCTAAATATATTTCCACCCGGATAGTGAGCATTTTCTGGGCCACTCATATCTCAACACACACAGAGTCATGTGTGCACCATATTGCCCTTTGTGTGTCCATCAAGTATCAAGTCATAAAAAAGAAAATTGGGTTTTGGAAGAATAGTAATCCAGTCAACAGAGGTATCCACAACTCCACTTTAAAAGCCTAATAATATTGAGATTCTATTTTGTCTTCTCTGATTAGGGGCTTTTCCTTGGACAGTAAGAAAATCAACACAGAAGGAGCATTGATCTGTATGTATAGATAGATAGATAGATAGATATGTGTGTATACATATATATGTATGTATGTGTATATATGTGTATATATGCGTGTATGTGAGATATATATATATATATATATATATATATATATATATATATGTATAAAATTTTGTAAATGTACAAAGCAACGGGTTCCTTTTATGGTGTGATATTACATGCATCATATTTTACCCCTTCTGCCAATAATCTATATCATTGTCCCAAATAAGCCCTTCTCAGGTCTAATCATTTACCATGCAATCTTTTTTTTTTTTTTTAATCTGCTAGATAAGCTGGGCTACACACATACTCTTATTCCCCAAGGCAAACTGACCTTCCGACAGGGCCAAACCACAGGTTCCCCAAAGCATGGCTGTCCTCTCTTCATCTCTGCACAAGGTGCCATTTCTCCCAAACTACCCAGAAAATGAGATGGTATCTTGTTCCGTCCTTACAAAGTACCCCATCCTTTTCTTTTCTTTAAATATATATTTTTTATTTTATTTTTTTCTGTTTGTTTGTTTGTTTGTTTGTTTGTTTTTCGAGACAGGGTTTCCTCTGTATAGCCCTGGTTGTCCTGGAACTCACTCTGTAGACCAGGCTGGCCTAGAACTCAGAAATCCGCCTGCCTCTGCCTCCCAAGTGCTGGGATTAAAGGTGTGCACCACCACGCCCGTCTATTTTTTTATTTTAAATCATGTGTGAATGTATGTCCGTGTGGGGTTGTGTGCAAGTAAGTGCAGGTCCCTCGGAGTCCAGAAGGGGACATCAGACAATTACTGGAGTTACAGGCAGTTGTGAGATGCCTCACGGGGTACTGGAAGAAGGACTCTTCAAGGACAGTGAGCACTCTGGTTGGCTGAGCAGGGCAGATGAATCCTGATTGGCTGAGCAGGGCAGTGAGCTCTCTGATTGGCTGACTAGGGCAGTGAGCACTCTGGTTGGTTGAGCAGGGCAGAGAGAACATTGATTGGCTGAGCAGGGCAGATGGACTGATAGGCTGAGCAAGCAGAGGGAACTCTGATTGGCTGAGCCATCTATCTGATCACACTGACTTCCTGAAATGTGATGATCTTACTAATATCTTTGTTTTAAATTCTAAGCACAGCCACCCTTTTCTAAAATCCTAAGACACATTGGCAAGGCTGAGCAGACTTTGACACCATTCCCAAGTAAATGTAAAACTCTTCATTCGGACTACACTGATTTTATTTTTGGTTAATACCCTCTTTCGGAAAGATAGAAAACAAGTATTCGTGAGTGAGAAGTCTCTTTCCCTTTTTTTCTTTTTTTTTTTAATAATCACTCCCAATAAGTGGAAACTTTAGGGTTCTTTGGAAAGTCAGTTGTGTTGTGTGGTGTTTTGCTGGCGTAAACACACGAAGGAGTGTTTTCCTGAAGTGGACACAGGTGAAAGGCTAAGGCAAACTCCTGAAGGAACTTTACACTGAAGCAGACACAGAAGAAAGGATGTTCTGCTAAAGCAAGCATGTGAAAGATCATGTGATAAAGGATTCTTTGTTATCGACACTCATGTATTGGTCCATGTCTTAGTGAGGGTTTCTATTCCTACACAAACATCATGACCAAGAAGCGAGTTGGGGAGGAAAGGGTTTATTCGGCTTACACTTCCATATTGCTGTTCATCACCAAGAAGTCAAGACTGGAACTCAAGCAGGTCAGGAAGCAGGAGCTGATGCAGAAGCCATGGAGGGATGTTCCTTACTGGCTTGCTTCCCCTGGCTTGCTCAGCCTGCTCTCTTATAGAACCCAAGACTACCAGCCCAGAGATGGTCCCACCCACAAGGGGCCTTTCCCCCTTGATCACTAATTGAGAAAATGCCTTACAGTTGGATCTCATGGAGGCATTTCCTCGACTGAAGCTCCTTTTCTTTGTGATAACTCCAGCTGTGTCAAGTTGACACAAAACTAGCCAGTACAGTCCACCTTACATTGCATAGTTGAACTGTATTTGCCAGAACTCCAAAGAGAGAAGCACACCAAAATATTCCTGGGGGTGTGCTGCAGTTTCTGGCAGCCAACTCAGACTCTGATTGGCAGAGTGATGTCAGCTGAGACAGATGCATGTGCTGAGGCAAGACCTGTGGAGGACACGCGATGTTTAGAGAGTATAAATAGAACTCGACCAACTGTGATGGAGATTGAGCTAGGCTTGCTTATATAGCTGGCTGTGCAATTACTGTGGGTCTCCAGGCTTTGTTGATCTTTCCTTGCCTGAGTGAGGCACAGCTGAGAACTTCTGATGTCCCCCCAGGTCCCTCCTGTTGACTCGTGCTAAGGCTGAGGCCTGGCTGTCTCTGCTGCCACCCCTATAAACTGAACATTTTATGTCTCTGAGTCAAGATTACTCCATGGGTTCTGCTGGAAGACAATTGGAGAGAGAGGGGAGAGGGGAGAGGGGAGAGGGGAGAGACTCTGCTCTACCACCTGGGCACAAATCCCAGCTCAGTCATTACCGAATTGTCAACTAGCGAAATTCCACCTCTCAATTTCTCATTTTAAAAACTATAGCCAGGCAGACCAATATGGATAAGATTTGTACAGTTCTGCACCTTCAAAACAGAAATAAGAGGTATGAGCATCAACTGAGACCAACCAGTAGGGAGCGCTCTCCTGTGTCACATCAGTCTGTCCATATCCACCGTCCTGCCCCCAACCAGAAGGGGGCGCCCTCTCTATGTCATCTCATTGTCCATTATCCACAGTCCTGCACCACGTGTCCCTACAGTTATAGACCATCCAAGTAAAGGTCTACAACCTAACATAGTGGCGGAGCTAGATCCTGAAAGATATGGTTTCTGCCATTACTTCAGAATGACTGATTAGAGACATACATCCAGGACCCTTTCTTTTACTCTTATATGGCTGCATGGGGTGTGGTATGAGAAACTCCGTGGATAGCACTCTCATCCACGTGCACTGGTATTCTGTAATGGCTCACCAGTATTAGATCATGTCTTAGAGTTTCTACTGCTGTGATGAAACAACAGGACCATAAAGCAAGTTGGGGAAGAAAAGATTTATTAGGCTTAGTCAATCACTGGAGGAAGTCAGGACAGGAACTCAAAGCAGGGCTGGAAGCTGATGCAGAGGTCATGGTGGGTGCTGCTTGCTGGCTTAGTTTCCCTAGCTTGCTCAGCCTGCTTTTTTTTTTTTTTTTTTTTTTTTTACAGAATCTAGGACCACTAGCCCAGGGATTGGACCACAGACACTAATTGAGCCTGAGCCCTCCCCCACTGATCACTAATTGAGAAAATGCCCTACAGTTGGATCTCAAGGAGGCCTTTCCTCAGCTGAAACCCCTTCCTCTCTGTTGACTCTAGTTTATGATGCACAAAACCATCTATTAAAACACACCATTTCTGCTCTGACTCTTAAGGACCAGGGACAATGTCTGGGAAAACAGTACCTGGATAGGAACAGAAGCTTCTCCTGTCACAGATCAACATCACTTATCCCCATACATGAATAAGCTTCCTAGCAACTCTTGGCTCCAGCCATTGCTGTTGTTTTCCAGGGGATCAGAGAAGATATAAATCAGTGATTTGAGGGCTTTAAGGGGTAGGGAGAAAGGCAGAACACATACCATAGAATCACAAAGAATGTATGTTATGGTGAAGATGAGGTCTGTCCATGAGTCACTACGAGGGTGGGCACTGCTCCTTGTTTTTTGCCCCTGCTCACTCACCAAAGCTCACCAAAGAGATTCTCAGGCCAGGATGTCAGGAGAGGTTACAGCAGGCCCAAGCAGAAGGCAGAGGACAACCTCAAGGAAGAAAACACATTTGGCCCTAAGCTCTGGCCTGAAGTGGTCATCCCATCCCCTGCCATGAGGGATTGGCAGGCAAATTGGGCTTCCCGCCTGGATGCAATTAGCTATTGACAGCCTCCAGGACTCCATATGCAAAGATGCCCATAATGCAACCTTAGTTGCTTTGCAAAGCCATTTTTTTTAAATCTCATGTGGGGATAGAAATATCTGAGACAAGGCGGCCTCAGCTGACCACTGGGTCACCATGGAGGCTCCTGGTCACCAACCACTATCCATTAATCACCCTGACAGACGGAGTTACAAAGCACACATTGTGCAAAGAGAGCACATGGCCACACTGCTTGGGAACTGGAGGGAGGAAAGATAATTGGAAGCATTTTAGCATTTGTATGTGTGGGTGTGGGTGGGTGGGTGGGTATGTATTTAAGAACTAATATTCCACTTCCCAACTTCCTTCCTTAGAAATACAAACCTGTCTGAGAGTCATACATTCACTTCATCAGTATGTATAAGACCCAGTGTGGGAGAAGAGGACTCCTTAAACAATAAGCCTTCAAAAGGAAAGACTACATGGACCATTCAAGCATTAAGCAATTAAGCAGGGGGTGGGGGGAAATTTAAAAACATATATAAACCTTAGTGTCTGTTTCTAAATGGCTCATAACCAACTGGGCGGAGATATTGGGTACAGGTGTAAAAGAAGTCAGACTATCAGGCGGTATTTGGGAAATATTGGTGAACGGTTGGTCCTCAGCTTGGAAGAAGGAGACCTCAAGTGAAGGCCAAAGGAGAGGTTGGGATCTGAAACCTTTATGACCCTTGAGTGACAAAGAAGAAATTCCATGTAGGAAAGAGTGCAATCTATTGAGAGCATTGCTTTGATTTCTAAGAAACTAGAAGAGAATTATGATAACCAAGTACTGGGTAGACCAAACGTACACTGTTAGCAGACTAGATCCTCAACGATGCATCAGAGCCTATTCTGGCTTCCACTGGCAAAGGAATGACTCTCGGTTTTGAGGCTTAGTGGGTGACCAGGAACTACTTGCTGGTGGTGGCTGAGTATCTGATATCGGAGTGCACAAGCAGACTGAGCTTGAGATGGGGGCCCTGCAGAAGTGTCTCAGGGGCTGCACGAGGGAGAAATCGTAAGTTTACAATCAACACACCCAAAACTCCTGGTCCAAGCATCTCTCAGTTAGATTCTGTGATCTATACCGAGAGCTGTAGCTCAGGGGCTTTGTCAAGGCTCTGTGTCAACAAAGTCCAAGGAGGAGGGAAAGGGCTGTACCAAAGCAACCATCAGTAGGCTGCTAAAGTACAGAGATGCCTGACAAGGGCCAGGCGCTTTCCCACAGGATAAGTAAGATGCACGGTGTCCTAGCCTGCGCTGAATCTAGAATCAAATGACGACATTACCTGTGAAATGAAATCATTTGTCCAGGAAGTGGAAACATGGGGTACATAGTGGAGAGGTTCAATTAGTGCTTTAAGAAGAGTTCTGTCAATAAAGGCTACTTTAGATTTCAAAGATAGAGGGAACAGCATTTCCTTACAAAATCCAGAATGTATGTTAAGGCTGCATTGTCAAGGCTTCCTTACTCCTTTGGGACTGAGGGGAGCCTGGGATAGGAGTTTGGGGAAAACTCCTCAGGACACTCAGGGTGTCTGAGGTAGGACACCCGATTATCAGTCATGACAGAAATGGATGCTGGGGACTGCATGGCCAGGCCAGGGATTTGTGTGAATATGGTGAATTGTGATGAAGGATCCTGAAAGAGGACCAGCACCATCACAGGGAAGGAGGAAAACAGAAGGTGCTGGAAGGAGTCCCAGGATCCAGTGTGGCAAAGATGACTGGACCACACTAATAGTACAATAGAGAGCAGAGTCCAAGGTGACATAGGCCAGCCACTGTTGGCGTCAACCATATTGGACACATGATAATCCTAAGTGTGCATAGTGTGCTCAAAATGTAGTAAAAATATTAAAATCACCATGATGCGGAAAGCACAACTCATGGATGTGTCTATGCTCAGAACTTGCTAACCATACGGGCTTCTCACATAACCGTTACTGCATTTTAACCTTCCCAATTACCCTGTCAAGGAACAGAGTCTCAAAGCTCAAAATTATGCAAATTCTCCAAGGCCACATATGCAGAAGAAAGGCAGAGGCAGGACCTGATTGTATGCCTCTGGACTCTCTACTCTTTGCATGACAGCTACTGACTTCCACTAACTAAAAATACCCCCCCTCCGGAAAAAAATTTCTTCCCAAGGGAAAAATATTGTAACATGGCCACTGCCACTTTGAAATACAGATCACTATCTTTTTGTTGCCTAGGAAGGGGCTAGAATGGTGGCTGTGGTCAGATTATATTGTATAACTGTGTCAAAGTGTCCTAAAATCGTTAACTT
This sequence comes from Mus minutoides, assembly GCA_902729485.2. Taxonomy (NCBI): domain Eukaryota; kingdom Metazoa; phylum Chordata; class Mammalia; order Rodentia; family Muridae; genus Mus; species Mus minutoides. The sequence goes on along the minus strand of LR749561.1, from coordinate 870,756 downwards.
TGTACAAATGAACACTAACAACAACATCTTATAAATAATTGTTCAGTTAGCTCCTGGGTGCCTTTTTAGACCTGGTAAGATGGAAAGACACCAGCAGTCCAAATATAAGACAGAAGTGCTTGTGCGCATAGCCCTGGGGCTCTGAATGGAAGCTCTTACTCAATTACTTTGCTTTGCTATTTCATTTTTGAGACAGGCTCTTGTCGTGAGGTTTTAGGTAACCTGGTATTCACTATGTAGCCCAGGCTGAGCTCAAACTCCCAGTTGCTGGGATTACTGGCTTCTGCCACAACACCCAGCAGGTTTAAAATCCACATGTTATTGCTACATGACCCCGGTGACTTTTGGGTTCATGGTCCTTTGTTTGGGGCCCAGCTCCCTAAAGCTTCAGCCCTTCTTCCCCGTTTTAACAGTTCCACAGCGACATCTGCTGGTAACTGGAGCAGCCTCAGATCCGTTCCCTGCAGGACGCTCCTGTGGCTGCAGAGTGGGCAGTAGTGTTCAGGCTGTTCAGGGGTCCTGTGAGGTGGTCACCACAGTCCTTCCTTACTTGGTCAGTGACGGGGCACATTGAAAGCTGATATCTCAGATGATAAGCACCCGTACTTTGGGTCCTTACGGGGTGGGCACGGGCTCTACCCACATTCCAGACAGAAAATCCTCAAAGGAAGCCGATGATCTGGTGGCCAGGACTCTCAGGCTCTGAACCCTGTGGTAGTTAATTGTGTCCCCGGCATGGCTTTCCTGATAACCCATTTGTTTCTCTGTGGATCCCCAGGATTCTTGACTTAATAACAACCTAAAACCGAAGAAGCCCCCAGCATGACCGAGAAGGCGACGACTACTGCAGAAAGTGCCAAAATGTTTTAGAAATAAATGGCAGAAAACAAGAGTCTCGCAGATTTTCACCAGGCAGCGTAGTAATTTGTGTGATGTATTTTTAACTGTGGGGATTGATGGAGAAACCACTTAAATATAATGTGAACTGGAGATTGTCGGTTCTGCAGTTCATGCTGTGGCAAATAGAGAGGTGTGTGTGTGGGCACGCGCGCGTGCCCACACACACACACACACCAGTGAGAAGTGTGTGTGGGCCAGTAAGAAATGTGTATGTTTGTGTTTGTGTGTGCCAGTGAGGAGCATGTGTGTATGTGTGGTAGGTGTCAGTGCCTCAAATCAGCTCTTATTTGAGTCCTAACTCCCCATGTTTCCGGGAACTTTCTGTTATTTAGAGCGATCTTGTTTCTGAGGGGGTGGGGGGCGGGGATCTGGGATGCCTATGGCATATCTCTTAAGCCAATATTTCTCCACTTCTCATTTTTCCTTCTTGGCTGTCTTGTGTTTTTGTTTTAGCAGACATTCTGGTGTTGGGACAGCCTGACACTCAGAATTTCTCCAAAACTACTGCACCTGAAAATCATTTATCAGACTCAAAAATCCTGTGCTAACCTGAGTTCCTGCTCTACTTCTCTGAAGGGAGCCTTTACCAAGCCTGGATTGCTTCATGGAGAGTCACATAGGAACAATGACGCTCTCAGTTCTCCTCGGGACTAAGATGAGCTCTTATTGCAGTTGGGAAAACAGACCCTAAAAGCCCAATAGACACCGAAGCACCCCCTTTCCCGAAGCTTTCCAAGGATATAAATCTCTTTCTCTGGCCTCTTCTTCCTCACACTCCCTTCTGACCCATTTCCTGTTCGGCCAGACCTCAATCATCTTTAGGAATGGGCTCAAATGACTTGAAACTTTCCTGGTTTTCCAAAGGAATGATTTCCTCATGGGTACATCGCGCCGCCTTGTGGCAATTTTAAAAGTTGCAGCCCGAGTTTATGATTTTTAAAGCTATAGGTCTTCCTTCTCATGGCTCATCAATAGCTACAAGGCTCATCGATAGCTGACTGTCACTATGGACTGATACCAATCCCAACACCGTGACTGATTTTCATCAAAACAAATTTGTTATGACTTTTTCTGAGAGGCCAAAACCTACTCTATCTTGGAACTGGCCTCCATCTTAAAAGAAAAAGAAAGAAAAAGAAAAACAAGAAAAAGAAAAAGAGCCTGAGAACTTGACCCCCAGATGAACCCAAGCCGCACCCTAGTACCAGGAAGGACTCCACATCTTGTTCTTGGCCAGAGTTACTCCCTAGCTACTTCCTAGCAACAGTTAATAAAAGATCAGTCTGATTGTTTCAGATGTATTTTCAGACTGTGATTGTTCATGGTCTTGCTTCAGACCACCCACCTTACAATAGTCATACTATTAGATGCTTGCCAAGATGGACCCCCACCACCACCCCCCACTCGCTCCCATTTCACTATAAAACTTTGTCCTGTAAGAGCCTGGGCTGCTTCGTCAAACCATCCAGTGGGTCAGCAGTGTGTAAGCCCAAGCTCAGGTTTGTAATAAGGAGGCCCTAATGTGATTCCGTCGGAAAAGGCTCCTTGGTGATCTTCTGGGGTTCATGAAAGAAGCACTTACTGGCACAACAGTTCTAGTTTGCAAGTTCCTTGTGGGCCTTTCTTTTGCCCAGACACCTCTCTCTGCCTGGTTTGCTGCCAGAAAGGCACCAGCAAGTCTTCAATGTCCTGTGCTTCTGTGTTGTGATTTCAGTCAGAGCTTCAGAAGTCCCTGCTGAGATGAGCCTCCCATTGCAACCTGTCAGGTAGGCTCATGTGCCTCTCTGACATAAGCAGCTACACCCTCCTCCTAGGACAGGTTAGAGCTATTCTGTACCGTGTTCTCCTTGTAGTATTTACACCGAGGCCTGCCACTTCCTGTGAGGGTCATGTTTATACCTATATTCTCATGGCTCTCCAATAAAAGAACCATTGTGAAAATGAAATTTAGAAATGTATAACAGGTCCCCAGGAACAGTAAGAAAAACCTCATAGACGTTTAAAACAGCTTGATTTAATCATTCCACAATCCTTCACACCGTGATATATATATATATATATATACATATATATATATATATATATATATATATATATATATATATATGTGTGTGTGTGTGTATATATATATATATGTGTGTGTGTGTGTGTGTGTGTGTGTGTGTGTGTGTGTGTAAAACAATTGCTTGTCAATTAAAGAGGGAAAAGATAAATTAACTGCAGTCTTCAGAACCAGGACCATATGAAGACACTACAGGTGGGGAAGTCAGTTCTGATCCGGATGGGCTCATCAGTGCGAGTGGTTGTATCTTCTAGTCTTCCTGGCATTTAAGAGAATATCAGAAATCCATACTTCTGCTTAGAATGCTCCGATGTCTCCTTAGATCCTGGTCGGTCAATCAGGGAGGAGGCGCGAGGGCATTCAGCACCCACTGCTCATTTACCGATAACCAAGATGTCTTTCATTATGTCACTGGATAGAAGGGACTTTGGATCATTCAGAAAATGGAATATTATTCATGGCTAGTAATAAGTTATAATTGGGCCAGGAAAGATTCAGAAAGAAAACTTACATAACAAATCCAAGTCCTTATTTTGATGCTTTGCCTTCAAAAGGCAGAAAAAGAAGCAAAAGAATTAGGAAACCACATTATGTTAAGTGAGATAAAGCAATCACCAAAGGACGCAAACTACATAAGATTCTGGGAAACATGAAGACGATGGCGATGATGATGATGGTGGTGATGGTGATGATGGTGGTGGTGGTAGTGGTGATGGTGATGATGATGGTGATGGTGATGATGATGATGGTGATGATGGTGATGATGGTAGTGGCACTGGTGGTGATGATGGTGATCAGTGTGTGGCATTTCCATGAGACTTTTCCCTGTGGTTTTCTTCGGCTTTTCTGTGAGTTGTTACAATTAGCAGGTATTTCCTACACCAGCCTCCAACAGTGCCGTGTGCACCACTGGCTGACCGTGCTCATCACCCGGAGTTTGCAGAGAGTGAGGCGAGGAGAATGCTGTCGTCAAGGACGTAACATCTCAGGTGCAACCGGTGTCGGGCAGATTTTCATCTCTGCATTAAATTAGAAGTAGACCCCAGGAGCCTTTTACTGCAGAGAGAACAACTACCAAGTGGAAGCAAGAGAAACTCATGGAGGATCCTCAGTTTTTCTCACAACCTGGTGATAAATTTAGAGTTCAAACCACCTGCTCACATACGGAACATGTACTTCCTCAAGAGCCTGAGCGTCTCATGTCTGCACATACTTAAAGAGACATCGGGAACTGAGTGTCCCAGTGCCTCGGTGCCCTTTAACCTGGGCGAATCACTGAACCTTCCTCGGCTGTTGTTTGTTTGAGTGGTTTCCTCATTTTCACCGTCACTATTGTCATTATTATTATTATTATTATTAATTCTTTAAGACTTATTCCTTATTTTCTTTCTGAGTGTTTTGCACACATATAAGCACTTGTCTTTATGAATGTTTAGCCTGTGCATATGTAAGCACAGCACATGCAGACCAGATGGGGGCACGGGATCCATTGGAACTGGAATTACACTAATTGTGAGCTTCCTTGTAGATGAAGGGTATCAAAGCCAGGTCCTCTTGGAAAAGCAGAATTTACTCTTAACTGCAGAGCCATGTCTCTATCCACCCTCGAAGAACTCAAAGTTGGCACAAGACACCCCAAGTTCAAATTCTCAGCACAAAGGAGATTTATTTGCCCCAGAGAAGCAAAGGGCAGGGAAAAAGAGACAAAGAAATCAAGGAAGAGGGAGAAGGGAAAGGGATGAGGTAGTGGGGGGGTATTTGCCCCACAGGGACAAAGCACTGCCTCTGGATAGAGAGGAGACAGATGCGCCCCTTGGGAAAATGGCAGTTTATAAGGGTACACAGGGTACCCCAGTGTTAGGATGAGGTGTTTAGTTTTCGTTGGGCATGTTAATTTAGTGAGCCAATGGCAGCTGCTGATTGCTGGGCTTCAGCACTTTGACAGCTGGGCCTTGGTGGTCAGCTCAGGAGGAGGAAGTGGACAAGGAAGGGAACAGACTTTGGGGGCAAGCTGTAGGTATATAATGCGACAGATTAGCAGTTCAGAAGGCATGGGGGAAGGGTGTGTTTGCAGGGCTCAGGCCTGCAGGAGCCCTTCACTAGTGTCGTTTTCTACTGTTACATTGTTTGCTTGTGGACATGGAGTCTCCCCAGACTCTGCGCTGTGCTGGTTGACAACTACTGAGTGAAATGATTCTTGTGTCTCCTCCCTCATCATCCCAAGTGGTTAGATCCAGCCTGGTCTTCTTGCCCTCTCCTCTCCTCTCCTCTCCTCTCCTCTCCTCTCCTCTCCTCTTCTTCCTTTCTTCTTTTTCTTTCCTTCTTTCTTTTTTTTTTTCATATACTTATTGAGCAGAGATTATAACCTCCCTGAATTACCCTCCTCCCCAAACCTGCCTGCACCCAATCAGACGAGAGAATGCAGCTGTGGTGGGTGTAAGAGCAGGGAGCGCAGTCAGGTACTGCTCTGTCCTGTGACACTGCACACTTGTGCCCATGCTCCACATTGGAGCTGACATTAAGGCACAGCCCATCCCAAGCACAGCGACTTGACAGGTTCTGTGCGTAAGTGAATGATGGGCAGGAAGTGCATGGATGGGTAGGTATTCCCCTTTACAGATGGTGTCAGGAAAAAGTGGGGCAGAAAATCTGCTGAGTGCTGTACGTAGGCGTGTGATGTCCACATATACGTGTAGACCCATGTATGCCATGATGAGCCCCAGTCATGGAGCAGAAAACATGGAAAATGCAAAGCCTAATCAATGACTCAGAGTCTGGTGTTTAGTGAAGATGCCGGCAAGTGAACTTATGTGCACAGTAACCAAACAGCAGGAGTTTCCTTCCTTCTCTGACTCTAGTACATTCACAGGAATGGGATGAGTCATTCACTCATATGTCACTCATTTGTGAGGCATTCCCTTGTGTCCCTCACTATGTGTCACATTCAATGTGTGTCTTCCGCCTGTGTGTCACTCACTTGGCAGGCTCCCCTGTCATCTCAGACCAGTGTCATCATGGCAGATGCATCGTATTTTCCCTCCGGATCCTCTGACATGATTCAACCACACACTCCTTCCATCCAACCTACATAAACATCAGATGGAGCAGAAACACGGATTATTTGATATGTCCCCGGCGTGTGCACACTAGCATAAGTCCCTGACGTGTACGTGCTGACATGAGTCCCTGACATGTACACGCTGAAACTACCAAGGTCATGGAAGACATGGAAGAGGGTGGATCGCCAGAGTTAGAGGAGACTGAGGGACACTGCCGCTCAGGACACCGTGGTTCTGAATTTGCTCTCTACAGGATGTTGGAGTAGAGACTGCGGATACTCCAGTAAGTGTGCCTGAGTAAGTATGCATGAGTAAGTGTGCATGCATGTGTATGGGTGTGCATGAATGTGTATGTGTTTGAGTGTGCATGAGAGTGTTTGAGTGTGCATAAGTAAGTAGGAATGCAGTCACAGAAACGTCCACCCAGTATCAAGAGCCACAGCTCTGGGGAGAACACACAAGTGGTGGTGTGGCCTCTCCGCGCCCCACCCCCACCCCAGCCATAGCCACCTTGAAAACACACAGGGCTTAGTCTGATTCTCAATTCCCACGCAGCTGTCCCAGGGAGCAGTTAGAGCATGACTGTCTGTCTATGGCCAGCCGTGAAGCACGCTCAAGTAGCTGTCTCCATCAATGTGAGGTTCAAAAATAGCACAGCTGTTCTTCCAACAGGAAGTGCATGATTCACGTTGTCGGACTGTCAGAGGGTAACTGAGAACCTGAGAGCCACCCCTAGCTGCCTTCTCCCCAGTCCACCTTCCACCTCCCTGAACCTTCCATTCCCCTAAAGGGGGAGCGCCCCCTAGCGGCCTTCTTCCCAGTCTGCCTTCCACCTCCCTGAACCTCCCATTTCCCTAAAAGGGAAGCGCCCCTTCAAGTCCTCACATGCTCCCCGTTCTGCGTGAAAAACACTGCCCCGGCACCCACTCTGCTTTTCACATTGTTCCCATGAAGTGTGCTGTTAGGAGCTCAGAATAGTAAAGATTGCTGTCATAATTAAGCTCTGGGACGTATTTCAAAGACTCTCAGACATTAGAGATGAGAAGCCCAGCAGGTCATCGGAGCTTGTCTCTCTGCCAGTGCAGGAGGCTGTTCACAATTTGGCGGATCTGTTATCAGACTATAAAAATTCTAAACTATTCAAAAAATTACCACATTGTATAAATTATAATAAAAAGTTTACCTTATTCCAGGGCTACTCTCGGGAGGGGGGGGGGGTCACTGAATAGCTTTCTAAAAACAATTACTGCTCTATTTAGAATAGATTTTCCAAGGTGAAAATGTGGTTATTTTCCTTTCAATGTGACAGCCAGTGCTTATTGTTATGCAAGAGCGGCTGCTCTGCATCTGATGGTTTAAAGTTTAGCACTGACCCCAGCTGTCCCTCAAATGATATCATAAACACAGCTCACAGCACTTCCAGCTTCTTCTGCTGCCTTTTCCTAAAGGGCTGGGCTTGAACACAGTTCATATTTTACTGCCTTTGGGTTGGGCATCCTAGATGCAGAATCATCATCTCCTCCCCCTCCTCCTCCTCCGCATCCTTATCCACCTCCTCCTCCTTTCTCTTCCTTTTTCTTCCCTTCCTCCTCCTCCTTTTCCTCCCTCCTTCCCTTCCCCCTCCTTTTCTTCTTCCTCTTCTTCCTTTTCCTTTTCATCCTCCTCCTTCCCCACCTCCCCTTCATCCTTTCCTTCCCTCCTCCTCTTTCTCTTCCTCATTTCCCTTTCTTCTCCTCCTTCTCCACCTCCTCCTCCTCTCCCTCCTCTCTCCTCCTTTTCTCCCTCCTCCCCTTACTCCTCCTTTTTTCTTCCTCCTCTTCTTTCCTTTTCCTCCCTCTCCTTTTTCCTCTCTACCTCCTTCCCCTCCCCTTTCTCCTCCCCTCTCCTCTTTTTCCTCCTCCTCTTATTCTTCTGCCTCCTCTTCCTTTTCTTTTTTCTTCTTTTCATCCTCTTCCTTCCCCAATGAGTGATTTCAGCAGAATAAGCAAAAGACACCAAAATTGGATGTCTTTTGGGGGTGTAGAGCTTGGGAGAACACTGAGAGAGTCTTTCAAATGAAAGTTATGTCTGATCTAGCCCCCGACATGTCTGGTGTAAATTTGGTTTTGGGGCTAAGTGCAAATAGAGCTAAGGGCACAGACAAAGTGTACTGAAACATGCGATCACTTCATCAGACTAGAAGCTCATCTGTCACTGTCATACTGGGCACAGGGGGACAGGTCTGGGGTGACAGAAGATAAGTCAAACCATTCTGTTATGTTCATTATTGTGGTTTGTGTTCCTGTGTTTGCTTATAGGGTGGTGAGTTCTGAATCCCAGATGGTGCACTCTACCCATGAGCCTCACCTAACCCTGGCACGTCTGTCTCAGTTTCGTCTAGAGGATTCTCTATTTAGCATACACAATTAACCTTTATAGAATACTTCAGAAAAACGTATGTCCTGTCCTATGGGAGAGCAGCAATGTGGCCACCTCCAGCTTTTGCTAGCAGAATATGCTATGTTTACTAAAGGTCATGTTGGGAACCCCCACGGAGCAGCAGGTCCCAAGAAGTTGGTTTTACACTGGGCACACTTCCTTGCTTGTTACACAACCACATGCACAAAGTGCATGGCCTGAACCCCGTTTCTAAATGGAAATGTCATCTGTCAGCTGGGTAGAGCTCAGCATGGGCTTTCCCAAAGCCTCTGTGTTGTTAGCAAAGCTTGCTTGCCATGTTAGCTCCCAAATCCAGGATTGGCTCTGCTGCCACAGCTTGACTGACCACAGCCACATATGAATGCTTAATACCCATATACTAAAAATTACCCCTGTGATTCCACACATGTCTGAATACCGAGGTATGACTCCTTTGAGCAAAAATGGACCATTGAATGAAATGTTTGTCCAAAATTGATTGGTCATTAAGTCTGAGGATTATGGTATTGAGAGTAATAGGTAAAGGTTTACGTGAAACTAGCAATCGGGGTTAAGGCATCTCGAGGGCTATGATGAGGAACAAGAAAAGATTAGAAGGCAGATCTGCCTCAAGACACATAAGCCTTTAGATAGAGCAGTGTGAATCCCGAGTCTCTGGGTTACCTCAGAGCAGCCTTGCACAGCGAGCATCCACGTTTGCAGCCAAGCTGCCTACAGTGCAGCCTCCTGACCCTAATTCCTGCTGTTCTTCATCCATCTCTGCTCTGACTCTTGGAGTTGCCAAGTACAGGGGCAGGTTCCATACCGTTGGATGGTGACACAGTTAATCAGACACAATTTATAAATTGAAATTGGAGTCACCAAAAGAAAAGAGCAAGAAAGATAACCGCGTAAGGTGCCTAGAACCTGTAAGTGGGAACCATAGAACTCACAAGGAAAGACACCCGAAGACTCAGGAACACACCTGGGTGTTCACAGCGCGCTCTCTTTCTCTCTCTCTCTCTCTCTCACACACACACACACACAAACACAGAGAGAGAGAGAGAGAGAGAGAGAGAGAGAGAGAGAGAGAGAGGCTTCTGCTCTTTTCTAAGCGCTGCCTGTCCAAGCGTGCCCCGTATCCCTTCCCTTCCGTGGTGACTGCTGTGCACACATCTTTCTGGCTTTTGTCATTACTTCTGACACCTTTGGATTTGTCCCCAGTTTATAGTGGCCCCAGGGAAGAAGATGAAGAAGGGAAGAGGCCAAGAGAGGGAAAAGAACCTGTGTAACTCCTCTTTCTTCTCATTGTCTTTCAATGTCCCCAATTAGTGCATTGGCTCTGTAGCATCAGGATAGAGGGGATGTGGAGGGTAAGGTGGTAGCAGCTAAAAAGGGGGCAGTGTTCCCTAGAAAATGTTTCTGTCCAGCTCTGAGACATTATCAGCACATTTTCCTGGGAAGTACATTTCAAAATCAGTGCTCCAAGTAAGTAAGAGTTAAATGTCTCGATCCACACACTGAGCAGGAAGTACCGCAGGGTCAGAGCCCCACATGCTCCTCAGTGCACTTTCTGCCTGAGGCTACTCATGCTGAGGACAGCCAAGAGCAACCTCTCAGGCTGGCTTCTGTGACCAAGGACTCCAAGGTAGGTGCCGCATACCTGTCACTAAGATTATCATTTGCTAACCCAGGTCTTCTAGGACCCAAATGTTCACCAGTGTGGAGGTCCTTCTGTTCAGACTACTTTTTAAAAGATGATATTTTAGATCAGTTTACAAATGAATGTGGATTCATAAGACTTCCATACTCTACATGTTCTGCGTTTCGGTGAGCCCTACTTTTACCTCTTCTCCCCCTATCTTCTTTCCCATTCTAGTGAAGACAATTAGATCCCAGGATTATCTCCCTACTCTTTAAATCGCACATGTTCTTTCCTCTTTCGTATTTTCTGCTTGGAATGCCAGATCATAGGCTCCCAAGTAGCATCTTTCTGCCCATGATCAAGCCAGTTAACAATAGCAGTGTGAGGGGATGGGAGGGGCTTCCCAGGTTCTCCTCCTGGCTAAGGCTGCAGAGGGAGGGAGAGTCAGTTGCTTTTCTTTAGGAATGTGGCCAAAGGGAGACTGTCTTTGTCCCAGTGGATGACTCCTTTCCTGTGTTCATAAGAACAACAGTAATTGGATTCGGTGAGATAAATAAATAAATAAATAAATAACAAATGACCTAAAGTTGGAAGAGAAATGTGATTGGGGATACGGGAGTTTAGCAGTGAGGGGTGGATGACCAAGGGATATGACCAAGATTCAGTTCCTATATGCATAACATTTGTATAGAATGAAAAATTAAAGACTATGTTAAAAAAACAACAACCAAAATTTGATAAAATTGATTAAAGTAAAAAAGCTGTGGAGATGTGTCGGGGGGGGGGGGGGCAATCAGGTGTGTCAGAGGCAACAGAACAGTGGAAACTAAGAAAGCTACATGATTGCTCTGTGAAAGAAACCAGTTTGCAGAAGGAAACTGGAAGCCCTTCCTGCCCATGGCACTGTCTAGAGAACAGAGCAAGCTGAGTATAATGAATTGTCTGGGTATCAACCTGCCTACATCTGGAATTAACTAAAACCCCAAATGGCTGGGTACACCTGTGAGGTATGTTTCTCAATCAGATTGTTTGAAGTAGGAGGATCCACCTTGAATCTGGACCACAGCTGCAGGTGATGCTCTTTGCTTACTTGCCCTCACTCTGGCTGGTAAGTCCATTCCCTCACTGGCACTAGTCTAATCCTGGGTTCCAGTGTACACTGAGGACATCAAGCCTCAGGACTGAACAACGAACTACTGGATTCTCGGAATTTCCAATCATAGGCAGCCATTGTTGGACTAGCGGGACCATCACCTGGAAGCCACTCTAATAAACCCCCTCATGTGTGTGTGTGTGTGTGTGTGTGTGTGTGTGTGTGTGTATGAGTGAGTGTGTGTGAGAGAGTGTGAGTGTGCATGTGTGTAAGTGTGTATGGGCACAGTGTGTGGATGTGTGTGTGCACCTGTGAGTATGTGTGTGTGTTTGAGTGTGTGTGCATGTGTGTGTTCATGTGTGAGTGTGCATGTGTGTGCGAATGTGTCTGCATTGTGTGCACATGTTAGTGTATGTGCATGTGTATGAGTGTGTACGTGTGTGTGTGTGTGTGTGTGTGTGTGTGTCCATTCTATCAATTCTATTCCTCTAGAGAATCCTGACTAATATAGTCAGAAACAAAGCTCTGGGACTACAAAAGGAGTGTGGATAAAAGGCCGGCACCCCACACAGCCTGATGCCCTTAGCTCTTTCCTCTGCAGAGTGGACCGCTTCCATTCTTGAAAGCACATTCCCCTTCCTAGTAAGCTTCGTGTTTCTAGTCCAAGCCTAACTTGAAAGCTCTCCCTTTTTCTCCATTCCTCCTGGCTACAGATGGTAGCTTCACCTAACCAGAACTGTTTTTCTCTTAAACTCTAATTAACCGTCATTGAGATTCCTTTGGAGTCCATACTTAAATGCTTCTATTACTGAGACTTAGCAGGCCAAAGGGAAGCACAGATTTGCTGGTAGCATAGGCATAATAAATAGTACAGGGCTTTCATCTCCGCGCCTGAGAGGCTGTGGGTGAGAGTTTAGAACAGCCTGATCTACCCGAAACCCTGTCTCACGGAGTGAGGGTAAATTCACATTTAAGACCTTCTCACATGTTTTAATCTTTTCAAACATAGGTGTTCCTTCTCCCTCCTGTTCTAGGCTGTGGGTAGAGGGCTTTGCTCTGTGTCAAGCATTCACAGCAGCACAGCCTAATGTCCTCACAATGACATTCATTCCACCAGCGTTTATTGAGCACCTGTTGTGACACAGCCAGAGGAGGTTTATAGGGAAGCCAGGTGGGTGATTGATGCTCTGAATTGCCAGTGGCATTTCCATGTTGCGGATGATCACCAGGAAGTGTGACCTACCACATTGTAACTGTCACCTGAATAGCTACAACCGGACCATAACATGAAAGTTAATAACTAAGACTGGACCAGGTCCAGAGAAGATGGCAAAATCACAAACCATTTTCCTGGTGGCTCTTGTAAAGGCAAGACCTAACCACCTGGGACATGAGCTGCTTGCCACCTGGAAGTCAAAGCTCAGCAAGCAACCCTTTCAGCATGACCCGGAAAACGACTGTCTTCTCATAGGCGAAGACCTACTTTACCCTTGAGTGACAGCTATGACCACATTTTCAAGTACTGAAAATTCTTGTGATATTTTTTTTTCCAACAGAGGAGTCTCTGTTACAGGTGGCCTGAGGGAAATTTGATTTATCTCCCCTCATTAACAGCCAAACCATATGCTAAGCTAAAATTGTGTGTGTTTGTGGTGTCTGTTTGCATGTGTATGGTATGTATCTGTGGTGCTTGCATGACGTGTCTGTTTGTATGTGGTATGTGAGTGCGATGTGTGTTTGTGTGGTGTGTCTGTATATGTATGTGGTGTGTATGCATCTTTGTGTGAGAGTGTTTTTGTATCTGTGTCTATTTGTGCATGCGCATATGTATGTAATGTATGTTACATGTGGTTTGTGTGTGTGTATGTATATATTGTGTATTGTTTGTGGTTTGTGTGTGTTGTGTATGTGTGTTGTATGTGGTGTGTGTGTTGTATGTGTTTTATATGTGTGTCTATGTTTGTGATGTGTATGAGTACTGTATGTGGTTTGTGTGTGTGTATGTGTACGGTATGAGCACAGGAGCACAGTACCCTTGGCATCCAGAGGAGGGAATCATAGCCTCTAGAGCTGGCAGTTGTGACTATGAACAGAACTTGGGTCCTCTGGGAAAGCTGTATTCTCTTAACTCTTAACTGCCGAGCAGTGTCTCTGCCATGCTAATGCATCTTACTCTCTAACCTTCACAACACACCATTGCATAGATGTTACCCAAATTTAGTGGAAAACCACTTCTTTCTTTTTAGTTGTTACTGATTTTTGTTTGGTTGGGGCTTTCTTTGGTTGTTTTTAAGACAAAGTCTCTTGTAAAAGCACAGCCTGGCTTGGAACTCAACTATATACCTAAAGATGACCTTCAGCTCCTGGATCTCCTACATGCTGGCGTTACAGGTGTGCGGCATGCTGTCTTTACTGAGCATTCTGGGGCATTCATTCCACCATGATGTGTGATAATGAAGGTTCAAATCCACTCTTTCTTTGCTTACCATTCACTCCTACTTTCAAAGCTCTCATCTTCTGCTCCTTAAGCAGGGGCAATTGTGGTTTCTTTTAAAGCAATAATCTTCCAACATCAATGACATCCAAAGGCCTCTGGGAAGGGGGGACAGGGGAGGAATGCAAAGCCTGGCTTTGAGGGAGCACAGAAACTCAGCCTGAAGGGCCATGAGACTGGAGAAGCATTTGAAGTCATTTGAGGACGCCCTGTCTCCCCTTGGCAGGTCACTCTATTCTTTCCGTTCTATTGAGTACTCCGTGTTCACTACAATGTATAAGTTCTTAAACAAATGCAGAGTGGGGAAAAGCTAATGTTCCTGATAATACAGTCTATCAGAATGACAGCCCAGCGAGACTTCCCCTGTGGTGAGAGCAAGAGCTGTTTCCCCAAAGAAGCTCTGCATGAAGAAAGGAAACCACTGTGCCCAAATTTCATAGACCAGGACTCGGCGAGGTACTTTCCATAGTGATCAGCCATGTACTGGTTTGCAACATGGGTGCCTGGCACAGCCAATGTAACATGATCTGTTACTGAAATAGCTGCCAAATAGTCCTTGCGGGAGCTGTCAGCCTGCTATGAGTGGCAGAAAGGACCAGCTTCAGAGAGAAGCCTCATAACAGGGTTTCAAGTACTGCTGATGGACAGCAGAGCTGGTTTTCATTATCTCCCTGTGTTTCCCCATGCAAATGGATCCCCCATTTTTAATGGTCATAATTCCATTTGGAATTGTGTTTAGCAAACCTATCCAAATCATGTCTCAGGGAATTTCTCTTCTTTGCTTGTCTGTTTCTTCAGGGTAGGCATCATATGTTAATAGTCACCTAGTCTTGAAGTCTAGTGGGTTCTCCTCTCTGTCTAGGCATTATGAGCCAGCAGAGGCCATGGACTATATAGATGTTTCCATAATGATGGGAATGAGACAGAGGATGGTCTGGGGAAACGATGTAGCTGCTGTCCTCTGCAGGAAAAGAACGGGGTCTGCCATTACAGAAACATAGTAATTTAAAGCAACAATGGTAATAGGTGATAGCCTTTATGAAAGACTTGCTTGGTAGTGGGCACTGTCCCAGTACCTGGAGAGAGTCATTCACTGTCCAATTGCATGTATGAAGAGTCTGGAACACAGGGCAGCTGCTCATCTGTTCAGTGCTACAGCGAGGCATGGAATTTTGGTTCCCACATGAGACCTCCCTTTTCTCAGAGGTTGCCTGACTCTAATGACTACACACAACTGTCCTACTCATCAGCAAGTTGGACTTGGTTAAAAGCCACGCTGGATACTTCCCTGGGGGGTTCAATGGTAGGTAGCACTGCTAGGGACTGAGAGGCAGCAGCTCAGAGCCCTGCTTGAAGGAGCATGGGCCATCGCAACTAAAAAGCCACGCCCCCTGAAAATGCTCTGCCCCTCCACACACCTGTGCTTCCAGCTGACTTTGCTACAGGCAAGGCCTGGCCGGCTTTCTACGCAGGGCTTTCTACGCAGCGCTTTCTACGCAGGGCTTTCTACGCAGCGCTTTCTGGATTTTGCTACAGAGTAGCAGATGTTGTTCAAGTGGTTAAGACTCCCTTCTGACTCCGCGGTGGTGGCGCACGCCTTTAATCCCAGCACTTGGGAGGCAGAGGCAGGCAGATTACTGAGTTCGAGGCCAGCCTGGTCTACAGAGTGAGTTCCAGGACAGCCAGGGCTACAGAGAAACCCTGTCTCGAAAACAAACAAACAAAACCAAAAAAAAAAAAAAAAAAAAAGAGAGAGAGACTCCCTTTTGCCTCTGCCTCCCATTAGTGACTCACTTGGCCATTGGGGATGCCTCAGACCGAGATGTCTCACCACCCCGTGTCAACCAGTGTTTCCTACCCCGATGTTAACTCACCATGAATCAAGGATTTAAACAGGACTCGCCTTTGTGCAACTTTGTTTTCCTTCATACAACTAATGTAATGTGACCCCAAGGAGCTTTGGTTTCATGTAGACATGCTCAAAGCAGTTTTCTTTCCCAACTATGGAGAACACATAGAAAAATCACGGAACCTCATACACCTAGAAGCTTACTTTCTATCCTTCCTTCCTGTGTGGCTTTGGGCAAGTTACATGCTGTCTCTGTTCCTGTTTCTTCTCTTCAAGAAAAACGAGCAATCTCACAGAACCTAAACTGTGACTCACAGTCATCTGTAACTCCAGTCCTAGCATCTATGATGCCTTCTTTTGGCCTCCATGGATACAAGGCACACAGGCATACATCCAGGCAAAATACCTACTCAAATACAAAACATAGATAACACCCACAATACACATGCCTATTAAACACACATATAACATACAAACATACACATACACACTCACATGTAACACATGCACACATTTAAAACATACACAGAGAATACATATATACACACACGTAACACACAAACATACACACACAACATATTAATAAAAATACACATGTAATACACAAAATCCACACATATACACATAAGCATATATACACATAACATATGCACACTAATAAAATACACACATAACACACAAAGATACATATACACACATACACATAACACATGCACACACATAACACACACAAAATACACACATATACACAACACACAAACATATACATTCACACACATAGAAACACACATAAAATACACATATAACACACACATATACACAAACACATGCTAAGTCTACAAAACTTTCCTCTGCAAAACCTCCTGGTTGCCTGTTAGAACAGCTCCGGTCTCCTAACGGTGGAGGATAGCGTCAATGGCTGCTCTCTTGCCAGTCCTACTGAATATCTATGAATATGTTTCACTTTTGTACAGCAAAACAGCTCAGAGAGTTAAAATATTTCATTAACATTTTTTTTCTCTGTGTCCTATTATGTGGGTTGGGCAGTCACCTTGTGTGAAACTGTTTTTGAGAGAATTTGGTAGATAGTGAAATTTGGGCTTTAAAGTTGAATATTTCACGACGGAAACAGCACTGTAATAAAGCGATCAAGCAATGACATTCACTTCAAATATCCACCTACCTGTGGGCTGGGAAGTGTTCGGGGACTGTGACTGCTGGAGATGAGCCACAAACTATAACATGGAGGAGTGCAGCCCTCCAGTGGCCAGTAAGGACAGTCACACAGAGAAGAACAAATTTCTCCTGCATTGCCTCTAAGGGTAGGTGTGGTTACAGGCTACAGTTGGGGGTGTGGTAGAATGTCTGTCCTACTGGCACAAGGTGCTGTTCCAACCCAGCACTGCTCAAAATGAGTAAGCTGCAGATGAAGACAATGAGAAGTCTTGTGAATCCAGCTAGAGCCTGTATTTAAAATCGTCCTTCATGTTCTAGTACTTTATGACTCCCTTTTAATAATATATTTTTTCTTTGTGTCAAGCATTTTCCTGGATCACAAACAGGCAACTTGCATATTGCAGAATCTCAGATTCAGGTTCTAGTGTAACACTGTAGCAAGTCTTTCCATTTTCTCTTGCTTTTGCTTTCTTTTTTCCTTTTCTTCTTGAGACAGGTGACCCAGGCTGATCTTGAACCTGAGATGCCCCCAGCCTAGCCCCACGAGGCTTACAGGTGTGCCTTCAGTTTGTCCTCAATAAGAAGCTGGGATCTCACAGGACCGGTAGGAGCTGCTGTGATTTGCTTCGATAGGAGTGAAACTCAAAACTTCCAAAGTAAACCACAAGTTTCTTCTTAAACGCTTCTAGAGAAAGCAAGTCAGGGAGCACCTAGTGTCTAAGGAAGATGGAATATTCTAGCCACAGTAGCAATATGCCAAGTCTTCTCTCAGCTTCTGTTTCTACTCAAAATCTCAACAGATTTCTCTGTCAAAATGTTGACTCCATGATCTTATTGAAGGGCTTTGCCAATGAGTGATGTGGAATGTGACACTTTGTATCTACTTTTCTTCGGGTGTTGTCTATAGTCCTTATAGGAACACTACACTGAAGAAGGAAGGGATCAGGTGTGGTTTAGCTAGTGTTATATATGCAGCACCCACCACCATTTGTGACAGTGCATGCTCAGGATTCACACCACTGAACGAACTAGTTAAGAAAACTGATTCCAAGTAAGGTGCAATCATTTGTGGATTATCCATTTAAAACCCAGGACTGGGGGGGGTGGTCGATGCTGCTGTCGCTTGCTGCAGCCATGGCCAACAATGTTCTTCGGCATTGTGGCTGATGGTGAGTCCTTGGGCTGTGTTTTCTTGGAGTTGTTTGCAAATAAAATTTCAGCGAGAGCAGAAAACATCCCTGCTCTGAGCACAGACAAGAAAGGACTTGAATACAAGAGTTCTTCCTTCCACAGAGTTGTTTCAGGGTTCAGGTGCCAGGGTGTTGACATCACAGGCCATAATG
>LR749561.1:820238-847738 GCA_902729485.2 Mus minutoides | reverse complement strand
TGGGGTCTAGCTCAAGGGGAGGCCCCAAGACCAGACATTATTACAGAGGCTCTATGGAGCATTCACAAAAAGGGACCTAGCATGACTGCCCTTCAAAAGACCCGACAAGCAGCTGAAAGAGTCAGATGCAGATATTTTCACCCAAACAATGGACAGAAGCTGCTGACCCCTGTGGTTGAATTAGGGGAAAGCTGGAAGAAGCTGAGGAGGAGGGGGACCCTGTAGGAGGACCAGCAGTCTCAATAAACCTGGACTTCTGAGATCTCTCAAGCACTAGACCACCAACCAGGCAGATACACCAGCTGATATGAGGGCCCCAACACATATATAGCAGAGGACTGCCAGGTCTGGGTTTAGTAAGAGAAGATGCACCTAACCCTCAAGATACTGGAGGTCCCAGGGAGTTTAGAGATCTGGTGCAGTGGGGTGGGAGGAGGGGACATCCTCGTGGAGATAGTGGTCCGGGAGGAGGTATGGAATGTGGAACAGTCAGAAGGTGGGCCAGGAGGGGAATAAAATCTGGAGTTTAAAATAAATAAATAAATTAATTAAAAACAATATAAAAGACAAAATCTTCCTCTATCCTCCTTGATTTTGAATATATAAGACAGTGTCTTCCCAAGTTCTTTCTAGAATTGCCCCCCCTACATTTGTCTGACCATTGCTGAGAAGTCTCCACACATTTAATTCCTCCAGACAATCGATGAGAATTCATCTTTCTATTCATTTCTGCTTATGTGTCTCCCACTGTCCCTGGAGACCCACCCAAAGCAAGTCTTGTTGTGGTTTTTCTCATTACTCTGTTTCCCAACACTACTGGGTGTTTCTTGAGGATCCCTCCCCACACCTGCAGCCTCAGGCCCAGTTCTGGACCAGTCAGTCATCTGCGTTTCTCTCACGTTCTAAGCGCCTCTGTAAGACTAGCTTGGTAACTGTCATGAAAATACAAATCACATCATGGCTGAGTTGAATAAATCATCATCCACTGAGTGACACTATTCAGGTGTCGTCCAGACCTGATGATGTCACTGTTCTCCACAGAAAACAACCTGTAAAGCTTGCCCGGCTCTCATGCACTAACTACACCTATCGGTTTACCTTTCTGCACATGCCTATAATTACAACACTCTGTCTGTCTGTCTGTCTGTCTGTCTCTGTTTCTCTCCCTCTGTTTCTCCCTCTCTGGTTCTCTCTCTGTGTTTCTCTCTCCGTGTTTCTCTCTGTGTGTTTCTCTCTCTCTCTCTCTCTCTCTCTCTCTCTCATACACACACACACACACACACACACACACACACACACACACATCCCCACATGCACATTTTAATGATAATTACCAAATGGTGCTTTTTGCTCTACTCTATTCCCTCACAGATGAATTTAACCTTCAAATTCAACACAGCACTTCACAAATTCCTGGTAAAGATGGCCACAGGGAGCACACCACATAGTCTGTTATTTCAGACACCCCTTCCATCAAACCTAAGTCAAACCCTATCATTAAGTTGCTCTGTGTAGTCTCTCCAGCTGGCTTTAATTTGTGTGTCATCTGCCACTCTCTGACCTAAGCCTAGTGAGAAAGCCCAAAGCACAGAGACATCACAGCTTTCAAAACTGCAAGCCATCCCTCGCCGCCTTCCTTACTCGCTCCTTTTAATTGCATTGCTGAAGAGCTATCCTGTTTGTCAAATGGAAAAGTTAGAGTACAAAATCAATACTCAAGGAAATTTTAACCTTCCCATTGACTGCTTCCAAGATAAGCCTGTGTACCCCAAACAGAAATAAACACAGCATGGACAATTGGAAAGCAGCACCCCTCAGACATGAAGCTCCTGCATTCATTATCAAGCAACAGTTTATATATCAATCAGCCCAGCAAACACAACTCACCCACACTCCATCCACTTCATAAGCAGCTGAGAATTGTACTTAGCATCTGCGTGAGTGTCACGTGACAACTCAGAGAGACTTTGAATGTGTGGCTCTGTATAAATTGTCATGTCCGTCAGCTATCTGGCCAATCGACTTGTGATAAACACACAGTAGCCACATAAGAGAATAAAAAGTAAGGGCAACCGTCTGAAATTTATAAATATTCAAACTTTTACTAGAAACAGCTTGCATGAGAAATTTAAATGGCATACAGTCCTGAAAAGGGTTTCATCCCAAAGTTCTACAAAAAAAAGAATTGCACGTTCAGATGACACAAACTAACGAGATACATCTAAGCGTTGTCTGGAAAACATAATGGCATGCCATAGTAGCTTAATATCACAGGCTATATGCATAACAGAACCAAGCCAAAGAAAGCCAAAGAGCAAATGAGCCAATATCAAAAGGAAACACAAGATGACATTGTGAAAGTAACACAAAGATATGTCAATGTCCTTGAAATGGTTTGTGATTGTGAGCTAAACCCTGGAGTGTTACACACAGCTGTTACTATTTCAAGCAAGCCTGGTCACTAAAACACCCTCATGGTTTAGTAGGTGGCTCAGGCTCCCACTACCTTTCTAAGTTTCCCTCTGTATATAAAGCAGGCTGTAGGGAGGGCTGAGGCAGTATCATCACTATAAGAAGAGCTAACCCAGTCTTCCCAGAACACCTTCCAGGTGGTCATCCCCCTGCCTCAGTGCTATCTTTTCTTGCTACAACTGCAGAATGCATTGTAGGGTCCCCAACAAAGCCTGACTGCTGTGTTTCTCAGTGCCTCACAGACACCAAACTCTTCCTGGATGGAAACTTCCAGAAGGCAAGTACCAGTAGAGGGAAGCCTTTGGGGTACAGCCTTGATTTCAATCAACTGTCCTGGCAAATGATCCTCTTTGATATGCAAAATGCCTGCGCTAGTCAATGATAAAGACCTATATTTCCCCACAAAACCTTTTCTTGCAGGAGGTTAGAGGAGATTGTGGGTCTGTCAGAGTTCTGGCATGTACGCCAAAGAGGATGAAATTGAGGGATAATATGCAATCAAATGACCAGAAGAACTTGATCCTGTAAAACATGGAGGAGAGTTAATATGCCATGGTCTTCATAAAGCAAGGCTATTATAGTCCTCACATGGAAATATCTGGAAACGTTAGAGCCGGACAATATTAAAAGCACGTTCTCTCAATAAATTTAAATGTGCTGAACATCTTAGCAATTTAAGTTTTAAATGGGAATTTTAAAATATCAAATGGAATTATGTGCTAAGCTGAGGCTGTTGGCTTTTACAAATTTTAAACCTTATTACAATTCGGGGTCCCCCCCTTTAGCTTCACACAGTTCTAATCTGTATTATATGCACTTTGCTGTGTGGATTTCCTGATTTCCAACAGTGTTAGGTTTCTGTTAGCAAACATCACCAAGAAAAATCTCAGATGATGCAGTTGGTAATAAATTAGAGTAACCACATTTGGTATTATTGTCATGGCCCTTTTGAACTTGGGAGCTCAGAGCTCCGATAACAAGAACAACTGCTATCTATTTTTAAATTAGTGAGTCACTGGCTCTCAGAAGCCAGGGGCTAAGTGTCTGGCTGTGTGTGGGCATGTAGGCAGAGAAGAAACAAAGCCAGTTGTCAGGCATTTGTTTTCCATTAATTATTCTCCCTGTTTTAAAAAGTAGCGGAAGTGAATGTCAAGGAGACAATCAACCTAGCCTTGGTTTGCTGTGGGCGATCACATAAGCACCCTGCGTTTACTTCAAACTGTAGGATAGATCCCCTACCTGCTCCCTGGAAAACTAGTTCATTGCCAGCCCAGACAGCGTTGGGTTCTTGAGAAGCCAAAGGATCTCCTTTGTGAGGAGAAATCACAATGAAAAGGACTCATTAAGAAATAACAACTCCAATGTGCATCCACTAATTTTATGCCAATACCATCGCTAACACAAAACAGACAGGAGGGTGGGGAGTGTGGTGCTTCGAAATCTCTCCTGAAAACTCTAGAGGTAAAAGTTAGTGATGTATCTGGATATGCCGTCCAACAATTAGAAAGAGCAGCCCAGCGAACAGAGAGAAGAATACGCCAGCGGGGGCCAGAAAAAAAGACCAGCCGTACAGGATGGAAGGGGTGAACTCCGAGCAGTCTCTCATCTTCAAGGCTCTGTAGCTTTCCATGTCAGCCACTGCCTGGACCCAGATGACATACAGTATCACCACCAGGGAAAACAGGACACCTGAGGAGAGGAGAAAAACATTAGGCTTTCTGGGGGGTATCATGCCCTCCTCCCAAACCACCCTAAAGTATTCATTTGTTTAAGTGTAAACACCCACATTTGAGCTAAATCAGATACTGTCTGTGCTATTCTTTATCAGCTAAATCATCTGTTCTCAACCTGTGAGTAGTGACCTCTTTGGGGCTTCAAATGACCTTTTCACAGAACTCACCTAAGACCGTCGGAAAAGAGGTATTTACATCACAATTCATAACAGTAGCAAAATTACAGTTGTGAATTAGCGATGAAATAATTGTAGAGTTAGTTGGGGTCACCACAACAAGTGGGGACTGCATTGAAGGGTTGCGGCATTAAGAAGGCTGAGAACCACTGGGCTAAGTGGACATGATGTTGATTTTCATATTTTAAAGCATTCTGTGGACAGCTGTGTCAGCATGACAGACAACAACCATAGTTAATATGTACTTATCTGCTGCTAACTGTTTGCCAGGTACTGTACTGAGTCTGAATATTTATATTGACATATTTACACTTTAACTGATGCAAGGTTTGAAGCAAGCAGTGTAGTACATTATTCCTTCTTTCAAAAATGCAGGGGATCAGTGGAAATTGAACCATCAGTCCCACAGCATTAAGTGTGTACAGATACAACTAGCAGTTTCTAGCCTATGTTGTTGAAACTCTTCCTATACTACCTAACTCTATATAGCTGCAACCGAATACAGCCATGAAACCAATGTCTACGTGAGCACCACACATTTTGTACATGACCACTTGCATGTACAAAATGGGCAATGGCAAACAAATGTTGTATGTTTTAACTTCCATTTTTATTTTATGTGTATAGGTGTTTTGCCTGCCTGTATAAACTATGTACCATGTGCATACACTGAGTGCCAGAGGAGGCCAGAAGACAGTTTAATCCCCTAGGGCTAGAGCTACAGACAGGTCAATTCTGAGAATCAGAAGAGCATCCAGTGCTCTGAACCCCTGAGACATCTCTTTAGCAACCCCTCACCTGTCCATTCATGATGCTATACATTAAATAATAAATACTAAATATATATTGAATAATATGTATCTATATCCATTAAAGGCACATGTCAGATAAAATCATTGTCTTGAAAGAACCAAGAAAGAATATTGATGACAGAAGAGCTTGAGAAACATAAACCCCATGAGTTTGAGACCACAGGCTTTATGTAAATGAAAGGAAGTGGGAAGAAGGAGAAGGGAGGAGAAAGGAAAAGAAAAAGAAGGAAGGAGGGAGGGAGGAGAGAGGTAGGAGGAAAAAGAGAGAGGTAAGGAATAAAAGAAAATATGAAATGGGAGGGAAGAAAAAGAAGACAGAGAAGGAGGATGGAAGAAAAGAAGACAGGAGGGAAAAGGAAGGAGTGGGCAGAAATAAAGAGAACAGAATAAGAGAGGGAGATAAGAGGGAAGAAAGAAGAAACAGCCAGGAAAAATAGACATGATGGGGTAAAAAGAAGAGTGAAAGTGGGAGGAGAGGAAGGAGACAGGGAGAGAAAAGAGATGGAGAGGAAGCAGAGAGGGAGAAGAAGAAGAGGAGAGGAAGAAAAGAGGGAAAGGAAGGAGAGAAGGAGAATAGAAGGAGAGGATAGAGAGAGGGAGAGGAAGGAGAGAGTGAGGGTGGACACAAAGAGGCAGAGGGAAGAGGCAATATCATACAGGGTATCCACACCTCCACATAGCCCATCAGTTCAAAACACTGTTAGCATACTGAGAATGGAGAGCATATGACCTTGATGAGACCCTGACTCCAGCCATTGAGATGACAGAAGCCAGTGAACAGTGACATTTGAGAGCAGCTTTGGGGGCATACTCATCATATGTGGCTGCTACTGTAACTACCAGATCATCATTGGCTCCTGATGCCATGATGTCATAAGAAATTGCTTATTTTGACTCACAGTTTCAGAGACTTGTTCTGGTGGCATCTTGTTCCTGTGGCTCTAGGGCCTGTCACAAGTTAAAACATCATAGTGGAAGCACTGGGCTGCTGACACTGTTTATTTAAGAAGAGCAATAAATCACCAAGAGAGAGGAAGGAGAGGCTAGGGTTCAAGAGCATGTCCTTAATGACCTAGCTCTCTTCCTGGGCCCTGTCTCCCAAAGGTTCTACCACAATAGAGCCACAGATTGGCATCCAAGCCTTTAACATATGTCCATTGGAGAAGACTTCATATCCAAATGGTAACAAGTATAAAATGTTCATATTTTGATTGCTATGTATCTGAAAGCTAACTGCATTTCCATTGCTAAAGCAGAAATGACATCATATTGGTGGAAGCGAATGGCTTTTAAGAGTTCAGCCATCCAACTTGCTCAGCACATTCTTGGTTGTCTTACTACACCAAGGGGTGAGGCACCACCAGGAAAAAAAAAAAAAGCTTGAGGATTAGATACAAAAGAAAGGTTTGGAACTCTGCAGAGATGTGCCCGTATTTGAGCTTACACCTTCTCATAATGATCATTCCAGCTACAGATCAATGTGGTATTAACCAAGATGTCTCCCTAAGAAGGTATCTTATTTGGGGTTTCTATTCCTGGACAAAACATCATGACCAAAAAGCAGTTGGAGAGGAAAGGGTTTATTCAGCTGACACTTCCACATTGCTGTTCATCACCAAGGAATTCAGGACTGGAACTCAAACAGGTCAGGAAGCAGGAGCTGATGCAGAGGCCATGGAGGAATGTAAAGTACTGGCTTGTTTCCTCTGGCTTGCTCAGCCTGCTCTCTTATAGAACCAAGACTACCAACCCAGAGATGGTCCCACCCACAAAGGGACCTCCCCCTTGATCACTAATTGAGAAATTGCTTCACAGCTGGATCTCATGGAGGCATTTCCCCAACTGAAGCTCCTTTCTTTGTGATAACTCCAGCCTGTGTCAAGTTGACACACAAAACTAGCCAGTACAGAAGGCATGCTCTTCAAGTTGTGATTGATATTGTAAGTGCATACACTGGCCCACAGGATGGAGCAAGGGCCACGGAGTAACAACTCTATCTGAGAAACAGCAGA
This sequence comes from Mus minutoides, assembly GCA_902729485.2. NCBI lineage: Eukaryota > Metazoa > Chordata > Mammalia > Rodentia > Muridae > Mus > Mus minutoides. The sequence continues at coordinate 840,533 of LR749561.1, read as the reverse complement.
GATGTAGCTAGAGAGCAAACTTCTTACTTATTCACTTTATATCCTGCTCACTGCTCCCTCCCAGTCAACCCCTCCCACAATCCTTTTCCCCACTCCTTTCCTTCTCCTCTGAGCAAGTGAGACCCCCCCTGCCCTGGGTATCCTTCCACCAGGGCACTGTGCAACCTCTCCCACTGAAGCCAGACAAGGCAGCCCAGCTAGAAGACCATATCTCATATACAAGCAGTAGCTTGTATATGGGTTATTGAAAACCCACATGGAGAACAATCAGTGATACTCTGTTGTGCTTGCGGAAAGGAGTGTGGTGTCCTCTGAGAGGCTCCACCCAGCAGCGGATGCAGACGAATACCCACACCCACAGCCAAACAGTGGGTGGAGCTTGGGGACTCTTATGGAAGAATGGGAGGAAAAATTACAGCCCTGTAGGGGATAGAAACTTCACAAGAGGACCAACAGAGTCAAATAACCTGTACCCCTGTGGCTCTCAGAGTCTGAGCCACCAACCAAAGAACATACATGGACTGGACCTAGGCCTCCCCACACCTATGTACCAAATGTGGAGAGCAAACTTTTAACAAGGCTTTAAATGAGATTTTGGCAAAAATGTGTCTGTAACTCATGTAGTGTTATGTAGTGACTATGCCAGGGGTCAAACAGAGACTCTGTGCCTTAGAGTACATTTTACAGCAACTGCATGCACAGTATTATCTGTTAGCGGAAAGGTTTGGGCACTTGCACAACACCCTTTAGCTACTGCAAACACTGGACAGCTCTTCATGTTATTTGTTGCTATGGTGTTGATAACCCTTCCATCACAAAAGCACCATCTTTTCATAATGATTTTCATGATTTCAAAAGCAGCATGATTCTGTGAAGAATCATTCACCTGTATGCATCTTTTCAAAAGCCGTGATTGGATTTAAAATGTTAAAAGGCACATATCAGGCAATAATGAAGATGATTATTAATAAGAAATAACTTGTACTTAAACAATGCTGTTATTTGGAGAACTGCATTATGAAAGCCCTAAAAATGCTCATTTATTTAATTTTTAATCTGTTCTTTAATTGACACAAATTAACACAGTCCATTTAATATATATGAAATCAGTTTGTGAGTCTATCTCACCCATGGGGCATAACAGTCAGTACCCCCCTACCAATTAAATTATAGATGCTAAGCAGGGGTGGGAGATGGCAGTGAACTATTTTAACTACTAATGCTGTAAGATTTAATCAGGATAACCTGTACAAGCCTGTGATCAAGAAGGGAGTGAGGTAGCTGTTACATGTAGCTAGACTAATGAAACAAATCATCAATTTGAATTGGAGTTACATATCTCACTACTAAAAATTTGAAAAGAAAACAAACCAAAGATGGTCCTTCCCATGTTAGAGCAAATTCACAGAAGCAGATAGTAGATGATAGAAATGAGAAATCTAGATAATGAAACAATGTAACAATGAGTACAGTGAAACAATGTAACGCTGCGCTCAAGGTAACCAGAGCAGGGAAGCTGTGAGTGTGGTGCTGAGCATGATGAAACAATGTGGCAAGGAGAGCAGTGAACCAATGTAGCGATGCATGTGATGAAACAATATAACAAATGTACCCCACAGACTCAGACCTTCCACACCCCAACTGTAAAGGGGCAAAGGATAACTTTAGCTGAAGAAACCTCTCAAGTGGCATGATTTTCAAAGTAATCACAGTTGACTCCACCAGTGTTAACTATGTCACAGTGATGGGGGTGAGAAGTGATGGCACTGAATGGACCAGGTGCTACATCAAAATGCAGAGCCTAATCCAGTCCTGAAAAGGCATCATGCCCAAATCCAAGACCATTTCAAGAACCCTTAGGCCTGTGCTCTTCAAAAATTCCAAATTCCTGAAAGTCAAAGCAGAACTAAATCTGGTTTGATGGAGACTTGTGTGGCACAAGTAAACAGGATCCATAATCCAGGGTCACATTCTTTGTCATAAAATAAATGAATAGGATGGTTAGAGAAAGGATAATGGAGGGAGATGGATGAAAGCACTTGCATCTTTGGTGTAAAGTTGAAGACAGTCCCAAACCAAATAAATAAATAAAATAATGTCGAGGTAAGAGAGGGAAGCAAGCCTGAGGTCACACATGTGCTGGGGGGAACATGGTGGAGAGAAAGGAAGGCAGCACGTGTATCCATTGGGAAAATGTCCGTGTCCCTTGTCCCTTTGGTAGGACATTGTGACTTCTCATAAGCACTCACACAGTGAGTTGGCAGATGGAGTCTGTCCATGTGACCGCACTGTTTACATGAACTCTCTATTATCTCTTTATAGTCTAGGATTTTGTTACAGAATGTGGACACTAACAGGCTAAGGTAACCAAGGAGCTACATACATTTCAAACCTGCCTGCCACACAGACTTTAGAAGAATAGAAATCAGTGCTGAGATTAGATGGCCATTGTTTTAAAATAAAATTATTATTAAATTCATTTATATTAAATATATTTCAAATGCCCATTCTTACTTGCAATTAAATCTTATGATACCTGTTTTCTGGAGTCTAATTTTTAAAATTATTAAATAGCTACTAAAGGAAAAAAATCAAAGAATGGTCTCAAAGACCATTAATATTTACAGTCATGCTGGAAAATGTATAAGAAATTTAGTAGCCTGAAAGGTACACAGAAACTCTCATAGATAACACGTACAAGGGGTAGTTAACCTATACATCTTCAATGGATCATCTCACAAAGTTATTATTTCCTTTTATATACCTAAATACAGTTTGAAAGCCTTCTCCCCCCCCCACTTCCTAGAAACTAGAGGCATAACATTCAGTTACAGATGGACATTGAGCATAGTCATCGATGTTGGGAGCAAGTAAAGAGAGAATAAGTATCCTGTGGACTCCCCCAAGGCCTCAAGGCCAAGGTATTCTCCACATAACAAGAAAGCCAGTCCTGTGTCACACACAAGAGCAGAAGAAGGATTTACTATAAAGCCTTTCTCACTGTACTAGAAAAAAAAAGATTTAAAATCACATTTGTATGCAGGAAATTGAGGCAAAGAAATGAAGGCTTTTTCTTTTAAAGAAGTAAGGTAGGATTGGGGATTTATCTCAGTGGTAGGTAGAGCACTTGCCTAGCAAGCCCAAGACCCTGAGTTCTGTCCTCTGCTCTGGAAGAAGAAGAAGAAGAAGAAGAAGAAGAAGAAGAAGAAGAAGAAGAAGAAGAAGAAGAAGAAGAAGAAGAAGAAGAAGAAGAAGAAGAAGAAAGGTAAATTGTCAAAGATCTATGCTTGCATGTAGCAGTATGTGTGTGTGGTGAACTGAGAGAGAAAGTCCCTCATAGTAACAAGCATTTGAATACTTGGTCCCTGCTGGTGACGTTTGAGGGGAGGTTTAGAAAGTCTGATTTTGTTGGATGGTTATATAGTGAGTCACCAGACCAAAGATATACAGCGATACCTACAACTCCCAAATAAAGAAAGAAGAGGAGGGAGAAGGGGAATGAGAGAGAATGGGAGGGAGAGATAATGGAAGGGAGAGAAAAGGAGGGAGGGAAAGAGAGAAAGGGAGGGGAAAGGAGATCTACAGTAGCTAGATGTCTGTCAACACCAAACACCGTCACTTTAGTCTGGAAAACATTCCCAGAATCTCCAGAGAGATACAGTGACTCTCAAAGCAGAGCTGTCTGAAAGGCTGACAGAAAGTTATGAACAAAAAGAAACAATAACCTGGGCTCATCAGCCTGTTAGGGAGAACAACAGTGGAGACCAGTACACCCAGACGGAGCAGGAAAAGTGAGTCACCCAGAAGAAAGATGAAAAGTGTGTGGAAACAGTGACTCATCATGAGATGAATTCACCATGAGGCTGTGTCACAAATGCCTTCCTTGGGTCTGTAAGGGGACACTGAATGACTTTTTTTTTCTTTTGCAACAGGGTTTTTGCAGACATAATGCAGACTAGCTTCATGCAAACATTTAGTAACTTAGCTCACGCCTCATGTTAGATTCTGGTATTTTGGTGTGTTTTCTAACTTGGTGTGCTTTCTTTTTCTCAGTCTTTTAAAGTGTGAATAGATGAGTTTTGGGGAAAAAAAACATAAATATCAGGAAGCCGCAATATATTTATCAGTTGTGAAAATCTGCCAAGCCTTTTCAGTATCCTAGTTCCCCTCTACCAAGTATGTCTCACTGTGAATTACACTTTAGAAGACCTTGCAATTGAAGGCAGAACAGCCCGTGGGTTCTACTGGCATTCCTCCACAGGCATATACAACTCCTCCCCCCCTTAACTCCCCCCCCACCCCCCGTAGTTTATGTTGGACGTAAACAGCAGCTTGTTTTTCAGCTTGTTTATCCACTCACCTGCATGGGAACATTTGAGGAATTCTAGGTGTGGATTGTTATGAATTCATCTACAGTAACTGAATTGTTTTGTGTTACCTTGCCATATGCAGAGAGTTTTGAAATAGCATGTGCTTAGGCCAAACAGTTGTATGGGAGAGGATATCAATAAACTCTTTTAACAAAATGACCCAGGTTTGAGTTGATACTTGGCAGGAGCTGAATGAATTACCTTTTCCCCAACCCCAACACCCTAGCTGCCCTGCTCAGCCCAACTGAAGACACAGTTCTTGAAAAGCAACAGAATACAACCTAAATTCTACACTAACCCCGACCTTAGCATTGGGGGGGGGGTCATTTTGTAACAAGTTGTTTTGGGGTCCTTCATTTGAAAATAGTTCAACTTTTCTGACTCAGAGAACATAAAGTAACATATGAATCGGTATGAAATACAAGGAGGTGTAATTGTAAAACACCTGTGAACTAGCCTCTGACCTAGAAACCAGAACATTACTCATGCTTGTGTCCATTTGGCTGTGATTCCTTTGGAAGGAGATATGTTCCTCCAGTATTTAAGGATCATTTCTAGCCTTTTGTTGAAAATACTAATACTAATATTTACAGCTAAGAGAAAGATCTCGGTGGCACAGGGACGGCTGCCTGAGAACAGGCAATGATTCAGATGAAATCTCAAAGTCCCTTCCTATAGCAAGTTAAACTTTAAATTAAAATAATACATATAATCATCTTAGGATACCACCACATTTACCAGCCTGTTGTCATGTGATTTAACAACATCCTAGCTACCTAAAACACATCAGTGTTTTAGGCCTCTGTGCACTTCCACAAGATGTGTGTGCCTTACCAACAGGGACTCATGCAAGCTGACCCCTCCCACAGCTAGTTCTACTGCCAAGTTCAATCTTCTATATGTTATAAAAAGAGAAAAGGGAAGTCTGCCAGTTGCACATTTGCAAGATGATAATACTTATCATTATATTCTAATGCATTTCCCAAGTAATTTCATAAAAATTGCATTCATTAAAACTAAGACTGCTTTTCTGAGCAAACAAGCTAAGTGTCCTTCAAAAATATGTTAAAGTGTGTTTTATAATAATTTGTTGTTTCTTTTCCATGATGTTCTGTTTAATGTATCCTATTTTGGCCGTTTAAAACAACTGATACATTGTGTCCAACACGACTGACTCTCCTCCATTCATTTTTCTGACACTTCTCCTCCCATGTTTCTGCAGCCTTTTGAGTTAGTCCTAACTGCTCTTGCACTTATAATCAGTTTACCAACCTCCCTAACTGACATTCACCCGGCACACTGCACCCTCCTCCTTTCCTTCTCTGGAGTCAGTGATTTGTATTTAGTCAGTCGACCCTGTCTATATACTACATACAGGGATTCCCAAACACGTACGATAATTTTCAGCATTAAACATTCCTGCACTCAATACAATGAACCACATTGAGAAAAGGGAATCAACAGAGAATTCTCTACAAGCACTGGAGTTGCAAGGGTGACTTACTCAAGGGTGATTTTACTCACAGCTGCCGAGTCTCAGGATGTGTTTAAAAGGCACAAGTCTGGATTTTTAACAACTCTAGCTTCCATCTCACATTCCTGGCTGGAAATATTTCCACTTAGAAGTAACTCTGTGCGTGGTCCTTGCTTCTACATCTGTTACTTCATTGGTAAGTGGTGATCACCTTCTTATGAGATCTCGTATAAGAAAGAGGCCATGGGGAATGAGATGACACACAGCAGTAAGCACTGTGCTGAGAACATGTTCTCCCTCAGAAGCATCAGCTAATATCATCATCACCATCACCACTATCATCACCATCATCACCATCATCATCAGGAGTTGGCATGAGTTAGTTCTAACAGCTAGGGGATGATATCTGCAGTGTTCTACAGCACCAGAGAATTTCATGTGACACTGCTGTATCACAGTGTGTCTGGAAGAAAAACAGTCAGCTTCTCCTGGTTCCTTCAGGCTCTGAGACCTTAGGGCAGTGGTTCTGTCTTCCTAATGCTTCCTAATACAGTTCCTCATGTTGTGGTGACCCTCAACCATAAAAATCATTTTCCTTGCCACCTCATAATGGTAATTTTGCTACTGTTATGATTTGTAATGTAAATATCTGTGTTTTCTGACTGTCTTAGGCAACCCCTGTGGTAGGGTTGCTCAACCCCCAGGTGGAGGACCTTGAAAGCTTGACAGTTCGCCTCCCATGTTTTACCACTTGTGTCCACCAGATGGCACTAGTGTCCCCACAGTCTCATCACCAGGGACTTTTGAAAAACAAACTAATCCAGAGTTGGACTTATCCATATGGAGGGTGTTTTCTGCTTTGACTTTCCAGTTAATCAAATCCCCTGCCCCTCCCCACCAGCCCTCCCATTACAGGAAGTAAAAATCATTTGTAGAACAGCTTCTTAGCAGAGATCAATATGGCTGTCCCAATGAATCCATACTAAAATATGTTCCGACCAAGCAGAACTTAACAAGGTGGAAAAGTGTAAGAAGTTATAAAAGTTAGCATATAAACAAATTTGGTATTCCTCAGTTACCTACTACTCCTTGTTTCTCAACAAAGTGACTGTTTAGGGGGAAATATGGGATGATAAAGAGTATTTGCAGAGACATGAGATCCCTTCCCATCCAGAGTAAGTAGATATAGGGGATACACAACCTGTGGAAAGGATAAGGCATATGGGAGCAAGCCCAGCTGTACACAAGACACAACGCATAAAGACCAGCAAAAACCCTTGCTCTTTTGCACATCTGAAGTACCTGCTGTAAATGCCTAGTTATACAACATAATAATACTGCAATAAATGCTAAAGCCATAGCTATAGTTCTCAGTGACAGTTTCCAGAGGGATGCTGAAGCTATAAGAAACATCCAACCTGAAGTTCAAGGTTTTCCATAAAAGATTCCCCAAATTAATATCGTGCCAGCCTCTTGAGTATTAGGCGTGCCTGGTCAGAAACCAAGCCATGACCCAGACTGTCCCCAACAGGGACACACACTCTCTGTTCTGTGGTAGGTGGGAGTGCAGGTGCCTGGAACACTCACAGGGTCTCATCTCCACACCTGTTCTTGATCTTTGGAGGACTCTAATTCAAAAACACTTTGAAAGAGTCCTCTCAGGAATCCTTCTGTGGGGCTTCGGCTCCTTCTTCCCAGAGTGCCATCACTGATATCGTATGGTACCCCATCAGAAAGGGCCTCAAAAAGCAAGCTACCCACACACACATGCACACACTCACACACACACTCATGCACAAATGCAGCAATTCTCATGCACACAAGTATAAACACACCTCTCTCTCTCTCTCTCTCTCTCTCTCTCTCACACACACACACACACACACACACACTGAAGCACCTGGGGAAGGTTATAACATTTAAATATTTTTAAAATAAAAATCTTTGCAGATGGCACTGCCCAAAGTACAAAACCGTAGCCTACAGACTGGGAAAAAAATCTTCACCAACCCTACATCCAACAGAGGGCTGATATCCAAAATATATAAAGAACTCAAGAAATTAGACATCAGCAAACCAAACAACCCAATTTTTAAAATGGGGTACAGATATAAACAGAGAATTCTCAACAGAGAAATCTCCAGTGGTTGAGAAGCACCTAAAGAAATGTTCAACATCCTTACTCATCAGGGAAATTGAAATCTAAACAACTCTGAGATTCTACCTTATACCCATCAAAAACTCAAGCAACAGCTCATGCTGATAAGGATGTGAATGAAGAGGAACCACTCCTTCATTGCTAGTGGCAGTGCAAACTTGTACAGATGCTATGGAAATCAATTTGGCAGTTTTTCAGAAGTGGAAATAAGACCCAACTATACTACCCCTGGGCATATACCCAAAAGATGCTCCATCATACCATAAGGACACTTGCTCAACTATGTTCATAGCAGCTTTACTCATAATAGCCAGAAGCTAAAAACAACCAAGATGGCCATCAAATGAAGAATAGATAAAGAAAATGGCGTTAATTTACACCATGGAATACTACTCAGCTATTAACACCAGGGCATCATGAAATTGGCAGGCAAATGGATGGAACGAGAAAGGATCATTATGAGTGGGGTAACTCAGACCCAGAAAGACAAGCATGGTATGTACTGATAAGTGGATATTAGCCATAGAAAACAGGATAGTCATGCTACAATCCATAGACCGAAAGAAGCTAAGCAACAAGGAAGGCCCAAGGGAAGATGCTTGAATCTCACTAAGAGGAAATAAAATATACAGCAGGAGTAGAGAAAGGGAGGAAACTGGGTGGGAGAAGGAGTTGGGAGAGGTGCAGGGGAGATCAGGTGTAGGGAGGACAGAGGGAGAGAGAACTGGAATCAGGTTGGGGGGGTCATCACTGGGATAAGCTAGAAAGCTAGGACAATGGAAACTCGCAGGAGTCTATGACTAAGACTTCTAGCAATGAGGAGTATGGAACCAGAAATGGTTAGCTCTTATAACCAAGCAAGAATTCCAATGGAAGGATGGGGACACCAACTCAGCCACAAAACCTTTGACCCACAATTTGTCCTGCCTGTGAGATGTGTGGGGACAGGAGCCTGGCATAACTGCCATCACAGAGGCTTCTCCAGCAACTAAAGGAGACAGATGCGAAGACCCACAGCCAGACATGAGGCGGAGCTTGGGGAAGCTTTTGGCAAAGGAGAAGGAAGGATTGTAGGAGCCAGGGAGGTCAAGGACACCACAAGAAACCCACAGAATCAATGAACCTGGGCCCATAGAAGCTCACAGAGACTGAACCACCAACCAGGGAGCATGTGTGGGATGGACCTAGGCCCTCCACACATAAATAACACATGAGCAGCGTGGCTTTCATGTGGAACTCTTACCGCAGGAGCAGGGCAGTCTCTGACTTTAATGCCTGCCTTTGGACCCCTTTCCCTAACCTGGGCTGCCTTGTCTAGCCCCAACAGGAGAAGATGCTTCTGGTCCTGTTGCAACTTGATATTCCAAAGAGGATTCATATCCACTGGAGGCCTATTCTCTTCTGAGGAGAAAGGGAAGGAGGGTTGGGGAGGGAGAGGGCAGGAGGAGAGGAGGGAGGGGAAGCTGTCATTAGGATATAAAGTAAATAAATTAATTACTAAAAAAATATAAAAATCTTGGCAGATCTTTTCTGTGTAAAATTGGGTGAGGCTGACTTCCTTTAGCTACTATGCGGCATTTGTCCGAAATATCAGACCCAGGATAGCAGGAAGTGCAATTTAGAAAAGCTTTTCCATGTAACAACACTATCAGCACTTAGAACACCTGTGTAGGCACGGTCCCACATAAAGCAACTGAGGGTACCATGAAGGCATCACTCGAAGGAGCAAGAGGGTGGTGAGGTCTTCATGTTTCCCTAACAGGGCTGCTCTGAGGACATCCAAACTGCAGCTCTGCAAATGATCGGCTGGGGGGCTTTTTCTGCTCCAAGGCCACTAGGCAGGCACATGTCAAGCACTCTCTCCTCAACCACCTCCAGCCCAATAGTGCTCAGAGTGAAAACAGAGCCCCGGGCTTTGGGAAATACTTCATTTCCTGCTAGGAAGTTCAGCTTCTGGATTATTCCGGAAGCCTACTCGGTAGGAAAGTCATGTCTGAAAGTGACTTTAGCAAAGCCACCATAACCTCACATATTTTTATTCCTGGCCTGTCTCCACCCACAGAGTGCTCTATGTTCGACAGGAATAGGCACTGTCCACAGACTTTCATAGTACAGGCACCTGGGCAGCCAGCACAGCTGGAGACCTGTGACCCTCACCTGTTGGCAGGTTCCTTCCTAATCCCTTCCTACTTTGGTCTCCTGTCACCTTCTGCTCTGACTGGGGCCTCTCCACATACTTTCTCCTGTTCCTTATATGGAAGAGTCTGTCTGGACAAGATTTGCAGAGTATCTTCCTGTGAACCTCATGTTCAGTCTCAACCAGAAGAAAAGGGGTCTCTTCTGCTAAACCCACTGTGCTGACCACTACTTCCTGCACATAGGGCATCTCCAGTATGTGGCTGCAGTGGGTGTTCCTATCACATGCAGAAATAATGATTTCTTAGCAAGAAAACACAGGTAACTTTTGCTGAACCCTTGAGCTTCCAATAAAAAAGAAGCCACAGACTCTATAGTCTTCCAAAACAGTCCTTTTTGCCCTGGGTGGCAGGGGTGGGGGGAGCAAGTACAGGGCTCTCCGGGCCCTGCCCTGAGTTGGCACAGCATGGAGATATCATGGACCAACCCTTTGCTCCCACCCAACAGCTGCAACTTCAGTGTCCCTCTGGCAAGCATGGAACGCCCTCCACAGGCCTCTGCTGATGACACAGAGCCTCTGTATGTGTGTGTACACGCCCGGAATGGCCATTTGGAATTCAGTTGTGCCCTTCCCTAAGACTCATCTGGCCAATAACTACTCAGTCCTGTTTGTGGAGTTGGTAGATTGGCCACACTACCCTGAGACTGAACCGCACCTGTTTCTAAGTGCCTGGCAGAGAGAAAGCAAGGTGATCTGGCAGAGTCAAGAAAACAATGGTCTGACAAGCCCCAGGAGTTTGGAACTCTCGGCCCGTAGCCTGAAATTTCCTCATTTTGAAATGTATGGAACCTAACTAAATAAAGTATTCGAAGTTCAATTCAGTGCAACTCTACATTCCACATGGCACAAGGAAATCATTCCTGGATGATGAAACTGGGAAAAGAAAAGCAGCTATGTTCCCCACAGTTCACCATAATGTATCATGTAACTTTGAAAGGATAGAATTGTGACATTATGGGTAATAGACAGATATTTTAAAGTTCTTCTGTTGATAGTGTTCAGTTTTAAGACGAGTTGTTGACATCGCTATTGCTTAAAGTCTGCATTTCATGGTAGAAATTTGTAGTGGGATGCTAACTTTGGTCAACTCTGAACACATGACTTTTCCTGCCCCAAACAGCACAATGAACTTTGATGTTTTTTTCAGGTAATGTTAGTTTTCTTTATATTCTTGAAAAATCATGCACACATTTTCTAACTCTGCTAGCCATCAAGAAAATTAAAAAAACAAGAGAATCTATTCTCATAGTCACCTACTTTGTTAGCTTTCAGGATAGGCACTGTCCCAGCTTAGAGGAAAATGGAATTTTAAAAGAAAATCTCTTCCAAAAAAACATGGAATATCCTTTACATAAAACATCCCAAATAAGTAAATACATAGAAATAAATAAATACATAGAAATAAGTAAATACATGGAAACAGGTAGATTAGTAGTTTTGTGTAGAGGGAAGATGAGGTTCCTTTGCAGTATGATTAAAATATTCTGAAATCACATGGTGGTGGTATTTGTATGAGTCCATGAGTGTACTAAAAATTCCACTGAATTACATACTTAAAAATGGTGGATTGAATGGTCTGTAGGTTCTTAGTAAAGCTGGGAAAAGATTAAACAGCCATGAGCTCTAGCAGGCATTAAAGAAAGTCATCAGAAGACAGAGTAAAGGGGACAGAAGACAGGGTAAGGGGACAGAAGCAGTTAAACAGGCTGTGTCAGCCAAGGAGCCATTTGTGACCATTATCTTTACTATGATGAGCTAAGCACAGGGTTATATAAACAGAGTACTGATGACTGATCATTGATTATGTTGAAGTACATACAGCATTATGGACTGCCACACAATGATTCTAATGACAGCAGAGCTACCCCTCGGTTCTCTCCCCATAGCCTTCATTATGGCTTCACATAGAACACTACGTTCTCATGAGGACAGAATATAACACTACTATGGTGAGTTTGGACATGCATGTTCAAGTCCCTGTGTCCTGTTTTTTTTTTTTTTTTTTCTGTTGTTATTGTTGTTGTTATTGTTGTTGTTGTGTTTTTGTTCTTTGTCTTTTTAATTTGTATTTGATAATTAGGACTTGGGCCATTCTGAGTGATAGTAATCCATGGACCAGTAGTCCCAGGTTGTATAGAGAAGCAGGCTGATCAAGCAACGGGGAGCAAGTCAGTAAGCAGCATCCTGCCATGGTATCGACTTCAGTTCCTGTCCCAACTTCCTTTGGTGATGGACTTTGCCTTGAAAGTGTAAGTGAAATCATCTTATTTCCTTCCCAAGGTGACTTTGGTCACAGTGCTACATCACAGCAATAGAACTCCTAACAGAGACACCATCTACCACTCTATAAATGTTATCACTGTCAATATCAGCCTCCCTCTTATATATTATGATATGGTATAGAAGACACATCACAGATGAAAAATTACACACAGTTATCTCTTACAGGCATCTGGGTGAATTGCTAGCCTTGGTGTTTACATTGGTCTATATGTCAACTTTTGTCTACACAATGTTGATGTTCACTAGACAAAGGCTGCCAGCTCACATAAAATGTGAAGTTTGGAGAAAGTACCAGGCATATAATGAGCACACAAGAATTTCAGTATCTTAGCATCATGATAGTACTATTAATAAAAGTCCAAAATCTAGATGTATGTCTAAAGCAAAACTATAGGGAACATGGCTAGAAATCACGCCTTGGCTGCTATGCTTACCTGAGGCAATGTATGAGCCTCCTCCAGCTTTATAAAGGAAGTGACTAGAAAAGGGAGCTGCACAGATGATCAGAAAGCTTGCAGTCAAGGCGGCCACGACCCCCAGGAGCAGCAGGACTGCCCAGAAGCCACGGTAAACTAGAAACCCAAGAACAAAGAAAGAAACACGTTAGTCCTGGCTGTAGCAGGATGTCACACAGAGAGTTTGTTCCTTACCATTTATTTCATCCAGGGACAGCATTGGGCAGAATCTCTCACCCAGTGGACCAGGGATGATCTTGAACAGGAATCCTTAGCAGGCCACCAGGCTCAGCCACACCTATCTTGACACACTTCAGTACTGCTTCCTGCTCAGCATTTGCAACACGCACAATCCGAATGTGCCATGGGGGAGTTCATTTCTCTGACCACATTTTCCTCTTTGGAAGGAGGAATGCTTAAGGATTGGCCTGGTGTAACCACAGATCAGCGATTTTGCATCAGCTATCCAAGGGCCACACAAAGGCAACCTTGTAGTTTAGAGACACAGACTCATCTCACTAGGATGATATCTGTTCAATGGTGATCCCCTCATAACCCTAGCCAAAGGGCTGATTTCTATATAGACCATGGCTCTCAGGGAAACTATTCTTAAGATAATAAAAGCTACAGCATTAAGAAAGGTTTGTATCAGAAAAAGAATATTAAAAAATAACATATAAAATCAGACGTGTATGGAATGTGGCTTTTGTTAAATATTTGTATTACAGGAAGGAAGTGTCAGCATGGTGTTTTTTGAAAGTCTCTTACTCAAGGACAGACAGGGCAGAGGTACTCCATGCAGCTGGTGATTAATGGATTGTGGGCCTGGTGATTTATAGTAATCAAACAAAAAAGGCATGCTAATGATCACTTTTGAGCTGGATAATTACCAATCTATTAAACAAATTCATCATTTCCCTAAGGCAAAAACGCTAAAATGAGTTCTCGTTTGTGTAAGCCAGTGTGCTCAGTGAGGACCATTAGTCAAATTATCATTTTCTTATGGAACATATAGACTCTTTATTGGGAAATAAAATGTACTTTTTTTCTCAATCTTGCCTTCAAGGAATAAATAAGTCAATCACCTGTAATCTTAAGAAAAGAAGGGCAGGATTATAGAAAGCTGAGAAGACAGCCATCACAGTTTAGTGGAAAGAAAGGCTGCTATAGGTTGTAGGTAACCAAGCCTTGATAGCAGGGGTGGTAAGGTTAGCTTTCATCTTACTTTTCAGTGCTGACACTTGGCCATAGCTCCCAGACCTGATGCAGAGCATATCTTGTAGCTGTAGGCAGGTTGACAAAACATTCAGTAGTCAAGGAACACAATTTGGTTCCAAAACGTGTCTCTAACTAAGTACCCCAGTGAAGCAAGCCCCCCAAATAAGTACCCCAGTGAAGCACAGCCCCCAAGATCTGGGAGATGATCCATGCTTTGCATGGAGGAGCCTGGAAAGGGGATCTTTGTTGTCCGAACAGTGGAGAAATCCTTATTAGATATTTTCTTTTGTTTCTTATTGTTTTCCCATATAGCACAATCACAGAGAGCTATCCCATAGAACTGGAGGTCTAAACTGGACTAGAACTCAATCTAGATGTGAGAGGGGATGAAGGAAAGACTGCAGGTCTATGCTGGAGCCTACACTAGCATCAAACCCACCCCACCCCACATTCCATACCCATAGATGCTCAAAATTAAGTTGTGAAGTCTCCTGCACCCCAGCACCAGCCCCAGGCAGGATGCACTGAGTGCAGGACCCAGGGTCAGTTGACATCAAAACTGCTACCATAATCATAAAGGACAGGATGAAAAGACTAATTTCCTGTTGAAACAGCAGGTTAATGTTTTCTGGATAGTTTTAAATCTAAAATCAGAAAATATAATGTCCAAACCTCTCTAGGCTACATCTTAAAGCTCTTTGATATAACAGGACCATGAAACTCTGACCAGTGCTTTAGAAAACAGTCAAGGAGTCGGCAAACAGGAAGGTGCTAACTCAGATCCAAGTTCTGGGACAGATTCCAAGCTGGTATCAGGAGCTCTGTGAACGGCGGTAACTGCTCTTGAAATGGATAGCACCTAAGATAAACAAACAAACTAGGCTGAATTTCTGGATCTGCGTAACAATTTCTGAAAATATAAAATCCTGACTGAGGCTCAGCACCACAGAGGAGATCAGCAAGGGAGGGTGAGAGGCTTTTGCGATGCAGCAGATTAAATTGTTTAATATGAGTGAAACAACCAGGGACAGACCCTGAGACAAACAAATGGAGTTCTAGACACGTGTGTGATGGAATCAAAGCCTCTCATGTTTGTATCCATAGAAACCGTTAAAGCAGAGAAAGAGATTTTCATGTAGAAACAGAGTTATTCATAAAGCAAAACTGATCAATGCCCCAGGAGCAAAGGGGAAAGATACACAAGAAACTCCAAAGTTTATAAGGTCAAAGAAATGATCTTGGACAGCTAACAACAACAACAACAACAACAACAACAACAACCACAACAAACTATAGCAATCTTGAATGCATCCAATGTGAGAAAAGTGTGCTGTGTCATAGACAGGGAGAAGTGATTCTTCATCAGGAAGAACAAAGGATTGAAAAAACATAATCTAAAATAGGAGACATTATTTTTTGAAAACACACACACACACACACACACACACACACACACACACACACAGTAGAATAGCACACTTTAAAGTATGAGGAGGAAAGATTCTTTAGCCTGCAACTCTGCATCGAAGGACAACTTGGAAAAACAGGTGGGAAATAAGGTCATCTGCGACTCAGGGATGAAGCATTGGCCACATAGAGCTCATCCCCCAAAGTACTGAACTGAAGGAAGGAGTTCTTGACAAGGTCAGTAGGATTAAAACACAAGACCACATTTGAAAAATCAAAATATGAAAAGAAAAAAAATGATCAGTATCTGTGAATATAGTAAACCCTCACCTTCCTCTCTAAGCTCCTTAAAATGAATTTAAGTATTAAGATTTAAAGCTATAGTCAGAAGGTGCTCAGCAGTTAGGAGCACTGGCTGCACTCCCAGAGGACCTGAGTTCACTGCCCAGCACCCAAGTCAAGTGGCTCCACATATTCAAAAGCGTCTTTGAGCTTCCTTAGGTACCTGTACACAAAGGCATATATACAGACAGATAGACAGACAGACAGGCAGATACATTCAAACGCATATGCACACACACACACACACACACACACACACACACACACACACCAAAACAAAGTTTAGACTGCAGCCAATATAACATAGTAGAAAACTGTAGGCACTAGAATTGGTGTCCTGTGTGTTTATCCCTGCTTAAATGGGTCTTTCTGAGCCTCTACCTCTCCTGCAAAAGAAAGATGTCTGTATCCACATATGAGAGCTACCAGAAGCTTACACTGCAAAGGCATTTTATTTTATTTTATTTTATTTTATTTTATTTTATTTTATTTATTCATGTTACATTCAAATTGCTGTACCCATCCTGGTTCTACCTAAATCCCTTTTCCTTCCCCCCCCCCTTCTCTGTGAGATTGGAAGCCCTTCTGAGTATCCCCCCACCAGAGACATCAAGTCTCTGCAGGGCTAGGTGCATCCTCTCCCTCTGAGACCAGACAAGGCAGCCCAGCTAGAACATATCCCACATAAGGCAAGAGCTTTTAGGATAGCCTCTGTTCCTATTGTTCAGGACCCACATGAAGACCAAGCTGCACATCTGTTACATATGTGTGGGAGGCCTTGGTCCAGTCCATGATTTGTGGTTCAGATTCTGAAAGCCCCAAGGGGTCGAGGTTAGTGGCCTCTGGGGGTCTTCCTGTGGAGTTCCTGTCCCCTTCAGAGCCCGCAATCCTTCCTCCTCTTCTTTCGTAAGACTCCCCAAGCTCCATTCACTGTTTGGCTGTGGGGGTCTGCGTCTGTCTGAGTCAGGTGCTGGGTAGAGCCTCTCAAAGGACAGATGGCAAGGCCTTCTATCTAGAGAAGCTTTTGTGCAATCATAGTATATAGGTATATAAAATAAATATACAAACCAGATATTTACTGATGATAGATTACTAAGAGGTTTGTTTGAATAATATTCTTTAGGATGATATAGCTTAGTTGGTATAGTGCTTTCCTACCATGTACCAAGTACTGGGTCTGAATCCCAATGTGACATAAACTGGGAAAGGTGGCATCTTCTAATCCTAGCAATTGGGAGGCAGAAACAGTAAAATTATAAACTCAAGATCAAATATAGCAAAATAGCAAGTTCAAGCACATAGTCTTGGCTACATAAAAACTGTCTCAAAAAAACTGTGTGAATGAAATAATTTTTAAAAATTGGTATACTAATTATTTTTACCATTTATTAAAGATGGAAACAAGTTTTCATGCTAATGAGACAGGCGTGCCTGTTTACTTTTTGAATAAAAAAATAAATCTTCTAATACATATGCAGCTAGAGACATGAGCTCTGGGGGTTCTGATTAGTTCATATTGTTGTTCCATCTATAGGGTTGCAAACCCCTACAGCTCTTGGGTACTCTCTCTAGATCCTACATTGGGGACCCTGTGTTCTGCCCTATAGATGATTGTGAGCATCCACTTCTGTATTTGTCAGGACTGTCAAAGCCTGCCAGGTGACAGCTATATCAGGGTCCTTTCAGCAATATCCTACTGGTGTGTGCAGTAGTGTCTGCATTTGGTGGCTGATTATGTGATGGACCACCTGGTTGGGGCACTCTCTGGATGGTCCATCCTTTCGTTTAGCTCCAAAATTTGTCCCTGCTCCTCCTTCCATGCATATTTTAATCCCTATTATAGGGAGGAATAAGTATCTTTCTTGATTTTCTTGTGTTTTGGAAATTGTATCTTGGGTATTCTAGGTTTCTGGGCTAATATCCACTTATCAGTGAGTGCATATCAAGTGACTTCTTTTGTGATTGGGTTACCTCACTCAGGATGATATCCTCCAGATACATCCATTTACTCAAGGATTTCATAAATTCATTGTTTTTAATAGCTGAGTAGTACTCCATTGTGTAAATGTACCACATTTTCTGTATCCATTCCTCTGTTGAGGGACATCTGGGTTCTTTCCAGCTTCTGGCTATTATAAATAAGGCTGCTCTGAACATAGTGGAGCATGTATCCTTGTTACCAGTTGGAATATCTTCTGGGTATATGCCCAGTAGAGGTATTGCTGGATCTTCCGGTAGTACTATGTCTACTTTTTCTGAGAAACCGCCATACTGATTTCCAGAGTGGTTGTACCAGCTTGCAATCCCACCAGCAATGAAAGAGTGTTCCTCTTTCTCCACATGCTCGCCAGCATCCGCTGGCACCTGAATTTTTTATCTTAGCCATTCTGACTGGTGTGAGGTGGAATCTCAGGGTTGTTTTGATTTGCATTTCTCTGATGATTAAGGATTTCAAATATTTTTTAAGGTGCTTCTCAGTCCTTTGGCATTGTTTAGTTGAGAATTCTTTGTTTAGCTCTGTACCCCATTTTTAATGGGGTTATTTGAATTTCTGGCGTTCAGCTTCTTGAGCTCTTTGTAAATATTGGATATTAGCCTCCTATCAGATTTAGGATTGGTAAAAATTCTTTCCCAATCCGTTGGTGGCCTTTTTGTCTTATTGACAGTATCTTTTGCTTTACAGAAGCTTTACAATTTTATAAGGTCCCATTTGTCGATTTGTGATCTTACAGCACAGGCCATTGGTGTTCTGTTTAGGAATTTTACCCCTGTGCCCATATCTTCAAGGGTTTTCTCCACTTTCTCCCCTATGAATTTCAGTGTCTATGGTTTAATGTGGAGGTCTTTGATCCACTTAGACTTGAGGCCATCATTCGGAAAGAAAGGCCCTCGGTCTAGCAATGTTTATATGCCCCAGTACAGGGGAATGCCAAGGCCAAGTAGTGGGAGTGGGAGGGGAGAGGAGCAGGGTGGCGGGGGAGGGTATAAGGGACTTTGGGGATAACACTTGAAATGTAAATGAAGAAATTCTCTAATTAAAAAAAAGACAAAAAAATTAAATCTTGACTAGATATTTGATATTCCAGTATTAGAGAGTCTTTGGTGCTTTTCAAAGTTGATCAATATTTTGATTTTAGAGTTGTCAAAGCCAAGAATACCACCTTACACCAAAGAAAAAATGTAGTAAAAATAAAAAGAAGTATGTTTATGGCCACTTAAAAATTGTTTAGAATTTTGTCCCAATCTTGTTGTGGGAAATATGAAAAAGTGAAACCACCATGTTCCCATGCTACTGCCGTGCACTGGTGGGCCACACGACTCCAGCCGGGTGATCTCACCTCGGGGTGCTCTCTGGCAGGGCTGGGCCACTGTCTCTGCCCAACAATTCTCCAGCTGGGCCAGAGCTCCGGAGTTCCCTTCTCTACCTTGCCAACCCCACAGAACAACTGTCCACCCCGTGGTCAATCACCACACCACCCATCAATCTGGTAGAAACAAAACTCTTGATGCTTACAATAAACCAAGCTGCCAATACAATAATTTCAAAACCAATTGAGAATGATGAAAGCTTTATCCCTATTATTCTAACCTTATGGTATCATAACGACCTACGGCTATCTAAAGCCAAGCTGAAACAGGTTCTTCCTCCTGACTGTCCTCCTCCATCTAGGCTTTCTCCCTCTCCCTGAGAGTTCTCTGTCTCTGCAACTTTTAGCCCCACCTCTCTTTTCCCTGTCCAATCACAGGTCTCCTGCTGCCCTAATATTTAGTGTGTTTGGACAGGGAAAATTCTGTCACATAATCTCAACCTAAAATTCATTTAACATCCCTTTAAATGAAATTCAGGTGACCACTCAAATTGGTATTTGCGTTAAATCAAATTTTCCGATGGAACACACTCCAAAGGCAAGCTATCATGACGCTGATGTGGGAGGAAAATACTAAACTATTATGCTCCTGTGAAAACTTTATGTGTATAGTCAAACAAACAGCAGCAAAGACAACAAAACTAAATCACCACAGTTCATGATGTCTAAGAGCTTCGACCCTGAGCGGAGGCACTTCAGGTAGCGCTGGCCGGCATTTCCTGGCATGAAAGCACGCTGCACAGTGACGCGCATGCGTGTCCTGAGAACTAAGGCTTCAGTGGAGTTATGTGATGCTACCACGGTGAACGCAGCCACAAACACTGTGGGCCCATTATGAACTAATTTGGAATTCGGTTTTGGTTAGTACACATTCAGAATAAGTCAGAGACACTGCCTGCCTGGGACTTTAACCAAGCAGAAAAAAATAGTCTCCAGGAACATTCCTGGGTGACCTTGTCATGTACTTAACTTTCTGCCTGTGCTCCTAAAATTCTGAAGGGCGTGCCTTCAAACATCTGACAA
>LR749561.1:791188-817793 GCA_902729485.2 Mus minutoides | reverse complement strand
TCAGCTTCTTGAGCTCTTTGTAAATATTGGATATTAGCCTCCTATCAGATTTAGGATTGGTAAAAATTCTTTCCCAATCCGTTGGTGGCCTTTTTGTCTTATTGACAGTATCTTTTGCTTTACAGAAGCTTTGCAATTTTATAAGGTCCCATTTGTCGATTTGTGATCTTACAGCACAGGCCATTGGTGTTCTGTTTAGAAATTTTACCCCTGTGCCCATATCTTCAAGGGTTTTCTCCACTTTCTCCCCTATGAATTTCAGTGTCTATGGTTTAATGTGGAGGTCTTTGATCCACTTAGACTTGAGGCCATCATTCGGAAAGAAAGGGCCTCGGTCTAGCAATGTTTATATGCCCCAGTACAGGGGAATGCCAAGGCCAAGTAGTGGGAGTGGGAGGGGAGAGGAGCAGGGTCGGGGGGAGGGTATAAGGGACTTTGGGGATAACACTTGAAATGTAAATGAAGAAATTCTCTAATTAAAAAAAAAGACAAAAAAAAATTAAATCTTGACTAGATATTTGATATTCCAGTATTAGAGAGTCTTTGGTGCTTTTCAAAGTTGATCAATATTTTGATTTTAGAGTTGTCAAAGCCACCTTACACCAAAGAAAAAATGTAGTAAAAATAAAAAGAAGTATGTTTATGGCCACTTAAAAATTGTTTAGAATTTTGTCCCAATCTTGTTGTGGGAAATATGAAAAAGTGAAACCACCATGTTCCCATGCTACTGCCGTGCACTGGTGGGCCACATGACTCCAGCCGGGTGATCTCACCTCGGGGTGCTCTCTGGCAGGGCTGGGCCACTCTCTCTGCCCAACAATTCTCCAGCTGGGCCAGAGCTCCGGAGTTCCCTTCTCTACCTTGCCAACCCCACAGAACAACTGTCCACCCCGTGGTCAATCACCATACCACCCATCAATCTGGTAGAAACAAAACTCTTGATGCTTACAATAAACCAAGCTGCCAATACAATAATTTCAAAACCAATTGAGGATGAAAGCTTTATCCCTATTATTCTAACCTTATGGTATCATAACGACCTATGGCTATCTAAAGCCAAGCTGAAACAGGTTCTTCCTCCTGACTGTCCTCCTCCATCTAGGCTTTCTCCCTCTCCCTGAGAGTTCTCTGTCTCTGCAACTTTTAGCCCCACCTCTCTTTTCCCTGTCCAATCACAGGTCTCCTGCTGCCTAATATTTAGTGTGATTGGACAGGGAAAATTCTGTCACATAATCTCAACCTAAAATTCATTTAACATCCCTTTAAATGAAATTCAGGTGACCACTCAAATTGGTATTTGCGTTAAATCAAATTTTCCGATGGAACACACTCCAAAGGCAAGCTATCATGATGCTGATGTGGGAGGAAAATACTAAACTATTATGCTCCTGTGAAAACTTTATGTGTATAGTCAAACAAACAGCAGCAAAGACAACAAAACTAAATCACCACAGTTCATGATGTCTAAGAGCTTCGACCCTGAGCGGAGGCACTTCAGGTAGCGCTGGCCGGCATTTCCTGGCATGACAGCACGCTGCACAGTGACGCGCATGCGTGTCCTGAGAACTAAGGCTTCTGTGGAGTTATGTGATGCTACCACGGTGAACGCAGCCACAAACACTATGGGCCCATTATGAACTAATTTGGAATTCGGTTTTGGTTAGTACACATTCAGAATAAGTCAGAGACACTGCCTGCCTGGGACTTTAACCAAGCAGAAAAAAATAGTCTCCAGGAACATTCCTGGGTGACCTTGTCATGTACTTAACTTTCTGCCTGTGCTCCTAAAATTCTGAAGGGCGTGCCTTCAAACATCTGACAAATTTCTCTGGAACTTCCGATCTCTTTGACACCTTCCTGATTCTTTGACACATTATATTATGTTGTTTTTACGTGTTCCATTTTTTTAATCCTGAACTGAAATGATCCTTCATAATAATAACTTGCTATGTGGAATTGGGAAAAGAGTGATCAGCAATTGCTTTCTACAGTAAATCTAAGATAATAAAGGATCATCAACAGAAAATGAACTGAGTACATGAGCTCTATGTATCCAACACTGCTTAATAATTGTGTGGCTATTCCTGGTTGTCAATCTGACTGTATCTGGAATGAACTACAATCCAGAATTGGAAGGCTCCCCAGTGATTCTAACCTGGAGGCTGGGAGATAGAAGTTTCTGAAATGAATCTTGGCATGGAAATCTTGAGGCATAAGTGACTATAAATTCCAGAAGATTAAGACAGGGATCTCTGAGTTCAAGGTCATCTGGGATTAAAGACATAGTGGCACACACCTTTAATCTGGGCCACACCTTCTGCTGGAAACCTACATAAGGACATTGGAAAAGGGAAGATTTATTCTCTCTCTCTTCTTCGTCTGCTTGCCTTGTGGGACTGAGCAACTGCTAGGTCCCTGGACTTCCATTCACAGCTGCTGCTGACCATTGTTGGGAGTTGGACTACAGACTGTAAGTCATCAACAATCCCCTTACTATGTAGAGACTGCCCATAAGTTCTGTGACTCTAGAGAACCCTGACTAATACAATAATGGTATAATTCTCATGACTACTGTGATAGCATGTGAAGTAGTATCGTCTACAGATGTTCAAAGAGAAGATGCACTGTTGGGGTCCAAAGATTGTCTCACAAATCGCATGAACACCAACCTCAGTCAGACAGTGATAGCTTATTGAGCCCCAGGACTGATCAACCAGGTCTACTGTCTTGTATTTGGAAACTAAACCGTGACCCTGAGGTCCTACAAGACTTTTCAAGCCTGAAATACTCAAATATCTGTGCCAGGCTATTCCACCAAGCAATATTTAAAGGTAAGGGATTTCCTTAGGAACATGTGTTTGCTCTAGACTTAATCTGATCCTATTGGTTGGTCCTATTCAACTGTGGCAGGGGACTTTCCTTGTCTCACATTCAAGTCTCAACCGCGATGTCAGTCACCCACGAACATGTCTCTTTCTGCCAAGTAGGATGTCAGTTCCCCAGGAACGTCTTGGGAACTTAAACTTTACTTGACCACTACTCAAAATTGAACTGCATCCTCAAATCTCAACGGACACTGAGGTACCCATGCCTTGAGTAGAACCAAAGAAACACATTCCAAACTGGCATAAGAAGGAAGCATTAGAAACATTGGGTAAGAAATTCTGAGGAACAGTGAAGATCATTAAACAACCTGGACGATTAATTCTGTGCAGTGGTATTATGCATGTGTGAGTCTATACACATGTGCCTGTGTGTGTGTGTGTGTGTGTGTGTGTGTGTGTGTGTGTGTGTGTGCCACAGATGGACACAGAGCTCGTTCATCCAATAAAACATGTCCAGATGTCCAGTACAACTTTAAGATAAGAGCTTCACATGCTGCCAAGGAGGCTAAAGTAAAGCCACAGCTCCGCCTCCCTCCAGCACAAACAAGTCCCTCCTGTGTATGCTGCTGCAGCCTGAGGCAGAGATGCTTGTCATGTAGGGCAGTAATACCTCATGTCCTTGAGCTGCTTGTCTTGGCAGTGACAAACAGAACTAAAAATACAGTACCATCTGCCCCAAGGCAGGAGGACAGTCTGTACAATGTGTCCACATCTGTGGCCTGACCCAGCTCAGGCAGCCACTTACCACCATCAACAGGGCCAAAGGCGCAGTGAGAGACTCCGTGACTATTAATCTCCCTGCTGTAAAACTAGCCAAGGTGTCAAGGAGGAAGCATGTTGGGCAGGAGGGCTCCCTCCCCCACCCCTGCCTTCACTCTGGGTTGTGGAAGCCTGTGCTTCTTCCAGAAGAGTGGAGAGTATTCAGTTGTAAGTGCATTCATGCCTATGATCCCATTAAATGGCTCCTATGAGCCCATTAATGGTAGAGGTGGAAATGGAGCCTTCTCCAATTCTGAGACAGGGGTGTTGCAGTGCTGGAGGTGGTGATGGCAGTAGCTGTGGTTATAGGACTATGTCTGGCCACCGATATACAATGGTCCCACTTGAAACTTCCCTACTTTAACCAGGAGTACAGTCAGTAGATCTGGCAATCTGACCTGATCTTTCCCTAGGCTGGTGGCCTGGATTGTTTCTACTGATAGTCTGTAGCATGAGCCAGCTACAGTTTCCATTCCAGTCGGACGGCACTGAGGGAACTCAACCAGGACCTACAGCTGGCCATGTTTCTGAACTAGAACGGCAAGCATTTCAACACACGATGCTTCACCAGGACACATCTCCATGAAGTCAAGGATGTCTGAGACAGTACAGTAAGGCATGATAACAGCAGCATCCAGAAGGTTGTTGTCCGGGGCATGAAGAAGGAGACAGTGTGTACAAAGTCCTGTGATGTTCGATCCAAGAGAGCACATGAGTGACCTGGGCTAACCCTTCAGCTCAAAGGAGCACCCGTGTTCTCATCAGGCGTCAAGGGCTTTGCAAAGCTCCCTCTAATCAGCCTTCCTCCTTATGATGTTCCTCTTTCCTGCCCCACATCCAAATGCTAAAGGTCCAACCTCAGACCCAGTGAGAGATCATTGGAAAGTCAACCTCAGACCTAGTGTGAGATCACTGGCAAGTCAGAGGCTTTGGGGAAGAAAACAAGTTTGGTTGTGGTCACAAGGTTGGAGTCCTACAATGGAATTAGTGACTTCATAAGATGAGGAAAACAGAGCTAGTTCCTCTCTGCCAAGCAAGAGAGTATAAGACAGGCAACTGGGGCTGGAGAGATGGCTCATCGGTTAAGAGCACTGGCTGCTTGCTCTTCCAGAGGTCCTGAGTTCAATTCCCAGCAACCACATGGTGGCTCACAACCATCTGTAATGGGATCCAATGCCCTCTTCTGGTGTGTCTGAAGACAGCTACAGTGTACTCATATACATATCAAATAAATAAATCTTTAAAAAGAAGAAGAAGAAGAAGAAGAAGAAGAAGAAGAAGAAGAAGAAGAAGAAGAAGAAGAAGAAGAAGAAGAAGACAGGCAACAGAGGTCCTCTCTAGAACCCAGCCCCAACTCACCCTGACTCTCTTCCTCTTTAACAGTAGCAAACAAACCCCTGTTCTTAAACCACCCACACTGAAGTGTTTATGGCAACAGTCCAACAGAAGGCGCTGCGTGATCTCTAGGACCTGATCACCACGCTTCTCTCTTTGAAAGGTCATAGCAAGTTATGTCCTTGCCTGTCCACAAAGCTGATGGATAGGCCAAGTAGGAAAGGAGACAGACATGAGAGATGGAATGCCTATCTGATGATAGACAGATGATGGGATAGATGCTTGCCATCAGTCATATGACCTTATGCCTGTTTCTTGGCTTCTCCAAGGCCCAGTTTCCTTCCTTAATTTGTGACAATAATGTTACCTATTTCCTGGTGCTATGATCTTGAAGCACAACACCTGACCCAAGGACTCATGTTCTTGACCCATGCCAGACTCCAGAATGAATACTTTGTGCTACAGTCTCTCTGTGTGTACAGCCACTCTCACCCCTGGAACATAAACTCCCTCTGGGGCAGACTGAGATTCGCTAGTCTTCTTGACTTGAGTGGAAACTTGCTTGACATGAAATAGGTGTTCAATAAAATATGAATGAGTGTATGATCATTAACTCTCCAGTTAATCTTCATTGGAGCCTCAAGATTAATGGGCTATGGAGCACTCATGGGAACAAAGGGAAGCTAATTAGTTAGAAAGGAAATAAATCTACTGTCTAGACCTCGTGGCCTCAGTGGCTGAATCTGCACTCGGAAGAAGCAGTCTTCTGTGAGGGGAAAGCTGAATAGCCAATCAAACAGACTGAGCTCCGGAGCTGGGTCTTCCGTCCTGAGTTTCCTTGTGTCCTCAAACAGGAATGCACACCTATGAAGCAAGAGTATGGGGGTTTCTAGGATCTCCTGCCTGGACTCCGGCCCTACTCTGAACAGCCAAGGCAGCCACGGTCCCTGCCCACTGATATCCTCTTAATTAGACAGAAAAATCTTATTGACATCTGAAAGAAAGTTCCATTTGCCTTAACAGCAAGCGACGAAAGGCAGTGTTTATGAAACTGCTTTATTTCACACATTTTAAAATACAAAATTGTAATCTCCTTGCCCAAAATTGTTGAGCAGATCACAGGAAATCACGAGCAAAATCTCATTAGCAAGAATTCTATTCTGAGTGTCCTGGGATCTGGCAAGGATTCTACTCTGAGTACTTGGCATCTTTATTTTTCTGTTTCACATGACTTGATTCTGCAAATCCCTAACATCCTGGAAACCATATCTTTTCAAAAAAAATTGAGACCTTTCATTACGGAACGTTATTATAAATACAGAGCCTTCTTCTTCAAATGTAACTCAAGTTATTTCTACCATCCTACCAAAAGAGAAAATTGTTTAAGTATTGCAGTGTTAATTTGCTTCTCCATTTCCCTCTATGTGTATCATAAGATACACAACAACAAAAAAGGTGACCAGCAAGTAAATTGAACACCATTCTTGCAGACACCAAATTGAAACTCTGCCTTATGTCAGGTACTGTGGCTGGTAATCAACAGCTACTGTTGCACTGTCAAATCAAAAACGCATAAAATGTAGAGAAACATGGCAGTCTGTGAGGACAACAGGTTGATGGTACTTTACACAGAATATAGGAAGGATCCCAGGCTCCATTTTTTTACACACTGCTTAAAGTTTATTGCTGAATGAGATTTTGAGAGGAGGAGCAAGCAGGAAGAAAAGAGGGAAGGCAGTCAGTCCTGAGACAGCACAAACATGGAAGAGGAAATGGAATTGGGGAATATAGCAGGACCTGCCAGTGACTTAGTATACAGATGCAGGAAAACGGTAGGCTTAATGCTAGAGAAGGGATCAGGGAGGAAACAAGATATATTTAATAATGCTCCTTGTGAGATAGTCATTTTTAAAGTAACAGTTCTGCCTCATGTTTTATGGCTTTACCCCAGAAGTTCTCTTTTAAAAAAAATCACTCATAAAAAAATATCACTAATTAACTCTTTAAAACTTGGCTATCGATCCGCATAGTATATTGGTGTCAAAACAATGAAGGAAACAATTTGGTTTTGAATGAGGGATACTAATAGCAAAAAGGCGAAAATCTCACACCTCCATGGCTATACATAGAACTTGATATTCCCTTGGAGGTTAAATATTTTCAGATAAAGCCCTGGGAACCTGACAATACTTCACAGAAATGGAATTGTCTGGTGGAGAAAGTGAACGAGCTGGGAGCTCTCCCCCAGGAGCTGAAGCTAAAAAAATATGCACAGAGTGAGTTTCAGAAAGTAAAATCACAAGCAGACAAGGCCCCGCCTGCTGGCCCATCAGCCTATGTCCCTGAAAGAGGCTCAGCCAGTGCAGAAGCAGGAACTGGGTGAGCTCAGACATGAGCCACATGTGCCAGGAGGGAGTCTTAGGAAAGGACACACAAGTTAAGTTACTCCTTAGGATGAGCAAAACAGTTGGGGCATCTGGGACATTCACGCTTACTCTGTGTCAAACTTTCTCATGTTATGTATACACAGTTAGCAAGTCTGGGGTCTGCCATCGTAGTATGTACTGTTTGGTAAGTTGATAATTTTACATTAAAGGGGCTAAAGAAGCAGTACATGCCAGACACAACTCCACTGCAGGGAGTGCCGGACACAACTCCACTGCAGGGAGTGCCGGACACAACTCCACTGCAGGGAGTGCCGGACACAACCCCACTGCAGGGAGTGCCGGACACAACCCCACTGCAGGGAGTGCCGGACACAACCCCACTGCAGGGAGTGCCGGACACAACCCCACTGCAGGGAGTGCCGGACACAACTCCACTTGAGGGAGTGCCGGACACAACCCCACTGCAGGGAGTGCCGGACACAACCCCACTGCAGGGAGTGCCAGACACCACAACTCCACTGCAGGGAGTGCCAGACACAACTCCACTGCAGGGAGTGCCGGACACAACTCCACTGCAGGGAGTGCCAGACACAACTCCTTGTCTGTCAAATTCGGGGAGCCTCCAAGGACCAAGACTCTTTCTTCTGGTTCCATCCCAGAATTTTCATTTCTCTAAGCTCTTAGCAAAGTAGAAACCACAAATTGGCCAGTGTACTACTGTCAGGGCACTTGAATGGGAGTTCCTCACATGAAGTGATCTTGTACTTGAGACATCCTAAAGACAATTACTTGTAATCCAGTGCCTACTGTCCGGGCTCAGCCAACTTTTGTGCCCAGCTGTGTGGTGTTTTTCCAAGCCCACAGAATTTGTCTAAAAACCATTTACCCAGATTCCCTCCCCCAGAATTCACCTGAACCTCCCATTCCTTCTCATCCTTCTCATAAAAAGCATATGGAAAGTTTTGAATCATGCTAGGCTGGCGGGTAACTGCAGATCTCGGTCCCCTTTATCCATGAACTCAATTTGTAAGTCTTTTCTTCTGCTACCTCGTTGGTCTATCCCTGTCAGCAAACCTTCATGGGGCCAAAGGAAGGCTTTCCTGTGATCCCCACAGTGAACTCACAGCATCACACTAAGCAAGAGGCATGGGCCTGGACCTTCAAAGCCAGCATTCAAAGGCTAAAGTCAGAAGCACCTGGCAGGGATCTGCCCTCTTCAGGGTTTAGCCTTAGGGAATGCAGTGGAAATTCGCAGCTTTGGCCCATTCTCCTCTTCCCCACTGACAGTCCTGGAACTAATTGCCATGTGCTCTTTAGAATCATCCTCTCTGGCTTTCTGTTTATTCTCATGAGCCTCACAGGTCACCTCTACTCTTCTCTATATAGTCCCAGCATCCAAACATTACAATCAGAAGCACCTGCCTGGGATCTGTCCTCTTCCAGGAAACACCCTTTGTGACCATCTGTGTATCTTGAACTTCCACGTCCCTGCTGGAAAGATGCAGCTCTTTCAAACTGCTCATTGATAAGGAGAAAACCACCGCAAAGAACCAGGGCAGCACGCCCATGGCTACTCCCTGCTTTTGTAGGGGAACTTGCTTTATGCACTTATCTCTGTGAGCCAACACATTTTTGGAAGACTTCCCTGCCTAGCTACTGGACACAGGGAGCTGTTAGAGCAAACATCCCCTGATTGTGGGACAACTGTTGTTGCTCTGGAAGCAAATTAACTTTCATAAACATCCCATTCCACGTGACATTAACCACACTAAAGCAAAAGACCGTGGATGTAAGCAGAGCCTTGGCTATGGACTGACAGGAGGCTTACAAATATAAGAACCCCCACGTTAGATGGCGTAAGCACATCTTGTCTTTACCACTCAGCTTCATTATTATCTCAGGACCCCAAACTAACTCTTGAAGAGCAGCAATGAAGCAAAGGTGGCATTCATTCATTAAACCTAAACTAAGAAGGAAAGTTTGAATCTTCTAAATTAATCAGCATATTTTGTCTTAAGTTATTACAAAGAAAAACAAACAAACAAACAAACAAACAAATAAAAAGGTTCTCATTTGTCTTAGTTAGTGTTTTACTGCTGTGAACAGACACCATGACTAGGACCACTCTTATAAGGGTGACATTTAATTGAGTCTGGCTTACAGTTCAGAGGTTCAATCCATTATCATCAAGGCAGGAGCATGGCAGCCTTCAGGCAAGTATGGTGCAGGAGAAGCTGAGAGTTTCACCTCTTGTTCCGAATGCAAACAGAAGAAGACTGGCTTCCAGGAAGCTAGGATAAGGGTCTTAAAGCCCACACCCATAGTGACACACTTCCTCCAACAAGACCACACCTACTTCTACAAGACCAGATGTCCAAAATAGTGCCACACCCTGGGCCAAGCATATTCAAACCACCACACCATTACACTATTATAGAGAACAAAAGTCCCTAGCTTTGTTTTGGTTTGGTTTGGTTTGGTTTGGTTTTGGTTTGTTGTTGTTGTTGTTGTTGTTGTTGTTGTTGTTTGTGGGTGTGAAGCCACACCCACATTGACAATTCCACAGATACTTCAGACTGTGGAGAGTTAAGAGTATTGCAGATGGGTAGCCAAAAATTTCGTAGATTATCCTTAGAAGCTTCATATTACCTGTCTCTATCAAACACTCTTTCTACAATTATGTAAAACTATTTTGATATATTCCCTTGGAAGATCATTAGCTTTCACAAGTCCAAAAGAAATGTCAACATTCATATCTGAAACCTGTTTTCTACTTTATTACCCGATGTCCCACTGATTGATTCGTAAGTGCCTTGATTTACTTTCTTTGTTCTATTACTACAAATGATCACGTAATCCCCTTCTAAGGTAGAAGACGGTGTTCAGTAAGCTAAATCCATGTTCTTAGGCCACTTTCACTGATTCGTGGAGCAGAATGACATAGCACTTATTTCTTTTGGAAGGAGATCTTGTTGGTATTGATATTACAGAAAGATTAATTATGACACAAGAAGTGGGCATAGAGACAGTATCATTGGGTGGAAAAGACTAAACCTCATTCCTTTGGCTACTAAATAGCTGTTTCAAATGCTGCATTGGGCCAATTAAGATTCTCATGCAACACACAAAAGCACAGCATGCCACGGGACCTGAGCATTGCATGGGATGTTAGTTTCTTTCATGCAAGTTTCTTTCACTCTTTAGACTTGTAATAAGAAAAGAAATTAAATCACTTCATAGTGCTATTAGCTAGTTTTAAAATTAAAAAAATAAAAACCTGTTTTAAACTTTTTATATGTTAATGGTGATAGTAGGTTTCTACAACAGATGAGACACAAAAGGACATATGTAACTAATCTCTAGGAAGGTCAGATGGCATCACTTGGACATTTTTTGACTCCAATTATTATTATTTTTTTTAAAGATTTATTTTATTTATTATATGTAAGTACACTGTAGCTGTCTTCAGACAATCCAGAAGAGGGTGCCAGATCTCGTTACGGATGGTTGTGAGCCACCATGTGGATGCTGGGATTTGAACTTATCACCTTCGTAAGAGCAGTCGGGTGCTCTTACCCGCTGAGCCATCTCACCAGCTCCATTGACTCCAATTATTGCCAATTTCACAAGGCCATATTCCTAAGGTTGGCCCTGGAATTCCAATAGTGCTTGTGTTCATTATAATTTATGAAAATACAATAAGGACTTAGACTCAACTTGGAGCAGTGAATCTCAACCTGTGGGTGTTGACCCCTTTGTGGGTCACTTATCGGATATCTTATATATCAAATATTTACATTACAGTTCTATATATAAGATATTTAAATTACAGCAGCAACATTACAATTATGACATAGCAACAAAATAATTTTATGGTTGGGGAGGGGTCACCACACCATGAGGAACAGTGTTAAAGGGTCTTAACATTAGGAAGGATGAGAATCACTGGATTACAGGTGGCTCTTTGTGAAAAGCACCAACTCTTCAATCCAGATTAAAGATGATAAGCCTATATTTTCAAGGCCACAGATATCAAGATGAGAATAAATTATTTTCAAGATTTGAAGGGACATCATAGTCAACAGAACTTCAATTGCCAGCCTTATGATACTCTGCTCTAGACCATGGACAACAAGCAGATTCCTCCAATGACCACCCATCAACTAATGGTCAGTCATCTCCTCCCTGCTTATCAGTCATCACCCTAACCCTGATGGCCATACATGCCTCTCCACCATGTCCTCCTCACTGGTCCTTTGCTCTGTCACTCTGTCCTGTGGTCACTTAAACTCACAAATCAAAACTCTTCACCAAGTAGCAGCAACTTTCTTACAGAAGACAAGCCATTCCCTGACCCACCCTGCCAGGACAATCAGTCAAACTGTCACCTGACCGAGACAACCAGCTATCCTCCTCCCTTACCCTCACGACATCACCATAGAGTTTGCTTAGTCTTCCAGAGGGATGGACTTCCAGTCATGATTCTACTTCTTTTCTTTTGTGCTGAGAAAGAATTTTTTTTTCTGTTTTTCCATTTTCATCTTTTCAACTGACCTTTGGGAACTAGGTGGCTTTTCCTGACTCATTGGAATCCCCAGAATTAGGCATCTGTCCTAAGAGTCCAGTTGGTCTAGTGGGCTTAACCTGAAAGGCTCTGCCAGTGCCTGACAAATACAGAAGTGCATGCTCACAGCCATCCATTGGACAGAGCACAGGATCCCAATGAAGGAGCTAGAGAAAGGACCAAAGGAGCTGAAGGTGTTTGCAGCCCCGTAGGAGGAACAACAATATGAACTAACCAGTACCCCCAGAGCTCCTTGGAACTAAACCACCAACCAAAGAAAACACATGGTAGGACTCATGGATCTACCTGCATATGTAGCAGAGGATGGCCTAGTCAGGCATCAATAGAAGAGGCCCTTGGTCCTGTGAAGGTACTATGCCCAGTGTAGGGGAATGCCAGGAAGTGGGAGTGGGTGGGTTAGTGAGCAGGGGGAGGGGGTCTTCAGAGGGGAAACCAGGGAAGGGGATAACATTTGAAATGTAAATAAAGAAATATAATAATAATAATAATAATAATAATAATAATAATAATAATAAACAAGAGGTATAACATTTTACTAAATAGTCTTTTCTGTTGTCCCAGTGCTAAGCCCTAAAGTTCCCACTGGAAGTTCCCTGAGCTGTCCCTTGCTCTTTTTTCTGTGTTAGCAGAACACTCCAGGCTGTTCTTGCACTGACCTGTCCGTCTGCCCGAATTCTGAAAAGAGTTCCCTCTTGTCTTCAAGCTTTAAAGGTACCTCCATACAATGATGGCTAACTGTACATTTCCTGCCTTCAACCTGAGATTCTAATCCCTGGGCTGACATAATATTCACTTAGCATGGACAAATGTTTGCAAAGCTTGCCCATCCTTCCTCAGCTCCAGTATTTGCAGCTTCATTTTTCTAGTTGCTAAAGGACAAAAAAGAATTATTACTCAGTGTTCCTTATGTTACCACCTACGTCTAATACATCAGTAAACCCTACCAGCTGTCCCTACACAGCAAAGCTGACTAAGGGGACCTATGCTTCCAGGAAGATGAGGTAAACACGCTTGCTTCTAGTCTCTCTTCCCAGCACAAGTAGACACCCTGGATATCACATAAAATGAATGGTTAAAATACCCATAAAGGTGGATAGCAGAAGGCAGGCAAGCTAGAGACCTTGATACTCCAGGAACAGCACAGTGGTGAAAGCCAGTATATTCGTATTGCCCTCTGTGTGCCAGAACTGGAATCAAGAAGGTACATAGATAGCTTAAAAAGAAAACCAAAATCCCCTGCTCAGAAGACTACACAAGCAACCATTCAGCTAGTCCAAAACTGGCCCTCCTACTTTGATCAAATGCTAGAGGAGAAGCAAAGGAGTTCAAGAGTCCCTTCCCCTGAAAACCATGGCAGAGATGCTATCTCAGCTCATTCACTCTACATCCAAGACATCTGGGCACTTACCACCTTCGAGTGGCAGAGAGACCATCCTCCCTAGTAGCAGTGGATAGCATGTGGTATACCAGGACTTCCAATCATCAGAGACAGAGATAAAGCAGTTTTCCCACCAGCATGGCTTTATGGGAGGCCTACCAGAGAGTCAGGGCATTTACCATCTTACTGCCCACTTCTCCCCAGCCCTACCTTGTGAGCAAAGCCTACAGGTGGGTGAGTTGTAATGGGGCCTCAACCAGCCAGGCCAGAGTCAGAGGAAGCATATGTAGGACAAGGCCCAGAAGTGGAAACTTCTGGTTTGTTTGAGAAGTCAGTTATGACAAATGATGTGTGGCTGGGGCACACAGGTGAAAGGATGTCTTGCTAAAACAGACACATGAAAGAATGTTTTCCTAAAGCAGATACAGGTGAAGGGATGTTTTGCTACAGCAGACACATGAAAGGATGCATGATGAAGGAGTATAAATAAGACCCCACAGACAGGGGGAGCAGGAACACTGGTTTGCTTTGCTCTGCCTTGCTGTTCTTTGCTAACAACATGCATGCATTGGTTTGCCTTACATAGCGTTGCTGAGCTTCACTTGTGGTAATGCTGCCATTGAGAAAACCTTGCCAAATAACTGTCCATGAGATTCCTGGGGCACCTTGCTGCTTCTGTGGCCTCAGGCTGGTTGAGAGCCTGAAGTTTCTTCAGGATTTAGCTACAGCTGCTGGTTTGTGCATGCTGTCTATCTGCCAAGAGGACTATACTGAGCTGCTGGTTCATGCCTGGTGTCTGCCTGCCTAAAGGATTGGTCTGCAGCTGTTGTGTCGTATTTGGTGTTTGCTGCTGACAACAAAAATCAAGTTTGTCTTCAAAGAATTATTGATAAACAGGTCTACTACCCCCATATCCTAAGAACTTCTCTCTTCCACTACATTTGCTGGGTGGTTGGCAAGAGGAGAGGTTGAACCCTTTATTAAGTAGGTTGGAAAACTTTTTTGCCTACAAGGCCCTCACTATATGTCATCAGAACAAGGAGCATACACATACAAGTGTCACCAGTTATGTCGGGAGAGGCTTAGAAACCACCTCCAGTGAATGTACATGAGGCCACTCCCACCCTTTCCCTCTCTAGAATAATGTCAAGAAAAGATGACTTAAATCACAGTTTTAAACAAGGTCCATGATTATATAGTAGCCTATTCACTAATTCAATTCCAACTTAAACATCATCAGTAATGCCAAGATCAGAGAAATTGTGACATCAATGAGGGGTCCTTGAATGCCCAGGCCAAGGTGCAGAGACTTTTTATCTGATGTGTCCTTTGAAGTAGTTTCTATGTAAATGCTTCAGAAACAAATTTGAAAATCCTAGAACCAACCAAAAACTGAGGGACAATATGCATTTTAAAATGAAAATTGAGTTATCTGAAATAAGGGAAATAAAAACAAGCAATAAATGTGTTATATTTCCAGATGAAGAGAGAAGGACAGAGCCAGTGGGGTTTGAAGGAAGTAATAGAAATTCCCCTATCTGAAGAAGATATTAACAGACAGAAATGAACAGATACTAAAGATGCTGTGAAATTATGACCAAATATGGAGGGGCTGTGTCTTCTGTATCTCATAGGTAGGAAGAATTAGCATCAGACTGAAAAACAAAACTCTAGAAAATGATTGCTGAAAGTTTGCAAAGTCACCAAAAGCTATAAAGGTGCAGACCAGAGTAAAGCCCAAACAACAAAAAGCCAAAGAAATTCACAGTAAAATAGTATAACAACAGTTATAGATGTTATCAGACTTCTGTCTCATGCACCAGACAAAGAAAAGTATCCCCAAAACAGCCAGGAAGGATTACTTTTCACATAGACAGAGAAATGATAACACCAGTGAGGGGCCACGGGCACTGGGCACTTCTTCAAGCCTTGACAGATAACATGTGTAAGCTCCAGACACAATACAGGGACTGAGGACACCATCCAGTTATGAGAGAGACACCACAAGGCCACCAAATGACTAGACAATGCGAAACCAGCCACTATCACAACAGTTCAAAAACACAAAAAGGAACTTCTAAATAAAAACAGGTCAACCCTGCCCCAGCTAACCCCAACCACCAGAACCTGCGCAAAAGTAATGTCTGGCACATAATACCATGTAGTCATCAGACCTATGTTGAACGAATTTCAACCAATACCCAGATAAAGAATGCCAAATTTTGATCAATTCACATGGCATGCTATTAAATGATAATGTTACTAACAGAGTGGTAATTATAATGACAATGATAAAAAGTTATTCTGTGTGAAAACTGTACCAAACTCTGAGGTGGACCCACGTGCATGCATGTATGCACACATGCACATACACACACATCCAGGATAGGAAACATTCCACAAGGGAGAAGCCATGATAAATGGTTATGAGCTGATGATGTCCTATTCTGGGAGTTCTGAATGGAGGGAACATCATAGGAGTAGCTGACACTTATTGCATAACAATATGGCAACTATTCTATTGCAAACTTAGGCTGTTATCTCTATCTGTTTTACTCACAGCTGGATGAAGTGGCTTCTATTTTTATGCCCGTTTTACAAACCAGTTTGTAGAAGAAGCCATTGTGAGTGTTCTTGGTTCAAGTGCTGGGGCCAGAGGCTGAGCATGAGCTAGAAGCTTGGTTTGTAACTCCTCACAGAGGCTGGCCAAGTGCCAGTCCCTATGACACCTTCTCTGTGCAGCCTGTATCTGGTCCCCAAAGGAGGCACTTGTTACCATGGAGACATTTCAGCTGCTTGGAAGAATCCATTCCAGGTTGGCCTTCCCTTTCCTATTGTTAGAACTTGCACCACCCTAACCCCCTCTACAATCTTTTATTTACATCAAAGTATTATGCTGGAAAGTTCTGTGTGTGTGTGTGTGTGTGTGTGTGTGTGTGTGTGTGTGTGTGTGCGCGCGCGCGTTGCCTTATCTATGCTGTGATACTTTTATGAGGGCAAGAATTCTAGACTTATCCTGAAACATTCAGACTAGTGTAAAGTCAGGTATACTGCAGGCACTTGGTAATCTTTTAAAAAAAATTATTCCAGTTGATACTTTGATACTTCTTCAGAAGAAAGGCCCCAAACTGGGAGCCAATTATATTTACAGACAAGAGGCCTAAGTGGGCTCCCTATGAATAGGAACAAAATTACAAATGCCCAGTGTGGATACAACACACTTCTAGTCATACTTTCTAAATGACACGGCATAGTTATTACTAATAGACCTGTAACATAGGGATGGAGGGATGATGGATCAATGGTTAAGAGCACTGACTGCTCTTCCAGAGACCCTGAGTTCAAGTCCCAGCAACCACATGGTGGCCCATATATGTAATGGAATCTGATGCCCTCTTCCAGTGTATCTGAAGACAGTTACAGTGCACTCATATACATAAAATAAATAAATCTTAAAACAAAATAACTCACTGAGAAGTCATCTAAAGGACATGGAATGATGTACACAGTGTCTTTACATAATAAAAATAAGGCACAATTTTATAAAAGACTTGAGCTGCCATGATATTGGTGTTCATGGGATAGGTCCTGGAACCAATGGTACCAGTCACACAATATTGAGGAACAAATATGATTCTAAAAAGTATATGATTTGGGATGGTAGTGTTTGGAATAGATGTCTGAAAGTCCTCAGTGGTCTTGTTAGAGGACATATTGTGTGTACGTGCCAACCCCACCTCCACTGCCCAGGATACCTGTCGATATCTAGAGACAATTTTTAATAGTCACAAAGTGAAGGGTCACTACTGGGATATTGGGTGGAAGCTAGGCTTTTTGTAGACCATCTAGAAATGTACCAGAAATTCTCCACAGCACAAGATGGGCCAGCCCATCATGAAAAGATGCCAAGATGAGAACCTTTGCTCTGCTGCTCTTCTGGAGAAGGGAATTCCACTTTTGAGCAGCAGGCGTTTTTGCAGACAGGGAGATAGGAACCTTTTCTCCCTAAAGAAATCCAGGCCACACTGCTGAGGATGAAGGCAAGGTATTATTTTCAGAAAGCAATCACCTCCCAAGCCAAAGAATTCATGAATAAATTTCAGATAATACAAAACAGCTTCCTCTCAAAAAGCAGCTTTTAACTGCAACTTTGGTTCTGGGTCCTGGGTGCACAGAGCCAATTCTTTCCTCAGGGGCTCCGTGTGAGGTTATGGGGCCGCTACTCACACCAAAACCACTTGGAGCCTGTGTTAGGGGCTCTCACACAGAACATCAGCTGTTCAGCATGGATTGTGGACACTGTGCAATATATGATGAGTCTGTAGTCATAGCTGTGTGGGGCCAAATGTTTGAAAGAATAGCCAAAAATCAAGTTGATGTTACCATATTTCCAAGTTCTAGGTACTTGGCATTATGGGGAAAATGACTAGATATATTTTCTATTCAGTCTTGAAGTATATCCCTTTAGGTAAGCTTGAAGTGTTCAAAGTATTTGTTAAATTTAGAACCATGTCTGGAATCAGCATCCATGAACAATCAAAAATTAGTAAGTATAATAACCTGAAAGTTGACCTACAAATGGAGAGGGGGAGAGCTATCTGGTGAGATTAGACACCAAGGATTTGCTACTGCATCTCCTACATTCTCAAAGCATTTACTTTAACCTCACTCAAACTGAATTCACGCCCCTGCTAGATCAAAGAGTCAAGCCAGGACATGCATTTCAAAATGCTGTTTTGCTTCCTGCGACACAGTCCGATGAGTTTGTGAGTGTGGTTGTTTGTGTAAGGCCCCTCCTTCATGCTGAGCCCTTTTGGTGGCTATTCCAAGCCCCTGTGTTGGCTAACTGCATGGGTGGCTCTCGACTTTCTTGTTGTCCCAGAGAGGGTTAGCATTCCTAGCACTCGGTGGCCCCGCCCCTTTATGAGGGGCAAGGCTTCTTAATCTGTCCCTTAGGAGAAGGAAAAAGAAAGTCGGCCTAGAGTAGGACTCGGCTCTCAGGCCGATTAGGAGGCCATAAAATGGGCAGGAACTGGAAATGAGTTCCCCAGGGCGGGTGAGAAGGGCACTGCCAGAAAAAGGAGCCTCACGTTCAATTTAAGAATAAGCAATGAACCAGAATGTGCTGTAGAGCAGAGGTCTGGAGATCCATCCAGAGGGAACCAGCAGGCCAGGCGAGGTTGGGGAGAGAGGAAGGATTCAGAAATAGCAACCTTGATGGGCAACTACAGCAGAGCCCTTGGTGAGGTGAGGCTGTAGTGGTCATTTGAGCAACTGCATCATTAGCTCGTGATCCAGTTCCTTCCTGTGATTCTTGGTCCTTCTCATTCTGCTTCTGTCATTAGAGACCTTGTCTTCTTGCTCTCCCCTCTGATGGCTCTCCGGACAAAGCCCTGTACTGCCGGTGACTATGTCCCCAACTATGCTGTACCTGCTTTTGAGTTGTCTATCCTTCTTGCTTCTCCTATGTGTACCAGACGCACTACCACCTTTGTTCCTGTGATTATTTTCTGAAAGATTGCATGTGATATCAAAATTCACCCCTGCCCTTTCTCATGGCTGACTGCTGTGCTAACAGATGCTTTTTAGAAGCAGGTTTTGTGCTTCAAGCTACTTATTTTCAAACTGGTTCCACGATCAGCTCAAGCTTAATAAATCCATCCTATCCCAAACTGTTGACACATCTTCCACTTCTAACCACGCCCTCTTCCTCTTCATCCGCACACTTCTGCCCTAATTACATTTTCTTACTTGAGAACCATTTAGTGCTCAAACCTAGTGAGCAGGCACCTGGTCACAAACATCTCAGTCAGGACAAAGAAATATACTGCTATATTTTGATTCTCCACTCACATACCTGGGACTATAACCTAAAGAATTAATCGAATTATGAAAAACATTATATAAGGATTAAATTAATTAATAATAATTATAACTATAGCAACATATTATAATATTATAATATTATTATACATATGATAAGTATATGTTTTATATAGTACATGATATATAACTATACATAATATATAAAATATAAATAGTATATGTTATATATAATAAATATAAATAGATTAGAATATATTATATACATAATATATATAATAATTATATTGTATAAATTATAATATTCATGGTATATTTTAAATTTTATGTACATAATAAATATATTAAATATATTATAATATAGAGTTATAATCATCTATATAAATACATATTATATATAATATCATTAAATATTATATAATATGATATTATATAATAATATGCATATTATGGTGTAATATATAAAATAATTAATAATTAATCAAAAATTTTAAAACCTATGTAAAGATTTTCATCTACAGGCAGTGGCAAATGTTAAAAATTTTGAGAAATCATTAGAAAAAAGTTGGAGGAATGTAACTTATCATAAAACAGGGGGAACTTTTATATCCTAGTACATGCAATGCATTAAACTACATAGCATATAGGCATATAAAAAGGACTAGAAAGAAAAAAATAATGCTCAAAAGGCATACTGGCAGGAGGCAAGCACATAGTGCATTTCTGAGTGTGTTGTTTAAACTGGATCCCACCTTCTGCTCCTGTCACCCTAGAGTCCTCCAGCTTTCCTTCATTTGGTGACCGAGGTCTACAACTTAGTCATGTTTCTTACTCCTTTTCAGGGTTCTCTTGCATGCTTACTCTGTCTTGGTGACATTTTAGCAGGATGCCAGCCCCTGGGGGAGATTCCTTCACTTGTCTCTCTCAAGTTCTTCCTTCCTTCCTTCCTTCCTTCCTTCCTTCCTTCCTTCCTTCCTTCCTTCCTTCCTCTCTTCTCCTCGTCTATTAGAGTGGCTAGAAAAATCCAAAGTTCTATGTTCTCAACTTTGGAACATGCAACAGCTTCATGAATAAGGATTGACAGGAACCCACAGTTGGCTGATGTTAATAAAACATGAATTGACAGATGTCCACCTGTGAAGGAAAGAGGAAGCCTGGCTCCCACACAGTGTCATCACGGCTCCCATACAGCCACAGCGTCATCATGGCTCCCACAAAGCGTCATCACGGCTCCCACACAGCCACAGCATCATCACAGCTCCCACACAGCATCATCACGGCTCACACACAGCCTCATCACGGCTCCCACACAGCATCATCACGGCTCACACACAGCCTCATCACGGCTCACACACAGCCTTATCACGGCTCACACACAGCCACGGCGTCATCACGGCTCCCACACAGCATCATCACGGTTCCCACACAGCATCATCATGGCTCCCACATAGCATCATCACGGCTCCCACACAGCCACAGCATCATCACGGCTCCCACACAGCATCATCACGGCTCCCACACAGTGTCATCATGGCTCCGACAAAGCATCATGGCAGCAACCCCCATCATCTTTCTCTGGCACTTGCATTCTACAGCATAGCTTTAGAGTGGATCTCTCCTGTCTTTCTGCTGTTGGTTTCCCAGCAAACACTTACAATTACATTTACACGAGGGCAGAGGACACAAAGAATATCCAATATATAAACACTGAAGATGAGGCAGAGGATGACTGACTGCTAAACTATGCTGGAGACTGAAAAGCATAAAGGGGGAAAAAAGCAATGCTTAGTAAAGAGGCAACGCCCACAAGGATCCAAACAGGCTCAGGCTCATTGTTCCTGTGCTTGAAGGGATAGTGATGTGTGGATACTGTATAGTCCTGAGCCAAGCAGACAAGACCCTCATGCCACAGAGCTTAGGACAGAGTTCTATAGAAATATGTAAAAGAAGTGAGTACATAAGTAAACAGGAAAATGCATATTTTCAAGGACAGAGTTAAGGATGTTGTTAAAAGAGGAAAAAACTGGCCTACTCCTTGTGCACATAGATGTGCAGGGGGAGAGAGAGGGCTAGGGAGCCATGAACAGTCATGCCCTGACACAGAGGACAGATTATAAAATCCAAAATTCAAGCCATGTGCATATTTTATTTAACTTACCAAGGTAGAAAGGGAGGGAGGGAGAGACAAAGAGAGGGAGGGAAGGAGAGAGGGAGAAGGCAAGAGAAGGAGGGGGCAGGAGGAGAAGGGAGAGGGGGNGGGGGAGGGAGGAAAGCCAGTGTGCAGCCCTGTGGTGCAGTGCATGAACTTCACATATACAAGGCCTTGAGTCCCATCTCCAGCACTCATCAACCAAGAAAGCAGGAAACC
Organism: Mus minutoides; assembly: GCA_902729485.2. Lineage (NCBI taxonomy): Eukaryota > Metazoa > Chordata > Mammalia > Rodentia > Muridae > Mus > Mus minutoides. Next base: position 796,273 of record LR749561.1, on the reverse strand, counting down.
AAGCCTGTAAGTTTAAGGGTTTTTTTTGACCTAAAATTAATTAAAGTGATTTATCACTGAAAGTACTGGATTGATCTGTTGGTGTTGCACATGCTAGGCAAATGCTCTAACCGCTGAGCTGTCCCCAGAGTCTGACAGGAAGTTCGATGTGACAGCATTCTCCACAGAATCGTATTCCCTTGTTATGAAGCAACACGCCAATTTCTAGAACCACCAATATGAATAAAATAAAAATCAAAGAATAGTCTGACTGAGGGGCGAGAGGCCGAAGGAAGTGATTATCGTAAGCATAAGAGCACCTAGGGCTGGGGAGGGATGCTGCAGACTGTGGGGACAAAAGGGAATATCGACTGAATCAGAATTGAGTGATCTTGAGAATGAACAATTAACCTATGTCCAGTCTTTCACCTCCAATGCAAACAAGTGAACTACGATGACTGTAAACATGAAACATGGAGAGAAATCTAAACCCTGCTTGCAGATCTCCAGTGGGCTTGCTTCAGAAACTGAGAATTAAGCCACCTTTCACTAGGCATGGACACCCATTCTGTTGCGTAAATTTGAAAGTAATGATTTTTCAGACTCTTTGAGAGTTAAAAATATTTAAAGGAAACACCGAATCAGAACAAAATGTGCACATGGGTTTGGCTGTGATGAAAATGTAGAAAACACACGCTTACTGCTGCTCTCTTGTGTGTCTCTGAGAAGGGGAATATCTGTGTAGTTCAGGCTAGCCCTGAATTCCCCCAACTGCCTCATGAATTCAGTCATGTACCACCAAACTCAGCTTCATGGCTCTTCACACTGCACTCAGCGTGTACATTCAGCGTAGGTTGCAAATTGTGGTAAAACAGAAGCCAGAGACACGAGTCCTTATGTGAGTTCTGCCAATAACCGGCTATGTGAATGTGGGCTGCTACGATTTCACACAGAAGTCAGTACTGACCAACAGTCATCTTAAAACTCAGGTGAGTGCAAGCTCCTTATGAACAGTTTTCTAGGCCATGATATTTCACATTTTACAAACAATACCTCCAATTTAGTGAGAATGGCTGTAATACTTGGTAATTACGAAGCTACATAGAACTGCCTACAAAATAGCTTTGGGATCTGGGGGCTATGAGCCTCATCAACGAGGAAGCACAAACACAAAAGTCAGGTGGGCTGCTGGTCGGGAAACAAAGGACAACTTTGATCATCATTATGAGATGACATGAAATGCACATCTTAATTCTGTTCTAGAATACACCTTTGTTCAACTTTGTCCTTTTTACTCTGTGTTCAATAAAATTGTTTGAAGTGAATATGGAGTTGCATATGAACACTAAACGGGAGTTTGGTAATATTTTTTTTAATTGGATACGATTTTGTTACTAGATCCAAATTACTGGCACAATCATTACACTCAGTGCTGCATAATAATTGTAAGTATAATTGCAGCAGGATTTCCATGACATGCATTTACTCTCCATTTCCAACATAATTATTATGCACAGTGGACGACACTTCATTTTTAGACTTCTCCACTAGCCTCTTAAGGAACAAAGTTTTTGAATATATGGCATCTAGGATACCTCTCTCATGGAAGAATCGCACGTATGAGTGATAACAATGATCTTAGATATTAAGATAATGAAGTCCATCCCCCCACATCACCTCTTAATTCATTATATAAAACTAAGAATCATGGAGACAGAATAGCTTTGTGACATTCCTGTAACAAAAGTAACTTTTTATGCTCTTACCTGGCTCACCTATGTCTTCTGCTATCAGTAAGAGTATCTACTCCCTGCAGGACACAGGAGCATGAGGCAGAAACAGAGGAGATGCCTTCCCAGTTTTCAGTGGGAAGGAACACACACCATGGCCATTGTCCAAGGCCACACCATCTTTTGGACAAGCACAGCCTTGGGGCACCTCATCCTCATCTTTCTTCCCATGAGACTAGATACTTATTCCATAGAATGACAAGGGACTGTCACAAAGACAGATGCTATTGCCATTCATAGACACAAAACCATAATGTACGTCTTTTTTGACTGAAAGAAGAAAAATAGCTGGGCTATGAGTCACATGGAGAGCTCTTAAGTTTTGAGATGGTTAGTGCTATGTGTCAGACTGTGGTGCCTGGGTCACATGGAAGGTTGGAAGTTCCTGTGAAAGATTCATTTTTGAGATCTCATTACCACTGACTTTGGTTTGAGTATAGCAGATCACTCTCCATAAATGAGTGGGCCTCATTCAATAACCTGAAGGCCTGAAGAGCAAAGACAGGTCTCCTGAGGAAGAAAGGCTTTTGTCACACAACCTAAAGGTTTGAGAGGAGTTCCCAGCCTGCCAGATTCCTCAACAGAATTCAGACATCCCAGGTCCACAATTACCTGAGTCAAATCCTTAAAGTCAATAGATAAACAGACAGGCAGACAGATGAGAGTCATAGATATGTGGATGATAGATCATTTCTATATATCTCTTCTCTTTCAGTCCCAGCCTCCACACCTACAGTTTCATCTAGTTGTAAGCTGTAAAAACTCAGAAAAGCAATGTGCCTCTACCAACCTTGCCTACACTTCTTACTATTATTATTAATTATTCCATAAATGATACAGCATTGCAATTATTTAAGTAATCTAGACATGGCCTAAAGTGTGCATGTTATGTGCAGATCTATACCAATCCATGTAAAAGAATTCAGTATCTGAGGATCAGGGTATCTCCAGGAATTTCTGGAACCAATCCCCATGCATAAAGGAAAAGATACATATTTAGTTGGTTCTACTCTCTAGAACTTTGGCTAGTACAATTTTAATCAAACCGTTATATAAATTGGGAATTTTTTTTCAGAATAATACATTTGACTCTGAAAAGTACTGATAATTTGTATCAATCCTTCACATAGCCATCAAAAAATGTGCTAGTCAATTCAATGATTTCTATTAAGTTCTGCTGGCAGTCCATTTAGTAAACAGAGTTAAGTCATTTTTCTGAACAGGGTAGTATAATCGCATTTCATTGGTAACAATTACAGGAACAAATGAATCAGGATGCAGACTACATTACTTTAGCTATAAGCAGGAAGCAGCTCTTCCTGATAAACAACACTATCTTCCATTTCAAAACTACATTTAAAAATTATTTGCATCAAGAGTGAACCACAATAGCTCCGACTTTCGATCAAGATGCATTCTAATTAAACTTATAAATGATGTGTTAAAATATTAATGCTTTACATTTAGTGGGTTAATATCAGATGAAGCATTATAATTACAGATGTTAAATTATCTTTAATTGTGAAAACGATTCAGCTAGCTGGTCCCAGGAGGCACCTGGAGGTCAGGAATACTTACTAATTGCAGAGTCGTAGGAGGTGGAGTTATGCTCTCCCCTCAAGAAGGGGTACGGGGACAGGTAAGCATGTGTGCAGTTCTTGGATGGCGGCTGATTGGCTAGGAAGAAGAGCAAAGTAACTGTGTCCATTACTGAAGGCTCAGAGGTGCCGCATACCTAACAGAAGGGGACCCAAGAACCAGGGAGACAGAAAAACAAAATGATGGGCAAATTGACATGCTCGGAACCCTGCCCGAGGAGGACATCTTTGAGGAAAACACCCGGAAATTGAAATGAGGGTTTTTCTCAAACAACTGGAATTTGGTGGGAGAAACACACATCCTCATAGGGCTGGAGATCAGGGATTCAACGCTACACCTGTCTTTACATCATCTCCCTATCAACAGGCTGCCCGACACAGGAGATTTTCCAAATATTCGTTTTAGAAATCTAGTAGAGTTGGGTTTGACCTTGACTAGCTCAGACTAACATAATGTTTCCTCTCCATCCATCTGAACGTCACAGGAGAAGACACAAATGAGGGACTAAAAAGTGAGAAGCCAAACAGAACTCTAGTGTTGGAGGAAACCACAGGAATAACTTTTATGGGAAACTTAAATTTGTTCCATGTGCACTAGGTTTCAAAATCGAAGTCTGCATGCTGACTGTGGTTAAGATGACAGAATCTGTAAGAAGCATGAAAGGTCACTGGAGATTTACACAATCTGGTGACAAGTTACAGTGAAAGAAAAAAGAGCAAGGGGACAGGAGAATTTGAAAATAAGACTATAATCTCAACTAGTTATAAGGCTAATAACTAGTTTATTGTTGAAGATAATAAAATGGCTACTAGCTATTTTCAGTGAACTGTTTTTTCAAAGATAAAGAAAGCAGAAGGTGTACAGTTCAAGGAATTCATCCTAACCTTCAGGTTTCTGAACTTCAAAAAGGGAACTTTGAATTTCCCTGTAGGAATACAAACATTGAACGGAAGACTCTTCTTGATATTGCCTACAAACTTGGGTGAAGCCCAACTAAGGTGGCTTTCATCTGTTACTACTGGTAATTAAGTTTCATTACAAAAAAAAAAAAGATTAAAAAAAAGAAAACCTCTTAAGCTATGAATATAAAGTAATACCTCTGTTTCTGGGCTTTTGTATTTGAAATTTGTTTATAGCCAAATAAAGTTCCAAATCACTTATTTGAAACATACCAATAATAGACACTTGAAAAGAGACTACCATAGACAAAAAAAAATCTGCTTTTTAAAATTAGAGGCTGTATATTTTAAATATGGGCAGAAAAACAAGTTTTATTATAAATATCCAGACCCCTACTTTTCTGTGAGATTAGAAATTATCCCTAGAGACATTTCTCCTGTAAAGAAGAAATCTGCTCATGACCCTTTCGATGCCATGGAACCAACGCTAGACACTGCACAATTAGGAATACGATCCACTTGAACCTGTTTGTATTTGCCTCAGACAAAGGGAAAGGAACAAGGCCAGCTGCACTTACTGTACCAGAACTTCCAGATGTTGGAGTTGTTCTCCTCCACAACGCCATTGAACCAGCACCTCCAGAAAAAGCCTTCATGGTGAAAAGTGATGTTCTCTATCTGCACAGAAGAAATGACCTGCTGTCATTCTTAACACAAGAGTGCTATCAATCCTGCTACATCTTATTTCCTGTTGTCCCCAGTGATGGCCACTAGCTCCCCATGAAGCTCTCCTGGGAGAAACAGAGGCCCCACTGCTA
>LR749561.1:597048-741048 GCA_902729485.2 Mus minutoides | reverse complement strand
AGGGAGGGGGAGGGAGGAAAGCCAGTGTGTAGCCCTGTGGTGCAGTGCATGAACTTCACATATACAAGGCCTTGAGTCCCATCTCCAGCACTCATCAACCAAGAAAGCAGGAAACCAAGCCTGTAAGTTTAAGGTTTTTTTTTTTTTTGACCTAAAATTAATTAAAGTGATTTATCACTGAAAGTACTGGATTGATCTGTTGGTGTTGCACATGCTAGGCAAATGCTCTAACCGCTGAGCTGTCCCCAGAGTCTGACAGGAAGTTCGATGTGACAGCATTCTCCACAGAATCGTATTCCCTTGTTATGAAGCAACACGCCAATTTCTAGAACCACCAATATGAATAAAATAAAAAATCAAAGAATAGTCTGACTGAGGGGCGAGAGGCCGAAGGAAGTGATTATCTTAAGCATAAGAGCACCTAGGGCTGGGGAGGGATGCTGCAGACTGTGGGGACAAAAGGGAATATCGACTGAATCAGAATTGAGTGATCTTGAGAATGAACAATTAACCTATGTCCAGTCTTTTACCTCCAATGCAAACAAGTGAACTAAGATGACCGTAAAAATGAAACATGGAGAGAAATCTAAACCCTGCTTGCAGATCTCCAGTGGGCTTGCTTCAGAAACTGAGAATTAAGCCACCTTTCACTAGGCATGGACACCCATTCTGTTGCGTAAATTTGAGAGTAATGATTTTTCAGACTCTTTGAGAGTTAAAAATATTTAAAGGAAACACCGAATCAGAACCAAATGTGCACATGGGTTTGGCTGTGATGAAAATGTAGAAAACACACGCTTACTTGTGTGTCTCTGAGAAGGGGAGTGTCTGTGTAGTCCAGGCTAGCCCTGAATTCCCCCAGCTGCCTCATGAATTCAGTCATGTACCACCAAACTCAGCTTCATGGCTCTTCACACTGCACTCAGTGTGTACATTCAGCGTAGGTTGCAAATTGTGGTAAAACAGAAGCCAGAGACACGAGTCCTTGTGTGAGTTCTGCCAATAACCGGCTATGTAAATGTGGGCTGCTACGATTTCACACAGAAGTCAGTACTGACCAACAGTCATCTTAAAACAGGTGAGTGCAAGCTCCTTATGAACAGTTTTCTAGGCCATGATATTTCACAATTTACAAACAATACCTCCAATTTAGTGAGAATGGCTGTAATACTTGGTAATTACGAAGCTACATAGAACTGCCTACAAAATAGCTTTGGGATCTGGGGGCTACGAGCCTCATCAACGAGGAAGCACGAACACAAAAGTCAGGTGGGCTGCTGGTCGGGAAACAAAGGACAACTTTGATCATCATTATGAGATGACGTGAAATGCACGGCTTAATTCTGTTCTAGAATACACCTTTGTTCAACTTTGTCCTTTTTACTCTGTGTTCAATAAAATTGTTTGAAGTGAATATGGAGTTGCATATGAACACTAAACGAGAGTTTGGTAATATATTTTTTTAATTGGATACGATTTTGTTACTAGATCCAAATTACTGGCACAATCATTACACGCAGTGCCGCATAATAATTGTAAGTATAATTGCAGCAGGATTTCCATGACATGCATTTACTCTCCATTTCCAACATAATTATTATGCACGGTGGACGACACTTCATTTTTAGACTTCTCCACTAGCCTCTTAAGGAACAAAGTTTTTGAATATATGGCATCTAGGATACCTCTCTCATGGAAGAATCGCACGTATGAGTGATAACGATGATCTTAGATATTAAGATAATGAAGTCCATCCCCCCACATCACCTCTTAATTCATTATATAAAACTAAGAATCATGGAGACAGAATAGCTTTGTGACATTCCTGTAACAAAAGTAACTTTTTATGCTCTTACCTGGCTCACCTATGTCTTCTGCTATCAGTAAGAGTATCTACTCCCTGCAGGACACAGGAGCATGAGGCAGAAACAGAGGAGATGCCTTCCCAGTTTTCAGTGGGAAGGAACACACACCATGACCATTGTCCAAGGCCACACCATCTTTTGGACAAGCACAGCCTTGGGGCACCTCATCCTCATCTTTCTTACCATGAGACTAGATACTTATTCCATAGAATGACAAGGGACTGTCACAAAGACAGATGCTATTGCCGTTCATAGACACAAAACCATAATGTACGTCTTTTTTGACTGAAAGAAGAAAAATAGCTGGGCTATGAGTCACATGGAGAGCTCTTTAGTTTTGAGATGGTTAGTGCTATGTGTCAGACTGTGGTGCCTGGGTCACATGGAAGGTTGGAAGTTCCTGTGAAAGATTCATTTTTGAGATCTCATTACCACTGACTTTGGTTTGAGTATAGCAGATCACTCTCCATAAATGAGTGGGCCTCATTCAATAACCTGAAGGCCTGAAGAGCAAAGACAAGTCTCCTGAGGAAGAAAGGCTTTTGTCACACAACCTAAAAGTTTGATAGGAGTTCCCAGCCTGCCAGATTCCTCAATAGAATTCAGACATCCCAGGTCCACAATTACCTGAGTCAAATCCTTAAAGTCAATAGATAAACAGACAGGCAGACAGATGAGAGTCATAGATGTGTGGATGATAGATCATTTCTATATATCTCTTCTCTTTCAGTCCCAGCCTCCACACCTACAGTTTCATCTAGTTATAAGCTGTAAAAACTCAGAAAAGCAATGTGCCTCTACCAACCTTGCCTACACTTCTTACTATTATTATTAATTATTCCATAAATGATACAGCATTGCAATTATTTAAGTAATCTAGACATGGCCTAAAGTGTGCATGTTATGTGCAGATCTATACCAATCCATGTAAAAGAATTCAGTATCTGAGGATCAGGGTATCTCCAGGAATTTCTGGAACCAATCCCCATGCATAAAGGAAAAGATACATATTTAGTTGGTTCTACTCTCTAGAACTTTGGCTAGTAGAATTTTAATCAAACCGTTATATAAGTTGGGAATTTTTTTCAGAATAACACATTTGACTCTGAAAAGTACTGATAATTTGTATCAATCCTTCATATATCCATCAAAAAATGTGCTAGTCAATTCAATGATTTCTATTCAGTTCTGCTGGCAGTCCATTTAGTAAACAGAGTTAAGTCATTTTTCTGAACAGGGTAGTATAATCACATTTCATTGGTAACAATTACAGGAACAAATGAATCAGGATGCAGACTACATTACTTTAGCTATAAGCAGGAAGCAGCTCTTCCTGATAAACACCACTATCTTCCATTTCAAAACTACATTTTAAAATTATTTGCATCAAGAGTGAACCACAATAGCTCCGACTTTCGATCAAGATGCATTCTAATTAAACTTATAAATGATGTGTTAAAATATTAATGCTTTACATTTAGTGGGTTAATATCAGATGAAGCATTATAATTACAGATGTTAAATTATCTTTAATTGTGAAAACGTTTCAGCTAGCTGGTCCCAGGAGGCACCTGGAGGTCAGGAATACTTACTAATTGCGGAGTCGTAGGAGGTGGAGTTATGCTCTCCCCTCAAGAAGGGGTACGGGGACAGGTAAGCATGTGTGCAGTTCTTGGATGGCGGCTGATTGGCTAGGAAGAAGAGCAAAGTAACTGTGTCCATTATTGAAGGCTCAGAGGTGCCGCATACCTAACAGAAGGGGACCCAAGAACCAGGGAGACAGAAAAACAAAATGATGGGCAAATTGACATGCTCGGGACCCTGCCCGAGGAGGACATCTTTGAGGAAAACACCCGGAAATTGAAATGAGGGTTTTTCTCAAACAACTGGAATTTGGTGGGAGAAACACACATCCTCATAGGGCTGGAGATCAGGGATTCAACGTTACACCTATCTTTACGTCATCTCCCTACCAACAGGATGCCCGACACAGGAGATATTCCAAATATTCGTTTTAGAAATCTAGTAGAGTTGGGTTTGACCTTGACTAGCTCAGACTAACATAATGTTTCCTCTCCATCCATCTGAACGTCACAGGAGAAGACACAAATGAGGGACTAAAAAGTGAGAAGCCAAACAGAACTCCAGTGTTGGAGGAAACCACAGGAATAACTTTTATGGGAAACTTAAATTTGTTCCATGTGCACTAGGTTTCAAAATCGAAGTCTGCATGCTGACTGTGGTTAAGATGACAGAATCTGTAAGAAGCATGAAAGGTCACTGGAGATTTACACAATCTGGTGACAAGTTACAGTGAAAGAAAAAAGAGCAAGGGGACAGGAGAATTTGAAAATAAGACTATAATCTCAACTAGTTATAAGGCTAATAACTAGTTTATTGTTGAAGATAATAAAATGGCTACTAGCTATTTTCAGTGAACTGTTTTTTCAAAGATAAAGAAAGCAGAAGGTGTACAGTTCAAGGAATTCATCCTAACCTTCAGGTTTCTGAACTTCAAAAAGGGAACTTTGAATTTCCCTGTAGGAATACAAACATTGAACGGAAGACTCTTCTTGATATTGCCTACAAACTTGGGTGAAGCCCAACTAAGGTGGCTTTCATCTGTTACTACTGGTAATTAAGTTTCATTACAAAAAAAAAAAAAGATTAAAAAAAAGAAAACCTCTTAAGCTATGAATATAAAGTAATACCTCTGTTTCTGGGCTTTTGTATTTGAAATTTGTTTATAGCCAAATAAAGTTCCAAATCACTTATTTGAAACATACCAATAATAGACACTTGAAAAGAGACTACCATAGACAAAAAAATCTGCTTTTTAAAATTAGAGGCTGTATATTTTAAATATGGGCAGAAAAACAAGTTTTATTATAAATATCCAGACCCCTACTTTTCTGTGAGATTAGAAATTATCCCTAGAGACATTTCTCCTGTAAAGAAGAAATCTGCTCATGACCCTTTCGATGCCATGGAACCAACGCTAGACACTGCACAATTAGGAATACGATCCACTTGAACCTGTTTGTGTTTGCCTCAGACAAAGGGAAAGGAACAAGGCCAGCTGCACTTACTGTACCAGAACTTCCAGATGTTGGAGTTGTTCTCCTCCACGACGCCATTGAACCAGCACCTCCAGAAAAAGCCTTCATGGTGAAAAGTGATGTTCTCTATCTGCACAGAAGAAATGACCTGCTGTCATTCTTAACACAAGAGTGCTATCAATCCTGCTACATCTTATTTCCTGTTGTCCCCAGTGATGGCCACTAGCTCCCCATGAAGCTCTCCTGGGAGAAACAGAGGCCCCACTGCTANACGCCATTGAACCAGCACCTCCAGAAAAAGCCTTCATGGTGAAAAGTGATGTTCTCTATCTGCACAGAAGAAATGACCTGCTGTCATTCTTAACACAAGAGTGCTATCAATCCTGCTACATCTTATTTCCTGTTGTCCCCAGTGATGGCCACTAGCTCCCCATGAAGCTCTCCTGGGAGAAACAGAGGCCCCACTGCTATTCTTCAAGGCCACGCATGAGGCTGCCCTCCTTGAGACTAAGTACACCGATCGGTATTGTGAAGAAGAAACGCACATTCTGTTCACCTGAACACCTGCCCACTTCAGTTGCGAGAAGCCAATAATCCGATCCAAAGGCTACCAAAAACAACAAAACCCCCAAAGCTCCGAAGAGAGCCCCAAAGAAAACGGCAACATTTAGTCTCATTTTTCCAATCGACCAGTTGCCTTCCAAATGAAGGAGCAAGCTGTACAGAGTCAACTGCTCAGTACCAACAGTGAAGAAAGAAAGCCACTCTCGAGTCGGCTAGGTCTGGGGAGCAGGTCCTTGCTGGAGCTGTGGTGGCTTCTCATTTCCACCCTGTCCCTTTGCTCTCCCTGGAGGGGCTCCAACCCAGCAGCTGAGAATGGCAGGCTATTTTAAGATACTGATTGAGGAGCTTGCTTTCTCCCATGGGGATCAAAAAATAGCTGACCTTCCCCTGACTATAAAGAGATGAACCAGGCAGGAGCAGGCTCGGATTATGGTTGTTGCTGTTGGGTAATCCACACAAGTGGAGAGGGAACTGCAGGAAAATAGTAGGCTCTGTTCTGCCCCTCCTGCTTGAGCGTCTGGACAGGTCCCTCTTAGCTAAAATGAGCATGACAACCAGGAGAAATTTTGGAGGCTCTGGAAAATGTAAATTGCCACTACCCAGAGCCAAGAGAGCTTTCCAAAACAATAGAATTTGTAATCCGTCCCTTACTTGTGGACATTCAGGGGAAGAGGAAATCTAGGCTTGGCCTAGGTTTATAACTCACACATTCAAATGATATGTAAACATCACTTGATATCCAAGCTCAAATGAGGTCTAAGATCACTTATAGCCATGGCAATACAATTTCTGAAAGAACAAAAATTAATGTTTTTTAGCCGCCCCGCTCTCCATGCAGACAACGCAACAGAAACAACTGTATACTTACCTCTGTCCTTGTCTCTTTGAAGTTCATTTGTCTGTTTTCATATCTAAATATGCCAGTGTGCTTTGAAGATGGTTTTGTGTGCTGTTTATCATTCAGACTGTGTGCATTTGGCTCTTGTCTTCGTTGTTTCTCAGTAAGAACACAACAGTTTCTTCAATCACGTAAGGAGGCTTCCGTTCACTGCCACCTTCCTACCCCTTCTGATTACAAATCCTGATGATGGAATTCATGGGCGCGCGCGCGCGCGCGCGCGCGCACACACACACACACACACACACACACACAGATCCTAAATATAGTCTTAGTTTTTCTAAACCAATTACCCACTCCTTTAAGCATCCTTAGATGGTCACAGCTTCAAATGTTTGTTTCTTCCCAAACACCCGGTTAGAATGAGGCACGGTAAAGCACACATGACCGCAGATGCTACGGTTGTTGACTTATCTGTCAGCATGCTCGATTACCCAGGTGGGACCATCTGATCTCTGGCATCCTCCCACCATGAACAGGAGCAGAACTGTCCTGGCACGAGCTTGCTGAAGGCTTATGCGAGCTGTCAAAACAACCCAACCTGAAGTTCTGTGTGCAACTGCCCTAGTGTGTGAGGAAAACATTGTTTCTTGGCTGTCACGCACCACTTCTGGCTCTTAGCGTCTTCCTTCTGGTCTTTCCTCAATGATCCCTGTGCTTTGGGAGGAGGTGTTTGTGACGTAGACATCCCATTTAGGGCTGAGCACTCTGGGGTCCTTTATGCTCACCACTTTCACTGGTGCTGGGTCTCTGCGTTCCTTGGATAAAGACCTTTCTCTGACGAGGCTTGTTTGCTACGCTGATCTATTGGAACTGAGATAAGAGTTAAGCTATTGGAACGGAGATAAGAGTTAAAAGGGCTGTTTGATGCATTTAGTAACAGTGGTATGTTCACTTTAGAGCCTATGAGCTTCCTGCCAATAGGCTCTTGGCCAGATTCACAACGCCAAACACAACCTGAGAATTACAGTAATAGCTGGCTCGGCAATGTAAGCCCAAGGGTACAGTACTGCCATAGTTAATGGTTCTTGTACATAGTGGTTCACTGCTCCCCGAGGTGGTAGGGGAACAGGCACGGGGGTCTGAGACTTAAGATTACTGTTTGATGGGAACTATCTTGTAGAGGAAGACCAGAAGCCCTTTGTCACCAGGGCTTCATTTAAAGAAAAGAGCATGCACGAAAAAAAGCCAACAACATACAAATGGAAGAGGTGGGTCCTACATCAAGGTCCTGTCGTGACTGTATGCCTCACGGCCCAGTGCTTTCCTGGGCTCTGCCTGAGCTATGGACTCACTTCCATTCTTCAGCGTACTTTTAATTTATTTTTTAATAAACTGTCTCTATCATTAACCATTTGTCCGTAGCATAATCCTTCACCCAAATCCAGGCATCCTCTGAAGTCAGTATGGACATGGATTTTTTTTCTCCTTTTCCTCTTTGCAATCGCCTTTTTGGACTCCAGCCTAAATCTATGGCCTGCTTTGGGCTTTCCCTCAGCTTCCCTGACCTCAGGACTTTTGCAAATGGCTTTTTGTCCACCTCCCCTTCAGAAGATGCTGGCAATGTCAGCTTACTTGTTTTATTGTCTTCCTCTAAAAATTTAATAAAGTTGTCCTTGGGATTATTTCTGAGTAAGTTTTAGAATTCTTTTATTAATGGGACTAGGTACTTGCAAGCCAACATTGGTTTGTTCATACTACCACAGACATACCATACACATTTTGAAGTACTCTTCATAGACATTCCATTATTATACACAATAAAAGAATAACAAATAATGTCTACACGGGCAACCTGTAGCTTTGGTTTTGGCTCTCTGGATTTCTAGCAACTGTAAAAGATTGCTCATCAAGGCAACAGCCAATCTAACTGATAAGGACTAGAATTGATTTGAACACTGCCATCTGCTGGTCGTCGGCAAAACTGCATTCTATTGCGTGCTGTGATCCGTGGAGAATTTGACATTTGAATATTATTGACTCTAGCAAAGGTTCTAGATGCCTTCACCTCGGTAATTCACACCATCCTCCATTTAACTGAGGGTTATTCCAGTAGCTCATACAAAGGAAATCACATTACCAAAATAAATTTCACTTTTCAAAAACGGTTGACTGCCCAACTAGTACTGGAGAGAATGATGATTTAGGATACGAGCTTGAGCCCTGGCAGCCCTGAGAAGCTAGACCTTGTCACCCATCTTCAACAGGCCTATTAGTCAACTAGTTGTCAGAAGGAGAAAGACGAGGTTTATTCAAAATAGCCACACTGGGACAAATACATTCTTAGGTCCACCTTCCCAGACCTGACAGACAGGAGGTTTAAGCTTAAATAGAAGGCAAGGAATATGCATGATTAAGTGTCCTGGTCAAAGTGTGGCCAACCTCTCATCATATCTTAGATCCAGTCTCCCCTGCAAGATGTCTTGCAATATGTCAGAGCAGTGGGGAATCCCTTCCTAGGAGACATGTATCTTTTTTGGCTGGTACCCTCATCGATCGTCAGTCAGTCATCAATCCTCAATCATATATCATCTTCTGGGACTGTCCACACCTATCCTCATCCACTCATGTCACCTCACACCACCCAATCATAGACACACACATCCAAGGCAGGATGCAGGATTGGTTGATAGAATGGTATCGCGAGATGTTGCACTAACCTCTCCAACGAGTTACACGTGCTGCTTTTACTGTGCATGATTGAGACTGAGGTAAACAAGCGAGGTCACAAGGCTTTAGCACAGAGCCAGGGCGCCATCTTTGGCCCATGCGGCCGTGCCCGCTCCCCACAGTACCCGGGTTCAGCCCTTTCTTTCTCTGGCTGGTACCATGTTTCAGTCCTTTTCATCTCTCTCTGGTTGGTACCAGGCTTCTGCCCTTTCCTCTTCTCAAGGTGTAATTCCCTGAGAAAGTCCAGTGTTTTTTTTTCCCTCTGTATTAGTTCTTTGAGGATTTTGTAAAAAACATGGACTTTCATGGTGCTGAAAGTTCATGGCCATTCTAATAGAAGAGAAAAATAATCATAAGTATTATACGGACATGAATATTACATGCTACATTGATGGCGGGACTGACAAGCACTGCCAACCGGCACAGTCTTTTCACAAATGGTATGAGAGTAATACACTGCTTTCTAATTGATCTATGGTCTACATCATGAAATGGAGTCCTTTCCTGGCTGGCACAGCAAACAGAGCCAGTAATCTGTGTATAAATAGGTCATAGAGGAGAACCTAACATTACTATTCTGTTAAATGATACAGTATTAGAATGACTACTAACTTTCTAATGACTTCTAACTTACTAATGACTTTCGCTACACCCAGAGAAGTGGTGGTGGTGGAGGTGGTGATGGTGATGGTGGTAGACATGGTGGTGAACATGCCTCTGAGTGATATATTCTAATATGTACATCTCACAGCTTGTCCATCTTACCTGACTCATGAGTATTCCTTTCTTTTCTATAAAATCCTCTTCGTTTCTCGGTCTGGAGATTTTTCCATTCACTTTTCCCACAGTCCTACTGTCCTTTCACTGGTGGAGTCAGACCTATAACCAGTCCTTTCTGGTTCATGCTCTCACTGTGTTCCCACATAATTCTGTCATGTCTCCAATTCCCGCACACTGTTGATCGTTGTCATTTCTCCTTCTAGGTCTCATGCTTGGTGTTTCTCTTCTGTGGTTCCTCTTATCTACCACCAGGCATTGTGGATCCTGGAGAGGACACGATGAAGGAAGTAGGCAGGGAACCTCAGGAGGTTTGTTTTATAAGGTTTCACTGGAGTTGTAGGTGGTTCTGTGTAGCCTGATGTGGGTCTGAGATGCAAACTCAACCTGGGTCCTCTGCAAAAGTCCCAAATACTCTTAACCATTTCTCCAGCCTGCACCTTTGTTTTTAAACAATCACTTTTCTCCTCATTCTGTAGGAAACATGAGGATTTTCTCGGCTCTTCACTGTAAGGACCTTGTGGAGCTTAGGAGTGAAACCCATGCGAAGTTAAGGCTACCTACCTAAGATAGCTCTAGCCCGAAGCGTGGGTTTTCTTTTTCTTTCTGTTTTTCTCTTTTTTTCTCTTTCTTTTTCTAAAAACATTACACCATTTCCCTTAATTCCCTTTATTTGCCTCCAACTCCTCCTATGTCTCCCTATCATGATCCCTGTCAAATTCATCTATCTATCTATCTATCTATCTATCTATCTATCTATCTTCTATCCACATATCTATTCAGTGTTGCTTGTATGGACATGATTTCAGTAGTGACCACTGCATATTATTACAGAGCTTCCATCCTGAGGAAGACTATCTCCTGCTTCCAGCATCCCTTAGTTGCCTGTAATCCCTTGTTCAAGGCTGACATCGTCTCCCTCTTCCATCCTCAGATCTTTATCATTGTCCTTGTTCGGGCCTTGTTCAGGCACCATATTTTTGAGGTGTCATGGGATTTTGTCATTTCTAGGACACACAGCCTCACAGCAGATTTCCTGGTCTGGTTTTTTTTTTTTAAATAATATCTCAAATGTTCTATTTTACCAATAAAGTCTCTAGAACCAGATGCTGGGGTGAAAGCCTGCTAGCTTAGAGAGCCAGAGAAATCAGCCAGCTGACCTTCCTCCCAGCTGATGTCCCAAAAGGAGAAAGCAAGCTCTCCTTTCCTATGTCATCTCAAAAAAACCATTCAAACTGAATGCCCTACCCCGCTGTGAGCTGTTCTACTTCCTCTCTCTCTCTCTCTCTCTCTCTCTCTCTCTCTCTCTCTCTCTGTGGTTCTGACTCTCTCCTACTCTGTTTTTTTTCCTATGTTCACTCCCTCCCTGTCAACTGGTTGCTTAATCACCTCTTGACCTATGGTTGACTTTATTTAATCCTGTTTACAACATTCAGAAAGCTCTTGAATTACATGTGTGTTCTAGGGCTTATTCATACTAGAAGGCAAAATGGTGCTTTCCAGTAAATAGCGCAATCTTGGGGTTCATGGTGTGATCAAAGATCCTGCAACACTGGCCTTCTGATGCTTATAATCTTTCCACTCCCTTTTCTTCAGTGACCTCTTGGGAGAAGTTGTGCTACAGATGTGCTATAGTGTCTGGGCAATCCCATCATCAGCTGTTATCTGTGTTTTAAGCAGTTATAGTTTTCTCTAAAGACCTCTGTTGCAAAAGAAGTTTCTTTGATGAGAGATACGCACTACACTTACCTGCCAGTGTAGGGATAAGTATTTAGAACGCACTTGGGAATTATTCTGGTCTAGTAAAGAGGTGTAGTAGGCTCTCCTAAGATCTATAACCTCACCAGCCCCGGGTCATTGACTGGGTTAGTGCTCACGTGGGTTCTCAGGCAGTCTCCAGGTCTTCATCAAACCCCCATGGAAGTACCCAGGCAACTCAGCCACTGCAGAGGCTTCTGCTCTCAGACAGCTTGGCTGCAGTCCTCCCCGTCTTTCTCAGGGTTTCCAGGCAGTGGCTTGCCCTGTGACACACTTCTCTCACACAGCAATGTGAGGCTGCCCATCTACACCATGTCTGTTTCCTTCTTTTGTTGTGGGGATGAAAGCAGAACTTGCAAGCTCTTTACGTGTTAGAGCAAAACCCAGAAGATCTCAGTAATAGCTATTCCTGATGGTCAGCTTAACTATATCTGGAATAAACTACAATCCAGAATTGGAAGGCTCACCTGTGATCCAGATCTTGAGGCCGAAAGATATGAGTTTCTGACCTGGATCTTGGCATAATGATCTTGAGGCATAGTGGCTATGAATCCCAGGAGACTGAGGCAAAGAGATCTCTGGGTTCAAGGTCAGCCTGGGACAAAAGGAGTCCCAGATCCAGGCGTGGTGGGTGGTACACACTTTTAATCTGGGCCACATCTTCTGCTGGAGACCATCATAAGGACATTGAAAGAAGGAAGATTCTCTCTTCTTTGCCTGCTTGCATTTACTTGCCAGAACATCTGTTAGAATCTACCAGCCTTGTGGGACTGAGCAACTACTAGATCCTTGGACTTCACATCCACAACTTCCCATTGTCAGGGAGTTGGACTAGCCTGTAAGTCATCAACAAATCCCCTCACTATATAGAGACTATCCTTAGGTTCTGTGGCTCTAGGGAACCCTGGCTAATACAGCCTCTTCTTTTTTTTATTTAAATGAATGGACTATGTGTTTTTATTAAGCATAGAATATGTGGGTTTTTTTTTTTTAATCTGGCTTCTTTACCCAGCCTATGTTGGCACATCTGTGTTGCCAAAGGATTCAGAATTCATGATTTTTATTGTTAAAAGCACTTGGTTTTATGAGTTCACCACCTTTGTTCAGCCATTTACTTGTTGATGGGTATTTGGGCTGCTTCCAGCACTGGCTTCTTACACACAAAGCTCGTATGGACATTTGAGTATACAAAGCCTTGTTTATGTGTGTGCCCTTGCGTCTCTGGAGCAAACATATCAAAGTACAGCAGCTGTAGCTAATCATGTGGTAGGTGTGTCTAACTTTAACCTTCTAAGACATTTCAAACTTCTTTCCCAACCTGGTTTGGCCATCCTGCAGCCCCACCAGGACCACTTCATATACTCTGAAATTTAGATAATTTTTTTTCAACGTCAATAAAACACGCTGGCATTATGGTAGGCTTCAAATAAGAATGGCTACTCTAGGTGCTGGAGGCATTGCTTGGCCATTAAGGGCTTGAGATGGTTTTATTTGGTTTCTAGTACTCCTGTCAGGCGACTTTTGACTGCCCGTAACTCCAGCTCCAGGGAATCTGACACCCTTTTATGGCATCCACAGACACTCACACGCATATGCACATACACATACAGAGACACATAATTAAAAATAAAAATAAATCTTTAAAAAGTGATGAGTGGCTGTTAAAATATTCACTCTTTTGTCATGATAAACTTTTAAAAAATTATTTCTTTTTGATATTTTCAGAGTTCAATGTACAGGTGTCTTTAAATTGATCATATAACTAAAATCTAAGAAGTCCTGGTCTGGTAGTTTCTGCCTTCCCAACAACTGAGAAATAAAGGCAGAAGGATGACACGTTTATGGCCAGCCTGGGCTAGAGGAAAGCCTGTCTCAAAAATAAATGAATAAAACAAAATCCCAGCCTATTGCAATTGCCAGTAGAAAATCGTGAAACCACAGGGTCAGAGACAAGAGGGTTCTCTACGGCACAGCCAGAAGCATGAATGTTCTTGCGTTGGGCATCTCCATGCTGCTTCCTTGTGAACGTCACTGAAGATTAAGGACCACAGCAGGCCTTCTTTCTGGCTGAAAGACTCAGACTCCTGAAGCATGTGTGATGCACATCAAATGCGTCCCCTGGCTTAAGCAGTTGCTCACAGCGCCATCTGTTGGTCAAGTTTAACACCACACCATTCTATAAAGGGGTGGATACCATAGCAGGACAAGGAGGAATCTCATTGGACCCAAGGACAAATTGATGACGTCTCAGCCCATCTCCTGCCTACAAAGTTGCCAAATGCATTCTCTGGTTACCCCCCCCATCCCCCTTTTTATTTTCTTTCTTAATAGATGGTCTCACGTAGCGTGGGCTGTATTCATACTTGCTATGTATCTGAGAGTAACCTTGAATTCCTTCCAAGTGTGCTTTTAAACGTGTAGTTTAACTATACACAATAGTTGGTTTCATTCCGGCATTCCCTTTATGTGAACGTGTAGTTTGGTCATATTCATTCCACAGTACTGTTTCTTGCCTCCCTCCCACACCTACCGAGCCCGTTCCTCATTCCAACTATCTTTCCCCTTGTACTTTCGAGTCCTTTATAATCTGAACTCTTGATCCTCTTGTCTCTATGTTCCAAATGTGGAGACCGGAGACCGCAGGCATGCACTGCCACACCTGCCATACACTTTTTAGTTATATACGATTCCGAGTTTGTACTTAACAAAGAAGGCTGATGGTTTCAGTGCTCCTCAGTTGTTGCCTTAGCCCTTGGCCCCTCGGGGTGGTCCTTGGAGGTAGAGGGTAAGAAGGCACAGAATCAGCGACACAGGTAATCGGGTGAGAAGCAGAAGGGAAGCAGACTCGGTTATTACAGGATCAGAGTGTGCCTTTATATCCTCCACCCATGCCCCATTGGTCCATGCTATCTCGTCCCTTATTGCTGGCACCACAATTTGATCGGCTGGCCAGGTCATGCGCTCTGTTGTCATTTGTCTCTGTGTGTGCCAGGCAGGTCTTAAGATTCTAAAACGCGGTTGCAGCTGTTGCGCATGCGTGGGACATTGTAGGCCAGAGTGTGCAGATTCGTTCTTCCTACACTTAGTGCCTGTGATTAGACCTGAGATTCAGTCGGCCTCACGCAATTGTCTATGACCTCATCACCAAACTAAGCCAAGCTCCAAATACTTGGGTATAAAATTATATTTGGGTGAAGCCAGGAGGAGAAGACTGTTGTCATCTATATACATGTGTGTATAATAAACAAAACGGTAACATTAACAATTGTCGCTTTTGTACCTGGCCATTAGGACATTGTCAATATCTGTAGTTTCTTTTCATATTTTGTATTTCATCTGACCTCGGCCCAAGTGCCCTGTGGCTGGCATTTTGCAGTTCATTGAGTGATAAATGCATTTGTTCATGGGAGGTGTGACTCTTGGATTCTTCTACTACTTTCATTAAATTGGTATGTGTGTGTGTGCTCGCACAAGTGCACATGTGTGTGCATGCTGCGTGTGTGTGTGTGTGTGTGTGAGAGAGAGAGAGAGAGAGAGAGAGAGAGAGAGAGAGAGAGAGAGACTTGTGCACATACACACGTGGAAACCAGATGATAACCTAGGCTGCTGTCCCACGCTTGTCATCCTTTTCTATGACAGATTGTCCCTGGCCTGGAACTTACTATGGAAGCTAGGCTGGCTCACCAGAGAGCCCCAGAGATCCATCCATCTCTGCTGCACCAGAATAGCATTTACAAACCCACCACGACTTTTTTGTGCATTTGTGGGAACTAATCTGAGTTCCTTGTGTTCTTGAGGTAGCACGTTCCCTTCCCAGCCTCCCCCAGGCCTGCTCCTCAGATGTGACCCTTTCCCTCAATTGTATGTGAATTCAGTTTATTTCTTTGTGATTAGAACTGATTGCTCCAGATAATAGGGTAATCTTATGCACAGTGTCCAGACTGTGGTGTTATTCTCTCACCCTCAACCTTTGCTCTGACACCTTGGGGTCCAAACAGCAGAGTTACTGTTGTTGTGTTGGGAAGGAATGGTCTGTCAATGAATTACAAGCTCTGAAGCCTTTCGTCCTTTCTTGTCCAAACTCATGGATTGTGGCTATGTAGGAGACAGAGCATAAAGGATATCTAACGAGAAGCACACTTTAATGCCCCAAATGTAAGATACAATCTGTTCCTTTAGTGGGTTGTCTTCATCTACCATTGAATAGAACCTTTAGTAAACCATTCCTGTTCTAAGTGATGACAGTCTCTTCCAGTTGAAGGTGAGGGAACCGAAAGCAACTTGAGGAGGCAAAGGTCTGTTTCATCTTACACTTTCGGGTCATAACCCATCTGTGAGGGCTATCCCTGGTTTTCAACTTGACTACATCTGGAATGAACTACAATCCAGAAATGGAGGGCATATGTGTGATCCAGGGCTTGAGGCAGAGTGGCCATGAAAAGCTTAGGCTCAGGCAAAGTAGTACACACCATTAATCTCAGAAGACTGAGGCAAGCAGATCTCTGAGTTCAAGGCCAGCCTGGAAAAAAAGCAAATTTTAGATCCAAGCATGGTGGTACACATCTTCCATTCTGCTGGAGGCTTACATAAGGACAATGGAAGAAGGAAGATTCACTTCTTCTTCAGTTTTTTGCACTTACCCACCACCACCTCTGTTGGATCCTACTTCTTCGGGATTCCAGCTTATACAGAAGAACAGAAGAAACAACTAGTCTCGTGGGGCTGAGCAACTACTAGATTCTTGGACTTCCCATTCACAGCTGCTTGTTGCCCTGGACTGCTCGATGTCCGATCCTACCTGACCTTGGGGGTTGGGGGTGAGGTGGCACAGAGTCAATGACACAGATTCCAGGGGCAGGTGAGAAACGCCACAGCAAGATCTCTGCTGCAATCTCCTTTATTGCTCTTCACCTGCATTCCCATTGGGTCCAAGAAAGCATCTCTCTTTTTTTTTTTTTTTGGCTTTTCGAGACAGGGCTTCTCTGTATAGCTCTGGCTGTCCTAGAACTCACTTTGTAGACCAGGCTACTCAGAAATCAGCCTGCCTCTGCGATCAGGCAGGAGAGATGGCTCAGGGGTTAAGAGCACTGACCTTTCTTCCAGAGGTCCTGAGTTCAATTCCCAGTAACCACATGGTGCCTCACCACCATCTGTAATGGGATCCGATGCCCTCTTCTGGTGTGTCTGAAGACACAGCTACAGTGTACTTATATATATATATAATAAATAAATCTGGGCTGGTGAGATGGCTCAGTGGTTAAGAGCACTGACTGCTCTTCCAAAGGTACTGAGTTCAAATCCCAGAAACCACATGATGGCTCACAACCATCTGTAATGAGATCTGACACCCTCTTCTGGAATGTCTGAAGACAGCTACTGTGTATATATAATAAAATAAATAAAACTTTAGATTTAAGTACATATAATAAAATAAATAAAACTTTATTAAACAAAAAAGCATCTCTTCTAAATAGCAGTTCCTGATTGGCTGGCTTCTCCTTCTCCTTCTCCTTCTCCTTCTCCTTCTCCTTCTCCTTCTCCTTCTCCTTCTCTCCTTCTCCTTCTCCTTCTCCTTCTCCTTCTCCTTCTCCTTCTCCTTCTCCTTCTCCTTCTCCTTCTTCTTCTTCTTCTTCTTCTTCTTCTTCTTCTTCTTCTTCTTCTTCTTCTGCAGCAATCATTGATCTCCCAGGCAGTCCTGAATTAGGTTCTCCTGCAGGAGATGCCTTTGTGGCTGGGCTGCCCCCAGTGTTTCCTGGGAGCAGGGCCTGAGTTCCTGATACAGCTGCTTATTGTGGGGTTAGTTGGACTGCAGACTCTAAGTCATTACAAAAAATTCCCTTAATACAGAGAGACATTCCATGAGTTCTGTGACTCTAGAGAACCCTGATTAATACACCATCATTTAGGGAAGACAAGGTAAGAACGTGAGGCAGAAACCCAGTGGCAGGAATGATAACAGAATGCTGTTCGATGGCTTGCTTTCTTACATGGCCCAGGACACAACCACCTGCTCAGGGATGGTATCACCAATGGTGGAATGGGTACTCCAGTATCAATAAAGAATCAATAAAGAATCAAGGCAATTCCCCAAGGATTGCCAATCTTATCTGGACAATACCACAATTGAGACTCCCTCAAAAGACTATGGGCTATTTCAAGTGGACAGTTAACCCTGAGACAGATTATCCTGGAGCATCCAGTGTCCCCTAAGTCTACTCAAATATAACTGTAAAAAGGGAGAGAGTGGAAGATGGGATACACACACACAAGATTAGACAATGGAAGCACAGGGAGATGCAGCTTTAAGCCAAGGAATGAGTGAGCTGCCAGGAGCTAGGGGGAAAATAACAAGAGGAAATAGAGAAATAGTTTTTCCACAAGACTCCCCCAAAAGGAACACAGCCCTCTGACTTAGTCAGGGTTTCTATTCCTGCAAAAAACATCATGGCCAAGAAACAAGTTGGGGAGAAAATAATGTATTTAGTTTACATTTCCACATTGCTGTTCATCACCAAAGGAAGTCAGGACAGGAACTCAAGCAGGAGCTGATGCAGAAGCCATGGAGGGATGTTACTTATAATTGTAAGCTGAAATATTTCCTCCCTAGTTGTTTTTGGTCTTAGCTGTTTATCACAATAAGAGAAAGCAGACTAGAACAAATCTATCATCTAATTAATAGAATTAAGCTATAACACTGTTATATTATGAGGTCTGTGACTTCTTCAAGATTTCTGAATCTGGGGAAATAATTCTACATTGACTGGTGAAAGAATAGCATTCCAAGCCTTAAGAATTAGTGGCAATTTGAGACAATGTCTAACATTTCTCAGCCAATGAGAGTGATCTCTTTTGCATGCTATCCTCCTGTGCTGTAGTTTGCATCAGGAATCTGCCTGTAAGGCCCTTAATGAGACTGTGGGACCTTGGCACTTTCCCTGCTTACTCTTGTTTCACAGCCATGAAGTGATACCTTTGCTCTATTACACTCTGCACTGATGATGTCACCTTGCATAAACTGTGAGCAGCAGGGATGACTGATCCTGGGCTAGTGTGCCAGGAGACTAGGAACCAGAAAGAGCCACACCTAGATGAGTATTCAAAAGAAGCTGAGAAGGGAGGGAGGGAGGGAGAGAGAGAGAGAGAGAGAGAGAGAGAGAGAGAGAGAGAGAGAGAACTCTTCCCTACCCAGGCTACATGCAGCCAACAGCCAGAATGAGTAAAGCCACAATATACAATGAGGGCAAGGGACAGGCTGCATTGGTGATCATGGGTCCACATGCCTCAAGGATTAGTGCTTCTGGGCATAGATGGGCCTTTCCCCTATCACTAGATCATTGCTATACCTGGAACTTTTTTCCTTTCTCAATATTTTTTTTCCATTTCATTTATATTTATGTGTTGTTGTACAATCCTTTGACCTGGGACAAAAGAATATGGACACTTTACCAAGAGTCCTCTAAAACCAGATCCCTGCTCACAGCACTAGAAAGCTCCAAACTGTGAGCCTAAGGAAGCCAGTTCCCTTTATAATTCTCTCTAGCACTTTGCTGTGATGACACAGCCACACTGCCATAGGGTTGTGGACAGCCACACTGCCATAGGGCTGTGGACAGCCGCACTGCCATAGGGTTGTGGACAGCCGCACTGCCATAGGGCTGTGGACAGCCACACTGCCATAGGGTTGTGGACAACCGCACTGCCATAGGGCTGTGGACAGCCGCACTACTGAAGGGCTGTGGTTGCCTAAGGAAGCGGTGAAGGTTTATGGTCTGGAGACACATACGTGCCACCAGATCCTGCATGGGCTATTCATTCAAAACGCTCTGTCTATGGTTTGAGTAACTTGAGGGACAGCAGAGGTGACTCTTTTCAATTGCGGGGAATCAAGTCAGACGTTGAGCTACTAATTCTAGTCTCTTCTGTGACAAAACTTAAGAAATGCTGTTGGTAGGTGTTGGTTTTCTTCTGTCCAGATTCCATAAGGAAGCAGCCACAGCCAAGGATTCCTGTAGGCAAGGCATTTTACCTGATACACAAACACACACACACACACACACACACACACACACACGCAGGAGCTTGTGCTTACATGCACATGTTCTCACACAACTAAAGAGGGGCTACTGACAATGGTTAATAGTTCATTAATTATTAAATATCACACATCCACTTTGTTTCTGCCCACTGCTCTCAGAATGAAACCTCTAGGCTATAGATGACTGGAACCCTGCTTTTTCTACATCTCTGTGTTTGGATGTTTTGGACACACCCATCTTGAAGCCTAAGGCATTACGGACTCTACTTCTTTGGTCAGCACATTGGGAACAAGCAAAAGGAATTTATTCTAAATACCTCCATTTTATTTTCCATTTAATCACAAGGAGAAAGTGAAGTCAAAGTCCCAGGCCCTAGAGAGCTGGGGACTTCCCTATAGTTGAACAGCTTCTGTTATAAGGAAACAGTTGTCTGAGTCCAGATATCACAGGGACAACTAACTTTTCCATCTTGGCTGGCAGAGTCAAACAAAATTCATGTCCCCACATCCAAGAACATACTCCTATCCTGATTGATGGAAACGCCCTTGCTCAACCCCTTAATTTAAATATGATTGACAATTCTACAGCCCACCCAGCTCTCCCTCTCTTTCTGGATTCCTGCTTTAACTATGCTATACAACATCTCCTTGAGATCATAGTTCAGCTCTCCTGTCTTTTCTGTGGCCCTGATCGAACACTAGTGTCTTGATTACAGTAAGTTTTTGTCATCTGCATCGACCTGAAGTTTGAGTTCCGTTGGGTTTAAGCAGATCCCACACACACACCAAGGCACACACTTCCTTACACCATGTGTCCTCTAACTTTGTGTATTTCTCTATTGTACGTTTATTATTTGCAATTCTTCATGCTCTTCATGGTGTGCTCCTGAGCCTATTTCTGTCCTGTTTTCCTTGTAGAGCTACGAAGTGCTGACTACTGCTTACAGGCTTGTTGGATATCTAGAAGTCTCTCTAAATTGCTACCCATTGTTTTTTAAATGCACAGGAAAGCTCCCACAGCCACCTTAACTTGCTCCAGGTCTGGAAAGCCAAGTAGGAAGTAAGGCCCTGGGTCTGTGATCCTTAAAGCCAGAACGGCTATCACTGAAGAAAACCTGGTACTAGCAAAAAGACACAATTCGTTCCTGCCTTACACCACCAGGGAGCGAGAAAAGACAGCACCAGTCACTTGTCACAAACCTTGAGATCTTGAATTAACACGCCCGCGGTAGGTTCCACCGCACCAGTAGTCTGGCTACCCGCCCAGCAGCGAGAACCTTTGCGCAGGCGCACGCCGATCGCTTCCGCCATGGGCGTGGTCAATCCTGGGCGTGACCGCGGCGGGGGCGTGGTCTGCAGGCGGCTAGGCTGTCCGCACCCCCAGCCCTCCTGGGAATGGCGCTGGGGGTCCGGGGGCACGAGGTTTCGGGGCAGGGTCTAGCCTCGGAGACCCCGATGACTGCCACAGCACCTTCCAGTGCTGCGAGCTCCCGCCGCTTCCTGCTCTGGCTCTACCTTGTAGGCTTCTTGGTGAGTGCCCGCCCCCGGGGCTGGGGAAAAGCACAGTGTCTCTGCAGACATGGGGTCCTGGAAGGGCTGCACTTCTCTCAAGTTCCCGGGTACTTACACAGCTCCAGCCCGGAGTCTGAAGTGTGCTGTGAGATGCCTCCTTTTGCCCTTTCACCACTGACCTCAGGTGTGACTCCTTGACCCAGGCTACACTGGAGGCCTTGAAGCTGGAGACTGGAAGTTACGGTGAACTGCACACAACTGCCTTTGACAAAATGGCACGTGTTTTTGTTTTGCTATAATTTATGTGCATGTGTGTATTGGTTTGGTGCACAAATAGTCCTTTGCCCTGTAGAATGAGAAGCTTAAGTTATTCTAACATCCATCCGTTTATTAATGAAGTTTCATTATTAATGAATATTCATGAAGTTTCTGAATGCCTGCCTGCCGCGTGTGGTACATGCCCTGGAGCACTGACATCATAAGCAGTTTCTGCTTACAGAGAATTTACAGTCTTAGTCTTGGACACTGATTCACACTGGCTCCTCTTTCAAGGCTAGGTTTGGTTCAATAGGCCTGGTTATAAGTAGCAGGAAAAAAAAAATCTTTCAGTAGGATTTCTTCATCAGGCAGATGGAACCAGTTAGTTGAATGCTCAATGGGAAAAGACTTTGTGGCAAGTATCTATGTGATTGGCACTGAACCTGAGAAAACAATTCCTATTGTTCCCTGTCCAGATGAAGTCAGTCTACTCTTTTTATTCCAGAGTGAAGGGTTGCTGGAATTAGGAGTGAGCATGCTGAGCCATGTAGCTAAGGGGCAGAGAGGCAGCCTCTGTTTGGATTCCAAATTGTCCAACAGTTGGTAGAGGTTCTGTTTAATTAATACTTGTTAGAATCTTGAAGGAAGTAGATTTCACCAAATGTCTTTATTCACCGAGCTAGAAGGTATTGAGTAGCACCATGCCTGAGAGATATCTCTGCCTAAAGTGTACTTTGCAGGTTCTGAGATATATAGTTTCCCTTCTTAGGCTCCATGCCTTGACTTTAGAGTGTAACGTCCTTGCTTTTTGGTTGTACTTTAGGGATGAAGACATTGTTTACTTCCGCTGTGTAGTCTGGTTGTTCAGAATTTAAAGCTGGGGAGTGTGGATTATCTGGGAAAGGATGCTGACTGCCATCCACTGGGGTGATGCACCTCTCCAACCTGCTGAGGCCCCACCACAGAGGGTACCTAATTTATTTGTGGAAAAGACTCGGGCCCTCACATGGAACATTCAGACTTCACCCGGAGGGTAACAGCAACTACCGAGAGTTAGAATTCAGAATAGTTTGGGAATTACAATGAAATCAAGCGGTTCATACATCATTCATTCTGTGCAGCCTTCCAACACAGACTTGGATACTCACAGCCTCTCCTGTTTCCCATATGCCGTGCACATGGTAAATTCAGTCTGATGTAAATTTTTGAGAAGTGTAGTAATATATTTAAGAGAATACTATATCCAAGAGCCCATCTTAAGGGAAATACATATGACTTCCACAGTTCTTAAAAGGTTAAGGATTTTAGTTTTTCAATGCGAAATGTTGTATAGAGTCTTCTCTTATGCAGCCGTATGTATGGTTGAAGGAGCCTATGCTGACTTTTTAAGTAATTGATGACATTACGCATAGTTTAGTCACTGTTTTCATGTATTCCGAGACCCCAAACGCTTCAGAAAATGGTTTCTAACTGGAAGAGGAAGGGCATAAGATTGGAGAAGTCATTTGCAAATGTTCTAGTTTTAGCTCTGAATACTTTTGATATTGTAACTTCTTTCACTAGAAACACTAAACCCATTCCTTTGGCGCATTTTGGTTAAACTAAGATGGTGCCGAGGTCTGTGATTTCATCAGCTTTTGTCCAGATACCTGGTCAGTTTCTTTTCTCTCTTCCCAGCCTGTAGCAGGTGACAATTTATCTGCATCGAGATAGCCCCTCCCCCAGGGGAGAAACTCTGGCTTTTGTTCCCTGTACAATGCAGAGAAGCTCGAATGCATTCATCAGTTTCCATTGGGAAAGGCTGATGTGCAGGAGAAGGTTAGGAGAGTGGGCGCAAGCACATGGGTTGTCAGATGCATAGTATGAAAAATGGTGGTCCTGTAGGAAGTGTAGATCAGGAAGGAAGTGCTCATTCCAGTAAAGGAGGAAAGATTTTATATTAGAACTGTCCAAGAAGAGTCAGCCGCTAGCTTTCCTGGTAAAAGGGGTGATATTTTAGAGCCACTGAGTGCGAAGGTGCTATTACCAGCTCTTGCTCATGAGCCTATATTACACCTTCCATCATTCTAAGTCGATGGATATCAGTATTTCACCAGCCTTCCACCCTCCGCACGCTTTCCTGGTATTTCCAGGTATTGATATGTGACAGATTTTGAAGCCGAGCATGGTAGAATGTGCTTGTGAGGAGGAGGCTGAGGTGCAAGGTTATCCTGGGCTACGTAATGAGGCTAGCTCAAAAAGTACCGACTCTGGTCCATCGGTCCTTTTCTGTAACTTGAGATTCTTCTTAGTGAAGCAAAAACCAGCTTTACCCATAAACGCAGACCACCCTCCCTTCATCACCCACACGACACTGGGGTTTTTCAGTTTACTCTTGCTTTGCTTCAGGTGGGGGCACTTGCGCTGCACGTCCTCCTTGGATGTTAAAGGCCAGTCACAAAGAAGCTAAAATGAAAGCTGGCCCTGGCCTGCAAACTCATCAGGATTCAGACTTACCTGGCTTCCATTGTAACTTTTAACCTGGCTGTGGTGGTCTACTGTTACGGTTTCTTCTTTGCTCTGAAGTTTAGATGCAGGTTTTGTGTCTGAAATCGAATTATAGTGTTAGGGTCACCAGTTTACATAGCACTAAGCCCCAGTACTAACTCGAACCCCTCTTTGCTTTCCCAGGACCTGTTTGGTGTCAGCATGGTGGTCCCACTGCTGAATCTTCATGTCCGATCCCTTGGAGTAAGTCCCGTAGTGGCTGGAATAGTAGGTGGGTGTTTATAAGACTGCTTGTTTGCAAAACATTGATTTTCAAATGCTCTGAAAAATATCTCAGCCCTTAACCAGAACTCACCCAGAACAAAATAGGAAATGGAATGACTCTGTACTGTGTTTCCAAGTAGCAGGCTGGAGCAAATGGTCGGAATCCTTCCCGAACCACCTGCCGTCAGGAAGGCTTTTGAGGTTTGAGCTATTTCCACAGCCCATACTGATGGAAGGGCTGCTTCCTGGGCCTCTGGTAGTTTGGGCCAGGTATGTTGCAGGCAAGGCACAGCCTCTGGCCTCCTGTCCACAAGCACAGTTCTGGAACTGTGAGTCCAAAGAGGCAGTCTATAGAAGTCACACCTAATGGGAAAGGGTGTGTTTGGGTGACCACTTTGGGACACTAGCTGCAAGCTTTTCAAACCACCAGCGCATCTCAGAAGCCCATGGACTTTCTGCCCATGCAGCATGAAATTCCATCCAATTTTTCTCCCCTTGTAAAAGAGACAGGAGTACACGGGGCATAGAACTGTGTATGCGAAGCACCAAAAAATCCTTAATGCTAACTGCCCTAGAGTCCTTCACAAGTTGGAGAAGAAGTTGGGCAGTTTTCCACATCACCTTTGTGTATGTATGTGTGTGTATGTATGTATACATATATACATGTATAATATAAACATATATATATATATATATATATATATACACACACACACACACATACATATACACATATATGTATATATCCTGATCCCTGTTCTGCTTATTATTTCTCCCTCCAGATATATACATTGAGTTATGCTGACCACCCTGTAGCCTATGAACCTTTAGAAAAAGCCAAATGGCCCTGTTGCATAACGAGGGACGGGAAGGAAGGAACTATGTAAGTTCCTTAAATAAACAGGGCTTTTTCTGTTTAAAATTTGATCATTTTATTTACAAGGCTCTTTGTCACTGTAGTTAGCCCATATCACTTACGATATTTCCAGTCATGAATATAACGAGCCCCCCTCTTCTTCTCTCACCTCTAAAATGCTTGATCTGTGTGAGTGGGTGTTAGAAGTTCAGCGCTGGATCCTGTTTTTCCAGGATTCTGATGTTTGCTCTCTACGACAGAGCAGGGCTGCTTCCGGGGCCCCCAAGTCTGGCCCTTGTTGTCCTTCTCATCTGCTTGCTCACGTTTTATTTTAGAGGCCTTTACATTGTTTTAGAGAAGACGTAGAACAGTTCAGCTTCCTGGAGATGCCCTCTCCCTTAGTTTTCTGCTGATTTCTACTCGATTGTTGCCATGTTCATCTAGCCACGCCCACGCCTTTTCTAACATTACCAATTGTTTTTCAGGCTCCTCGTACGGCATTTTGCAGCTCTTCTCCAGCACCTTTGTGGTAAGCTATCCTCCATTAAGTAAGTTATTCTCTAACCAGCAGCCCATCTCCAGCTTCTTGACACATGCCACTGTGGGTCCTCCACTGTGCACTTATGAAATGGAAGCTCAGCCGGTGGCACATGCCTTTAATCCTAGCACTTGGGAGGAAGAGGCAGGAGGATTTCTGAGTTCGAGGCCAGCCTGGTATACAGAGTGAGTTCCAGGACAGCCAGAGCTATACAGAGAAACCTTGTCTGGAAAAAAAAAAAAAAAAGAAAGAAATGGAGGCTCAGGGGTTACTGAACAGTGGTGTGTGGGACCTGTTGTATAACAAGGGAGGGGTGGTTATAAAATACAGCTTTGTTAGGTAAGAGACTGGGTAGAATCCTGTCCTCTGCACTTTGGCCCTTGAGAAGACTCAGATGTCTTCTTCTGTGAGGCACACTGAGCCATTAGTACACATTGGTGAGGAATGTATCGCATCATAACATGCTGACCCCGTGACCCAGTGTGGATTTTTGAGAAAAAGAATATAAACAGAAGCTATCACTCGTTATTTGATTCGTGTAACTGATTGCAGTCAAATCCACCTGCATTTCTATGATTCTATATGGAAATGTGTACACTGAGCTATTGGTCTCATTATTTATGAGAGCATTTGGTAGAACTTGAAAATGGATTGGTTAGGCATCCAAAAGATGGTACAGCGGGAATCAGAAGTGATTTTCTCCATCCTCTGGACACTTGGTCTTAAGTCCAGAGACTGTCAGTGAGCAACTCCCCTTACCCCCCTGCAGCCCCTGGAGGTCTGGAGGCCTCAGTGAGTTCAGTAATCAGTCTCACGGGTTGCCAGGAGCGACTGACTGAAGCAAATGGCTGGCATCTCGAATTTGGCTTGTGTTTTCCTGGCTGCTTCCTGG
This sequence comes from Mus minutoides, assembly GCA_902729485.2. Classification (NCBI taxonomy): domain Eukaryota; kingdom Metazoa; phylum Chordata; class Mammalia; order Rodentia; family Muridae; genus Mus; species Mus minutoides. The sequence goes on along the minus strand of LR749561.1, from coordinate 714,615 downwards.
TCAAGGAATAGCTTTTAAAGGCATTGAATGAGAATCTATAAATACTGTCAAGTGGGTAAACAATTACTCGTTCATTTATCTTTATTTCAGGCTTTTAAGACACTAAATTGGCATGTCCTGAAGAGAGAGCTCAGCAGTTGAAAGCGCCCTCTGCTCTTTCAGAGGACCCAGGTTCAGTTCCTACCACCACAGCACAGATCACAACTGCCTGTGGCTCTGTCTCCAGGGAATACAATATCCTATTTTATTTTATTTTATTTTACTTTATCTTATTGGAGACAGATAGTCTCTGTGTAGTTGTTTGTATCCTGGAAGCCCCAAGGCAGACCAGGCTGGTCTTGAGCCTACAGAGATTTGCCTGCTTCTTGAGTGCTGCGTGTAACTGCGTGTGCCACTTTGCCTGGCCCGACCCAGTGTCCTCTTATGTCCTGCTTGGGCTCTCCATGAACATGTGACACAGACATCCATACAGGGAAAACACTCACACATAAAATAAGGATACATCTTTTTAAAATGTTTAATCTGCCTAACATTCAAGTTAGGGATGCTCTAAACTGTAGGAAGAGAAAGAAGAGCAGACAGGCTGACTAAGCTCCGACATTCTCCGACTAGCTCTGTCATCCAGCTAGAAGGCTTGATGTGTTTCTGTGAGGGATAGAGGAAGTATCAGAACTGAGAACTGGCCTGGTCCCCAGGCCGCCTTGCCCTCCACCCTGAGCAAGACACCCCCATCTCTGAGCCTCTTCCTTCCACCCTAGCCTGTGCTTACATAGATTTGGGATCACAGGGGGCTACTTTTTCTCATTCACTTTCATTTTCAGTATTTTTTTAAATCCCCTAAACAACCTGGTTTCTGTGGAGCGTGGTTGCATCAAACAATAAAAATGAAGCCGGAAACGAGGCTTTGTAACTTGACCTTTTTTCCCCAGCAGTGAATTTCTCGGCTGCTGGACCACCATCGGGCATTATGCCTCACCTCATGGGATGGTTAGATAAAGTAGCTTGTGGCACAGGGCATGGCTCCCTGACATCTCCTGGGGCCATGTTGTGTGTGTGTGTGGTGCTTGTTGTTATTGGAGGCCTCTGCTTGTTCCCCTCAGGGCTGCTGGAGTGATGTGGTCGGAAGACGGTCCTCCTTGCTGGTGTGCATTCTGCTCAGTGCCCTGGGCTATCTCCTCCTCGGAATGTCCACCAATGTGTTCCTGTTTATGCTGGCTAGAGTCCCCGTGGGTGAGTTCTGATCCCAGAGGATTGGGTTTTCCATGTATGTCTCTTTGTTAACCTGAGCCTGCTGGACAATGCCTCTTCAGCAGGTGCTCTCCCGCAGAGACCAGTGGCTGTAGTAATGGCAGCAGTGATCACTTGATTATTGTTGCTGTTTATTGAGCATTTACTATTGGCAGCCCCTCGGGTAACTTATCCAAAGTTCCCATCCTCACCTGCGACAGAGCCTCTCAGACTTGTGTGAATTATTCTGCCATACCTGGTCTGCCTCTTCTCTGTTGCCCTGTCTCTCTGTGTTCAGACAGTTAAGACCATGTGAGATGCCTTCAGCTAGCTTCGCTGAAGCCCTGCTGGAGATCTGACTGCTGACATTACTATGTAGGAGAACCTGGAGTTGGTCTCCTTCTTCCAGACTGCTCTTGACAATTTCTAACACCTTGAGATAGTGTTCACCTTGGACCTTCATTGAGACATTTTATCAACTCTTAGAAACTGCACCCTTAGGTGTCTGGTGGGTATGGACCTGCTGTGGAAACTCTATCCCTCCTTGTCTTTCCTAGCATCTAGAGCTCCAAATGTCACCATTTTTTCCCCTTAGCTAGTATGGCATGAACAGACTCTGTTACCCTAGTCACAAGGCTGCTACACCATACATCAGCCCTCATCGAGTTAAGCATCTCGCTCTATTAAGACCACAGAGATGAGCGCACTCTACCACTAACACACTTCTGAGCTCATTTGAAACTGTCACGTGTGTGAGACAGGAGAGTTACTGATATCACCCTCCCATGTAGCAGTGGTTTTACTGTTGGCTGTATATCTAGAAGCTCCCTCCTTAAGTGTGGTCCATAATTCAATGCCACCAGTACATTCTAAATTATAATTAATAGCTGTTCAAGTGCATCCTGGTGTTGCATTTATTATATTACTGTTTGGTTGATGGTCTGCCTTCAGTACTACACTTCTCTATACTCTACCATTCTTGTTGGGTAAGGAGTACAGCAGAAGCCGCCATGTCATGTTACAGCTTGAAATGATGTACAGTGATCTGCAAGGAGCTCATTGGCACTGACTAAAATGCCTGGCAACCATTCCCAGGGCTCATCAATATATTCCTAAGTATTCCTCGCATGAATGTCAAATAATCCTCAGGAGCCTACCTACAGTCATGCTGAAGCCATCAGGTAGTCAGCAAACAAACTCACAAGTCCCTAACCAGTAGGAAGCAGTTGGCATTGGTTATATGAAGACACAGTCATTGTTACTAGAGTCCTACTAGTGTGTGGCTTGGTTAGATGAAGATGCCTTGTGTTTCTTCTCATAAGTTTCTTCAGTGTTCCCATATCCCTCATTACCTTGTAATATGTTCTGTATACTTTAGCCCAAGGGAAAAAAAATTCACATTCCAAGAGGGTGGATTTTGCTGGTTATTTGTGGGTTTATTTATTTATTTATTTATTTTTGGTTAGCTCATTGCTTTATCCACACGTAGATCAGTGGTGGTGCAGTCATATTTGTAGTGAGTGAGCAAAGAAACCATTGTAACCACGTAACTGTGAGAAAGCCACTGTATGCGAGGGAGTACAGTAAAGAGACTTCTGACATGATGGCCGGCCCTGTTGTGTGGTTATGGGTTTTATCATGGATAAAAGAAAAAGAGAAAATATCCAGAGCAGAGAAAGAAAGGAGGCGACTGGACATGGCCAGCAGTTTGGACGTGGAGAGTGGGAGAATATAGAGAGTATAGTAAGAAAGCAAGAGACAGACAGACAGAGGGAGAGAGGGGAGAAGGAGGGAGAGAGATAGCAAAAGATAGAATATAGCATACACAGAGAGAGAGAGGGAGAGAGAGAGAGTGAGTGAGTGAGTAAGTAGATCTCAAAAGACAGAGACCAACAGAGAGAGACAGAAAGTCAAGAGACAGAATAGAGCATACTAAAAGAGAGTAAGTAGATGGGTGGGGAAGTGGGAGAACAGTGGGCAATGGGGAAACCTTGAGTTATAAAGAGGAGGGAAGGGAGGCTGCTGAGGAGAGCTAGGATGCTCACATGGAATTGGAGATGTATAACTGGTGCTTGTGATACTGAGAGAGGCTTGAGGCCAGCATGGGTTTCGATATGCAACCACAGGTAGCCATCTCTCCCTTCTGCCAGAGCTGAGGGAAATGACTCCATTCACAGATGGGAACTGTTTTTAGTTTCACAAATTCCTGAGGGAGGCTAGGGTTTATTTAAAGTCCAGAAATCCCTCTGTAGTCTGTATTGAGGTCATTTCTGGATAGTGGTGCTGCCTGAGACCTAGTAGCCACTAGGAATTTCATTCGGATGACCAAGAATGTTGCGGTGTCAAGATGAGATATGGGTAAGCTAAAGTCTAAAGCACTCAATGCTAGATGTGACCAGCCAAATAACTGTGCTGTCTTTTGAGTCCATTTATGACAGGGTAAGTCCTGCAAGCCGTAGTGGTTCAGAGAAAATGAAAACAAGAACTCCATTTGGCTCAGGGATGAAGAGCAGCCCAGAGAGGTCTGCTCCTTCAGAGTTCTGAAGGTTACAGAGCATATCTCCTCTCCCTTGCAGGTGTTTTTAAACACACCCTCTCCATCTCCAGAGCACTGCTTTCTGACCTGGTCACAGAGAAGGAGCGACCACTTGTCCTGGGACAATTCAACACAGCCTCGGGCATAGGCTTCATCTTGGGCCCTGTGGTTGGTGGTTATCTGACTGAACTGGATGGTGGATTCTATGTGACAGCCTTCATTTGCTGCTCTGTCTTCCTCCTCAATGCTGGTGAGTTCACTGTTGGGCACGTGTACTTAAAACTCACAAGTCTACCCAAGTCTGTAGGACTGGCTTCTTCATAGGCTCCAGCAGTTCACCAATGGGGTAGATGTTGGGCTAGCCAACTCAAAGCCCTGGATCTGGGCCTGGAAGGTGTCTGAGCCTGTCAGCCTACCAGCTCTCTAACACCCTCACCACCAGGGCAAGCTCTCCAGCACGAGCCTGCCTAGCTCATTCAATGCCACAACTGCCATCCAATCCATCAGGGCCAGCTCTATTATAGTGCTGCCCAGATGAGGGATAGAGCCTGATCTACCAAGTACTGCAGCAGTCAAGGGGCTAGGACAACTTCCTTGTTCTCACATCCTTGGGGATGGCTCACCTGCATCCCCTGCAAGCAAGGACAGCTCTATGGTGCTGGCCAGATAAGGTCCATTCTTCTGAATGTTGCAGCAGGTGAGGGGCAGGGCCAGCTCTCTCACCCACTGCAGGAGGCGAGGACAATGAATGGGGGAGGGCATCTTTCCATTTCTAATAGCACCACATAGCAGATTCCTTAGTTAGGGTTTTATTGCTGTGAAGAGATACCATGACCAAGGCAACTCTTATACATGAAACATTTAATTGGGGCTGGCATACATTCAAAGTTTAGCCCATCATCATCATGACAGGAAGCATGGCAACATCCAGACAGATATAGTACTGGAGGAGCCAAGAATTCTACATATTGATCTGCAGGCAGTAGAAGGTGACTGGCTTCTGCAGGCAGCCAGGAGGAGGAGGCTGTCTTCTACACTGGATGGAGCTTGAACATAGGAGTCTCAAAGTCCACCCCACAGTGATACACTTCTTTCAGCAAGGCCACGTCTCCTAATTATGCCACTCCTTGGGTCAAGCATATTCAAACCAGCACAGCAGACAGGTGGCAGAGCTAGCTATCCCACACTTAACGCCCTCAAGGCTAACTCACAAGTACTCATGCAACCGCAGCAAGCTCTCCTGTGCTTCTTGGACCCTGTGTGAGCCCTGCTCTCCTGAGTACTACATCTGGTGAATGGTAGGCTCAGCTCTTCTGCTCTCAGGACCAGCTCTCCCATGAAGCCAGGCCGGCAGTGGGGCCAGTTCTACACAACCCTCAGACATCAACATGGCCCCAGGAGACAGTCCAGAACAGGGACATCCACTTGGCCTTTGCTGGTAACACACTCACATACACATTCCTCTCTTGCAAAGGACCAGCCTCAGCTTGGAGAGGAGTTCCTGAGGAAGGGGTGTTTGGAAGTGACAAAAATAACCAAACCAAACCAAACTAAAAAAAAAGCAAAACAAAACAAACAAACAAACAAACAAACAAACAAAAATTCACCAACAACAAACCAAACAAAAAACCCTGGGAGTCAAATTGTAGGTACAAGCTGACAGCCTATGTTCTGCTCAAAACAGCTTTCTAAAGATCACCAGACAGCTTAGCTCTCTCAGACCAAAGCCCAGTCTTTTATTTACATATCAATTCAGTCATCCATCCCAGGTTTCCTTTTGGTTATCCCACCAATCAGCATTTTTTTTTTTTTTTACCTTAGCCCCTTGACTACTAGGAAAAGAATGCAAGCACATTTTTCTTAACATTGCAAATGGGTTCAGAGATCTGCCTGCCTTTATAAGTACAGAAAATAATCTAGCTCTGAGATCACCCCTTTTACCACACCTGGGCCTAAATTCTCTCTATCCCAGGCTGAACTTGAAATCGGGTATCTGCCTGCCTTTGTATCTTTCTGATAAGCTGGCTCATAGTGCAGCTGCCTCTGTTCTTTGAGGTTTGTGAAGCCCCTCATATAATTCATATCACAGCCTTACATATTGTAGTTTGGGAACTTTATATTTTTGAACTCATGTTTTCAGAGTTCTTTCCCACAGCCTTAAGGACTGTCCTGAGGATCACAGCATTTACCATTTTTGCTAAGGACATAGACACAGGCCCACCTCCCAGACTGAAGTAAAATATGTATATTTTTTATACAAACAAGCCTTACACCCAGCAACCATTAACACTTGTGGAAGCCCATGCCCTGCTGCCTCTGTTCCAAGGGTAGGTTACACCATCCCTGCCATGGGCACTCTCTCTTGCTCTCATGGTGACTGGACAGGTTTACATCCCATCAGTGCTATGCAGGCTTTCTCATTATCATAGCATTGATGTCATTCAGTAATCTCCTAGAGCAGGAAGTAACAACTAAGTATGGCTGTGACTTGGACTCCATTTGCTGATGATGATATTGGACACCGTTTTGCTGACCATTTGTTGGAGACGTGCTCATTCAAGTCCTGCTAACTCTTACTTTATTTTGTTTGGCATTTTTTGCTTTTGGTTGAAGGAATACCTGGCATAACTCAGACTTTAACTTTTAAAAAAGAATTTACAAAACTTTAATTGTTATAATGTCATTACACATGTGAAATACTTTGGATACAGATGTCAGGTAACAGTGTGAAATGTTAAATTTTGACACCTTTTTCTAGCCTTCTATCTGGGATACACTTATTCTTTAGATAAAATAGGGGTTTTTTTTAATTGTTTAAGAATTCCCTACATTGTATTTTGAGAAAATTCACCTCTCCCAAGGTTTGCTCTCCATTCCATATCTAACCAGTTTATATCTTTATTTTACTAAAAGAAAAAAAAAAAATCTCATTAGTGCAGTCCATATGCTGTTAAGTATGTTAATTCACTGGAGGGTGTTAGAACTACCAAGGACCACAAGCAAACTTTCCCTCTCCTGGCCAGCAGCAGTTACCAATAATCCCGCACATGGAGTACAACTTTGTGCCCACATCTCTGCTCCATGGCTCAGTTCTCTGACTTAATATTAAGTTTGCATCAGATTTGAGTACTACAAATGATACCTACTCTTTACAGAGTCCATTAACTTCAGAGACTGTTTCCCTGCCTCCTCCTGTGCTTTGCCACCCTCAAGTGATCTAGGTGCTCAGAGACTCTTCCTCTTTGCCCAGAGACCATGGCATAGACAGGCAGGTCTTAATAAACAGCTCTGTAAATGAGATAAACCTAGCAGACTAACTACTTGCCCATCCATTTAATCATACGCCACTTTGCTTCAGGGGTTTGAACCTTCACCTTGGGGCATGATAATGAGCAATATACTCCACGCTGGGTTAATTTCTGATCCAGGAAACGAAGTCCATGTGATAGAACCACTTTATAATTTCTATCAGGATCTGAACCCACACCCCACTCCACCCAGGTCATAAACACAAGTTTATGATAAAAGAAAAGATAAATGTTTAATATTTTTAGAAGCAAGACTGTTGTCTTAGTCAGGGTTGCTATTCCTGGACAAAACATCATGACCAAGAAGCAGCTGGGGAGGAAAGGGTTTATTCAGCTTACACTTCCACATTGCTGTTCATCACCAAGGAAGTCAGGACTGGAACTCAAGCAGGTCAGGAAGCAGGAGCTGATGCAGAGGCCGTGGAGGGATGTTCTTTATGTTCTTTACTGGCTTGCTTCCCCTGGCTTGCTCAGCCTGCTCTCTTATAGGACCCAAGAATACCAGCCCAGAAATGGCACCACCCACAAGGGGCCTTTCCTCCTTGATCACTAATTGAGAAAATGCCTTACAGCTGGATCTCGTGTGAAGCTCCTTTCTCTGTGATAATTCCAGCTTGTGTCAAGTTGACACATAATTAGCCAGTACAAATGTGAAGGTTCTTTGTAGACAGACCTCTTTCTCAGGGAAGACTAAAGGATGTCTCCCTCTCCTTAAAACATTCCAAGAAGGAAGTGAAGGTCAACACCAAAGTTCAACCTGGGAAGCCAGTGGATTATAGTGCTTTTTAATACAGAGCTTGGGTGGGGACTGCTGTCAGTAGTGTAAGTGATTCTGAGCGGCCACACTGGGAAGTGTTCAGCCAGTAGGATGATGCTGCCCTCTATCAGAGACACAGATGCAGACCCTCTTAATCAGCTTCCCCTCGCCTACATGGTCTAGAACTCCCTTGATACTCCTTGATGTCTTGTGTGATTATAGTAGAATTGCACAGAGATGGTTTGGGAGGAGCCCTCGAATCTCAAGCTCCTCCTGTGAGGGAATGTCTGCATGGTGATTGATTCCCTTTAAAAAGATTATTTAAAAATAAACTTTAATTAAAGTATATCACTTGGCCCTTCCCTTTCTGCTCTCCAGCCCCTCCTCCACCCTTCCTCCCAACCTTCCCATCCCCCACACTGACTCTCAAGTTCATAGCCTCTCCCCTTTCCGGCTGTTATTGGCACTCCTGCATGATTGCATACATGTGTGCCATGAATTCTTGTGAGTGGACACAGCTGCTTTGATGAAGTTGGTGGGTGTTTTACTTAGAGAACCACACTCTGCATCATTAGATCCCAGTGATGGCACTGTTTGCTTTAGTGCCTCAGACTGAGCCTGTGAAGTTGGGTATATTAGGAATGTACTCTTAGTTGCACATGTTCCTGGCTACACTAGCTAAATAACAGAGAGGTCTTTCTCCCACTTTAGGTATCTAGGCAGTCCTGAAGCAAGGTGGAGCATACCAGAGGGGTGGGAGAAGGATCCAGCTAGGTGCAGAGTCCTGGTGCTCCCAGTGGTCCTCAGCCAGGTAGCCAGCACCAGTGAGAAGCCTCTGGTTTTCTCATCCTCGTGCTCCATCGTGCCCTTCTCTCTGTGTTTCTCCTGGTAAGAAATTAGACTGCAGTGTCTCACAGACTCAAGCTCATTTCCTGACTTGCTGTATATCAGTGTGAACCATGAGAACATCTCTTCTGTCTTCTCTCTCCTAGTCTAATGTGTGCTATCAAAGCTTGTGGCCTGGCTGCAGGACCCAGGGAGATTTTATATAAAAGCAGTTTTACTCAAGTGTCATTGTAGCCCAGGTTCGCCTCCAAATTTTTAAGTAGCTGAAGATGACTTTGGACCTCCTGCCCCTGTCCTCTCTAAGCCTATTTTGGGGGTTTTATGAAGGCAGGCTTTTCTCACCGGGCTTTGACTAGTTTATTTGGGTATTTCTGGTGTCATTAGCACATTGGAAAAGCACTCTGGGATCCCTGTCTGCTTTCACAGATGGATAGTTGAGTGGACAGGTAGTTAGGTAGTTAGAAAGTTTGTTGAGAAACTTTCTCATGGATACATTTAATGACCATGGATGCTTTAGAAGTACATAAGAGTGTAGCTAGGAAGTGGCCCTACAGGAACAGCCAGCACATGAGTGAGAACACAGTGACTAGTTCATGTGCAGTTTCAATAGCTTTAACAGAGTTCAAGGTCTATTGTTGGGATCCTGAGACCATTCCCACAGCAGAACCATGGGAATGGTGGGAAAGCTGGTCTCAACACAACCAAGTAAATCTGGTATAAAACACAGATAATCGATCTAACACAAATACTTGTTCGAACACAAGGAGCCACTGTAGAGTTCAGCACGCTGGCTTGGGTGATCGATCTAACACAAATACTCCTTCCTATCACCATACCACCCCTCCCTGGGAGCCACTGTAAGAATCCAGCACACTGGCCACCTTAACAAGTCTCTCACCCTTTTAATAGGTCTAGTCTGGCTGTTACCTTGGAGAGAAACAAGGCTCAACATCCCAGACAATGGCTGGAGCTCGGATGGGAAGCACACTACAGTACCCATCAAGTTAGAAGGTGCACTGCAGGGAGCACCAACCACCTCTACTGCCAGGAGGACTGAGAGGAAAGTGCGGGCGCCCTGGGTTGAAGTCATGTCGGCCTTGAAAGACATGAAGAACCTGATATTTTCTGCACTGTGGGACGTATTCCTCATGCGTTTGCTGATGGGGGTGGCGGTCATGCTGTACTACAGTAACTTTGTCTTAGCCCTGGAGGAGCGTTTTGAAGTACGGCCCAAGACCACAGGGTACCTCATCAGCTACACCAGTGCGCTGGGCACCCTGGCTGGCTTCGCTGTGGGGCCTATTCTACGGCTATACAAGCACAACTCGTATATGGTCCTCCTGCACTCCAGCGTTCTCACCTGCCTGCTGCTGGTGGTCTACTCCACGACTGGCTCCATGGCCATGGTGGTCTTCTCCTCGACGCTTCTGTCCTTCTCCACCACCATTGGGAGAACCTGCATCACGGACCTCCAGCTGAGTATGGGCGGAGCCCAGGCCAGTGGCACCGTCATAGGTGTAGGCCAGTCCGTGACTGCGGTGGGCCGCATCCTTGCCCCCCTTCTCTCTGGAGTGGCCCAGGAAATCAGTCCCTGTGGCCCCCCAAGCCTGGGTGCTGCTTTATCCCTGGTGGCTATTTTAATCATGACTCTAAACAGACCTCCCTTAAGTGGGGATGGGAGTGAGAGACTCAAACGGGAGTAGGATTTGGACCACTTGGAGAAGCGAATGTAGAACCAGGCAACACTGGGTCAAAAATGGGCACTTAAGAGACAGTGGGTGGTCCAAGTGTAGTTATTCACACATGGCGGAGCCCAGTCCTTACCTGCACAGGCATGCCAGCAGACCCATCAGAAGTCAGCCGCAGATAGGAAAGTTTAGACTGAGCACAGCCCTGCCCCATGTCAGAAGCTTGCCTGAGAGACTTCTCTTCCCACCTGGGCTCAGTAGAGTTAACATTTGCTCTTAGGGAAAGGCAGCTTGCTACAAGAGGTGGGAGCACAAATGTGGAGAGAAGCCATGGACTGTTCACCTGTCTGGAATGTACCTCCCTATCATCCCAGAAGCCAAGCAGCTTCTCTGCCCAAATCCCAGAAACCAACCAACGCACCCGCTTTATTTAAACCCTGGTAACATCAGATTCTGAGCCCTTACTCGGAGACATTCAGATACACAGACCTTGCTTAAGTCAGACCTGTGGGCTTTTAAGCCCCTGTAGCCATTTCTCATGGAGGAGAGAGGAACACTGATACATGATAGTTTTGATTAAAGTAAAAAGTTGCAGACTGCACTGTTTTTAATAGTTAACTGTACATGGCCCCTAAACCTACTGATTGCAATTGGGGTACACCATCTTTCCCTCCTCTCAGGAGTCATACCACCAGGAACAAACAACTTTGAGGGCTGCCTTCTCTCCTATTTGGGACTCAGTCACTTTGAGCTTTGGACAGCCCCTCCAGAGCCCCAACTTCTGGGATCACAGACCGAAAATCCACATTCCATATAATCCTCTTGACTATTCCTTTAGTGTGCGATGCCCATTTTCAACCTAACACAACATGGAATTGTAAGTGGTTCTTCAATGCACTAATTTTTAATAACTCTAATGTCTATTTATAAATCAGAAGAAGGATGTTTTCATAGTTTTAGATGTTGTATGTGGGATAAACTCAAATATTTATGACAGTTGGAAGTATATTTTAGCTTCAATGCCATCCCTATCCTCTCTGGATGTGAAAAAACCAATTCACTTTTAAGCTGTTTCCACTGTGAATTTAACACAGGAGCTGAGAACTCTTAAGGGACCAAAGCGTGGCGCCGGTGGGCACGTCCTCACACAGCATCTGAATGTCATGGCGATGGGCCTCAGAGAGACAGTGATTGTACTGATGGTATGATTTCATGAACTAAGGTTTCAGAAGTGTTTCTACCAAGGCTATACTCTCAGATAATGGACTTTTCTTTCAAATGCTTATTGAAGCCATGTTTGTTTTCTTAAAACCATAGCACTTTATTTTTTAAGTGAAACAAACTTAGATTTTAAAATTGAGAAGACACATGGAGATACTGAAAACCTAGATCAACCAGTATCTAGAGAAACACTGGTTACCCCGTATTAGTGGCTTTGGGAATTTGTTAAGGTGATGGTTGTTTTCGGCTCTGCCTTCTTATTTGGTAAACAGTTGCTCAGATCTCATCTTGGCTGGTGTCTTGTTCAAAGTGTGGTCCCTAGACCATCATGTCCTGGGATAAGCTCATGCTCCAGCCCCAGAATATTCCTGCTGAGGGTCATTTTGAGGAGCTATATAGGAGATTTCCTTACACAGAAAACTTGGGTAACCACTGGTCTGGTAAGTGGAGTTTATATCATTTTATGGGGCAAAATCTCAGGGAAATTAAATCTGTTCGGTTAATGTGTGTGTGTTGTGTTCTTTAAATTCTTCCGCATAATGTCCCTAATCCTGTCTGAAGTGTCATGTTGAGGCTGCATTAATTTGTCCCTGTATAAGTGAAGATTGCTTCCATATAGTTTAAACTGGAGTTGTGTGTAAACTTGCTTTAGAAACGTGGCGTGTTTGTGAAGGGAGCTTACCCACCCACCCACAATGTTCCAGGCCCAGAGAGATAGCATGAACCTGGCCTCTCATGGAACTGTATGTTTCAGAAAGCACGGCTTTCCCACAGAGCAGAAAGCGCACAGCTCAGTCTAGAGAGACAAGTAAAAGATGGGGACCGCGGAGCCATATTTGGAAGGCTGTAGCCGTGAGCTGAGCAGCATGAAGAGTGATGCACCTAAGTCCTTCCAGTAGCCCACTGAAGAAGCAAGATAATGCTTGTTCTCTATCTGGATTATGCCTTGATCCCCCAACACATACCTAACACGCAGTGTTGAGAGTCACTGGATAGAGTAGGAAGCAGGGTGGGGGTGAAGCAAGAAGCCCAGTCCTAGCTGAGGAGCTACTGGTGATTGGTAGGAGGCTGCTGGCACTGAGGGTGCAGAGTCTTTTTTAACAGTATAACCTGGCAGGTCAACTATCTCCTGGCTGTCCCACACCCAAGAGTGTTTGAGCAGTACAAATAAGATGACAGTTATTTGGGTGGGGAGAGAGGTGGAGATAAACCTGGGAGCAGTCATGGGAGTGGTGAATGTGATTTAAAAAAATACACTGAAATTCTCAAAGAATAATAAAAAATATTTTAAAACAGAATATGGCTATTTTTATCAAAACATGGAGCAATGATAGAAGGTAATTCTAGACTGCAATAGTGGAAAAATTGAATTTTTATCAGTCAACTGAAACCCTTCTATCTTGATAAATAAGAATCCCTTCTTCAGTGCAGACACCCTTCGAAGGAAAACAAATAGGATCAAAATGGAAGGTGGCAGTTGGAGACACAGGTGGGATCATCAGGGGTCAGGGGTCACCTTCGGTCAGACCTGTCTAAGGCTCACTGTTGAGTGCCCTAGGTGCCCACAAGCCATAGGTTCATTCTAAGGACCAACAAATATTTCTGGATCTGTAGCCGGTGTCAAGCCATAGCCTACCCCCCACCCCAACAGATATCAAATTTTCCCATCTTCACTGCTATTATGCTTTGAGTTTAAGGTACTAAAGCAAATGCAGGGTGAACTTCTCTATCCTGCTTCCCAATTTGACTAACAGGTTTATTATTTTGTCCCAAGTTAAGAACACTCACCTTTGTGATAACAGGCTGACATCGAGCACGTCCTAGCTTCCTTTTGACAGATCTAAGCTGCATCCTCTGAGTAGTGGGGACCTAGAGGAACACAATGTATGTCCACACAGTTGATGTAATAGCCAAGATGGCTGCTAAGTCCCTAGTATATAAGCAGCAGGCAGGACTAGCATGGAGTCAAGGTATCCAGCGGCATAGTATAATTGTCCATCACTCTGCCCACAATTGCGTGCATTTAAAACTCCTGTTATATATTTCCAGAATTTTCACTTAATATGTTTCATATCTTGGCCAGAAATAACTGAAATTACATGAAGAGAGATTTCAGTTATTAAAGGAAGAAACAACTATATTCCATTCTGAACTGTTGGTGTTTGAGGCCATGAATTGTTTGGTATGTGTGTTAGCTTGCATATGCTTGGCCTAGGAAATGGCATTATTAGGAGGTATGGCCCTGTTGGAAGAATTTTGTCACTGTGGACATGAGCTTTAAGACCTTCATCCTAGTTGCCTGGAAGCCAGTTTTCTGCTAGCAGCCTTCAGATGAAGATGTAGAACTCTCAGCTCCTCCTGCACCATGCCTGCCTGGACACTAATATGCTCTCACCTTGATGATAATGGACTGAACCTCTGAACCTGTAAGCTAGCCCCAATTAAATGTAGTCTTTGTAAGAGATACCTTGGTCATGGTATCTGTTCACAGCAGTAAAACCCTAAGACAGTGTGGTAGCTTATCTAACTGAACCGGTATTTTTTATTGAAGAGGATATGGAGTTAGAGGGGGAGCTTAAGGGGTATACACAATCACATTTTATCATATGCATATATAAAATTCTCAGCAAATAAGGCAATTGTGCTAAAACAAGAAGAGAAAAACAAAAGCCCAGATCACCAGTTTGTGTCCTAAGTTTGCCTTTTCAGCAAGGTGGGGGCTGTGCACCATCTACCTCTTCTATCTCCATGCCTATTGTTTCTGCATCTGTAATTCCAAGCCACTTGCTATTGAAGATGCAAAAAAAAAAAAAAAAGGCCAAACAAACACAAAATGTGTTTGTGTTCCATGTCCTTAATCCCAGCACTTAGGAGACAGGGGTAAGCAGATCTCTGTGAGTTCAAGGCCAGCCTGTTCTATAGAGTGAGTTCCAGGACAGCCATAATTACACAGAGAAAACCCTGTCTCGAAAAACCAAAACCCAATTGTGCATCTCTGCCAAGCATATGTAGATTTGTTTATCCAGTTATTTTCCCCTACACACTGAGAGGTACTCTTGAAGGAGCATGTGCATTTTAAGTGTTAGGGGGTCATCTCAAGATCCATAAGTATACAGAGGACATGCTTGGGTTCTGTGTAAACTGCAGCATTTTATACAAGGGACTCGGGCCTCTGAGGATTTTCATGTCCTGAAAGGGTCTCAGAATCCATGCCTTAGTGGTGGTCAGGGCTCACAGATAGTGCCATCTGTCTCCTCTTCTAGACAAAGCAGTATTAGTAATGTGAACTTTGAACTCATTTGTACTAATGCTACTGTTCTTATGACCAGTGATGAAATGCCAGTTTTAACCCCAAATGTAGAACATGGGAAAACATGGATAACTTCCTGGCTACACTTTTTATATAAACAAGCGCTCGGAATGTCAGCAAGTGAAAAAGACTTGACACCAAATCCAATACTTTCGAAATCGTGTGTTTCGTGTATATGCCTTCAAGTGTCTGGGATGGAATTCCTTTACTCCATTTCTGTGTAGTGGGGGTGTTTATATAAAAAGTGTAGCCAGGAAGTTATCCATGTTTTCCCATGTTCTACATTTGGGGTTAAAACTGGCATTTCATCACTGGTCATAAGAACAGTAGCATTAGTACAAATGAGTTCAAAGTTCACATTACTAATACTGCTTTGTCTAGAAGAGGAGACAGATGAATCTGATGTTGGCCTTTGCTCTGTTGTTGCTTCTTTTGATGATTACTTGATTCCAGTCACAATAGAAAAAGGTAATATAGACACGAAACTCTGCAAGAGCAGTAGCATTGTCAGCGTGTGAAATATAGAGCTAGTCCTTGGTAAATGACTCCCCTTATCCAAGCATCTCCTAGCCCCATGGAAGTGCTCCAGTTCTGGAGAATTTTGAGGGCTCTCCTGTTCACTGTAAGACACTGTGAACTGTCCTAGATGTGAGAGCCACAGCTGATGCGCTCGGAATGTCAGCAAGTGAAAAAGACTTGACACCAAATCCAATACTTTCGAAATCGTGTGTTTCGTGTATATGCCTTCAAGTGTCTGGGATGGAATTCCTTTACTCCATTTCTGTGTAGTGGGGGTGTTTCTGTCCTTCAGTTTCAGAAAGTTATTCCTTGTAATATTTATTAATATAGAAAACCAGTAAAATTATATGTAGGTCATTTTCAACTTCTGACTTCCTTGCCAGAAGTCATAAATTATTAGTAGTATACACAGTGATGATGTATTTTGGAAAACAAACATCATAGCATTTTATGAATTCTATTTCTATAGTAAAAATACCTATAAAAGTTTTGATTTCTTCTCAGAAGGAATACATGGTTTATAAAAATATAGTCATTTAAATGGAGATTGTTTGTTTGTTTTGGCCCAGAGTTCTAAGCGTGTAGCTTTCCAATTGTGTTTTCATGGTTTCCCATGGATCCATCTTGGACTTCTGGGGTAGGACATGCTCTAACTGTGTGTGCATTATTATTTTCAGGCTCACATGATGGCCTAGCAGCCTCTTAAGACAAGAACACAAGAAAAGCTGCGTTAATTGTTAATTGTAGTGGAGAAGGGGCCACAGAGCCGCTCCTCTGCTCACCCAGACATGTCCTTACCCTCTGTCCTGGTTAAGCTTGTTGTCAACTTGACACAATTTAGATCACCTGGGAAGAAGGAGTCTCCATTGAAGAATTGCCTGGATCAGACTGGCCGGAGGCCAGCCATGTCTGAGAAGATTGTTACTTCATTTTATACTTCCGGGTCACAGTCCATCCCTGAGGGTAGCCAGGACAAGAACTGAAGCAAAAGCAAAGGGGGAAGGTTACAGGCTTGCTTTTCAGGATCCTGATTAACTGGCTTTCTTTATGCAGCCAAGGCTCAGCTACTCGGCATGGTGTGGGTCCCAGTAGGCTGGGACTTGCCACAGCCATCACCAATAACGACAGTCTTCTACCCAGTGACTTTTAAGTCAGAGTGGGTTATCGCAACTCCTACAAAGCAAAGCGTCCTTCCAAGCTACTTTGCATCCTTCGTTGTGGCCAAAAGATCTCTGGTAACAACTATAGTACCGGCTTCATTTAAAATGTAAACCCAGGAAAGTGTTAAAAAAGAAATTCAGAAAACACACGAGAAGTCAATAAATCTTCAGCTCAAGAGACATTGGTTTAAATATGAATCTTTAATAATAAATCTGCAGCTTAAGAGACATTGGTTTAAATAAGAATCTTTAGTGATTGCGTCCCACCGTTTCTCCCTGTCATACTCCTAAGAAGTATTCCAGAGAATAGAATCTAATTTTTAATGACAAATTTGAGTCACTACATTATCAAAGGCGAAAGAGGTAACGAATTAAGGACTAGTGCAAAAAGTGGGGGTTTTCTCCTAAGAGCTTCCTCATCCAAAGTCAAACCCAAAGACTCACCATTTCCTTCAACACTGGAAGGCAGTTTGTGTAAGCGTTGATCCTTCCCCGCTTGCAGCTCTGAATGCACTACAGGACAATTTTATTAAAGCGGATGGTCATGGATCCCTAATGAACGGAACCACCTCCCTGTCCTCCCAGCCCTTCACAACAGAAAACCCAAGCGGTCACTAGTGGCTGCCATGTCCACACTGGCCACAAGAGGTCCTCACTGGTAGGACTTCTCAGAAGCTGCCACCAAGTCTTTAAACACTATGGGCTGATTTTTGCCCAAGTGAATCTTTCTGTACCTAGACAAAAAGGGGGTGTGGCGAGGTGGCAGGTGGAGATTGCATGTTACTCCAAAGCCATGGAAAACACAGAAATGGACCAAAAGCAGTCTGAACCTCATTGCTTTAAAGTTGTACAGGGACTTCTCACCCACATCTGAGAGTCACACCATTTCATGTGCCTACCCATTCCAACCTGTGCCCTATTAGTGTCAGTCAAGGCCTCTTCTAGGGACAACGTTCTTCTTCACCGAGTGGTCCTTCAGCTCAGCATGGAAATGGTAGGATCTGGAATTTAGGACCCACCTCTAGGAGCTGACCCTCACCCCCTTGGAAAAAATATTCTCGACACTTTTGGTGTCTTTCCCTTAAAAAAAAAGAGAGAGAGAGAGATCACTACAGATAAACACATTTTTTTTCATAAATAAATCTGAGGCATATTTGTAATATATTAAAATTTTCACCAACAAAGGCGCGTTAAAATTTTCAAGTTCTGTCATTCAAGTTCAATAAAGGCACACTTTTTTTTTTCTTTCAGGCCTTGAAAGAATACAGTTACTAGCCAAAAGTCACAAAAGTCATTTTGTGGGATAGATCTCTTCTTGGGATAGATAAGCAGCGCTCCTCCCAGGAATCAGTGGCTTGACTCTACTTCCCAAAGAATGCCTCTAGGTAGAGGATTTTAAACGGATTCCACGGTCGATCAGGTTTGAGTAACGAATCACAGCCATGCTAGCCCATTCACCCCAAGTCGGCTTTGGCTTCCTATCATGGCTTTTCGTTGCCGAGGCGGCCTTTCCTGTTCCCGGGTTCTGACGCTCGTCGCACCAACCTTGGTGGGGGCTTGGGTGGAACGTCTTCAGTCAAACTGTCTTCCCTACCCCGGCCAAATGGTTTGTCTTTGGAGAGCAGGGGCTGCCTCAGCAACCCCGGTGTTTGGGTGCCCCCCTCTTTACTGCGGGGTGCTGGAGAGACACTGGGGGGCACTCGCGCAGAACCGACATCCACCTCGTTCTTCCATTCCATTTTGTAGACCTGGGAGGCTTTCTTTGAGAACTGATCTGGCAAGAAGCGCCTGGTCCTGGGCTGTAAATTGAGCACAGTGGTTCCAACATCTGTGTCCGAGTCGCTGCTATTTCCCTCTGTCACAGAATAGAAGGACAGTGTGGGCAAGCAGAGCAGAACAGAGATAGCACAAGTCACAGCAAAACCCCACTGAGTCCCATCCCCTCCTGGGGGAGTTTGGGGAAGGAGAAAGTCAGAAATCTCACTCTAACTCCAGCTGAGTGGCCTTGAATATCTGTGCCACAAGGGCTTGCCCGTGCTAATTTTGAAGCACTTACTTTAACTGCTTAAATACATTTCCCCACTGACCCTATTTCTTCCCCGCTACTTTTACAGTGAGGTTGTAGGTCCAACAGATATTAGCAAGAAAATACTGGGGCCGAAATTCAGTCTGAGAAGCTCTGGCTCTGTCTTCAGCTGCTGCCAGAATCTTCCTAAGAGGGCTCAGCTCTGTCTCTGACACTGGCAAGCAACCTGACAGAATTTTCTGCTACTTAGACTCGTCCATTCATCTGGAATTTTCACATGGATATTTGTGCTCTGTATGCCTGCAGAAGCACCCAAGCATCAATGTATACTTACTAAGGCCAAGGAAGAAGTTTGAGTAGACATTAGACCCTCTGTCTGGGGACTGGAATTTATGGGAAGACCACTGATGGGAACCAGCCCTTGCCTACCAGTTGACATGACCAGAATTGAATGTTTCTCTCAAAACGCAGGCAGGGGTAACAAGACAGACAGTCACTATCTTGACTTCTATTTCCCTGCTTCTTGTTTCTCGACTCTCCCTCCATTCCCACAAGTAACCTCTTCTTAATGAATGCAAACAAACAGAAACAGAAACAACAAAAAACTAAAACAAACAACAAAAAACAACCAAGCAAAAGTGCTTGCAAAGGGGTCTGAATTGTTGCCTCTCATATATTAGCAAAACGGAATCCTAAGGTAGTGCTGTGGTTTACAGAGAAGAGCTTGTGTGTGTACATGAGATTATCATCAAATAAGGAGGTTAAATCTATGGTCCACTCCATGAAAATACATGGAATTAGTGTATGAATTGCAAATGCTGTATATCTTTGTATTTGCCACTTTGTATTCATGGCTCAACACGTCCATAGTATATCTTTGTATTTGTATCTGTAAATCTTTGTATTTGTATCTGTATATCTTTGTATTTTCAACTTTGTATTTGCAGCTTAACAAGTCCATAGTAAAAGGACCTGCCTTTGCTATAATTAAAGGATCATTCAGAAAAACACCGGATTAGATTATTTATACTATGCACAGACATCTGTCCAGTAAGACTGCAACACTAACTCGGGGCGGGCAGCCTGCTGTTGGTTGAGCTTCACAAGGGAGCGGGCTCATCCTTAATGAAGAAAAGAAGACAGTTTTGTTTCAGAGACAGTTTTTTTTTTTTTGTTTCCTAAGCATTCACAAACAGGCTGGAAGGTATCTCTGCTCCAGGCAGAATCCTTACCTGCATTTGAAACCTTCTTCTTCTTCTGCAGCTTCTCGGGAAGCTTTGTATTCTTAGGTAAGGATAAATATCGGGAGGTTGAAGTGGAAGCCTGTGAAAGAAATAGAAAGTTGTGATTCAGAGGACAGAAAAGCCGACAACTGTCGCCTGAAGCTACATTTTTATGACATTTTAAATATAAAACGGATGGAGCGATGCAGGCAGGCCTATGGACCCTGTATATTTGAGGTAGGAGGATTGCGAGTTCAAAGGCACCCTTGACTATATAGGGAGTTCAAGGCCAGCCTGGGTTACATAAGATTTTAAGTAAATGAAACAAAAGCAAAAGATAGTCTATAAAAGGAATGAGTTGTTATTTGTCTTTTTTTTTTTCCTTAAGGTATGTCTCACATTATATTGCCTAGGCTGGCCTCAAACAGTTCTCCTGCTTCAGCCTTTCAAGCAGTTGGGGCTATAGGAGTATGACTCTATGCATGGTAAAAAGATTTTATTATTTGTTCCATCCCAGGGTAGCTGGGAATTGACCCTTGGCAGCCATTTAACCAGCAGTGCCAAAGATTCTTCCTGTCAGCTGGTGAGAGGAACAGCTGAGGGCTCTGCCCTTGGAAGTCCTGGGACTCTGGGGGCAGCCGTTACCCTGCGCTCGCGGTTCGAGCTGTTGTCCTTCCTGAGACTTTCCCGAAGACTGTGCCGCCTTCGAATCAGGATCTCCTTGGCTTGCCTCTCGCTTGTGTCTGCCGTCAGGTTGTGTCTGTTATAGGATAAGGTCTAAAATGACAAAAACACATGGGACATTTTTACCAAAGGATCCATCGGTTCACCTTGACTTTACATCTGTAGAACAAAACCAAAGTTGAAAGCCAGAGTCTCAAAGTGAACACTCTGATTTTGAAAGAATTACTTCTTTTGTAAGTCAGCGAGAATGTTTTTCTTTACTGAAGGGTGTGGGCTTAGAAAAACAATTTAATTCACAAACACCTTGTCTGCTTTGTAGGCTTCTACCATGATTGACAGCAAAGCAAGCATCACTTTCAAACATATTCTCTACAGAGCCGAGATTACAGCCATAAACATGAGCTGTGCTGACAAGTGGTGGCACCAACCCTTCTGACTAATTTCAGGGCTGTCATAGTGAGATGCTCTGTCACCACCAGCAGCTTTCACCTCCAAATGAAGGCCCTCCAGATTCCGCATTCAGCATAGTTACTGCTTCAGTTCATTTCCCAATAGAATCGGAATGAACATCTTGGACGTAACCCGTGTTCTCAAATGACCTATGGGCCAATAAAAAGGTGACGAGGTTTGGATTCTACTTCTGTCTTGAGGAGTTTACTACCTCATTGGACACTGGAGTCTAATAAAACCATAAAAGCAAATGCTCAGCCAGTCGCACTGCCTAAGCTCTGTGTGTTATCTGATCTACAATAGGGCTGGGATAGCCTGGTCCTTGACTAGAACCTAAACCAAGGAGGCTACGGGCCAGATAACAGGAAGCAGGGGCTGGCTCTAAGTATAGAGAGATAGTACACCCTGCGCAGGGCAAGGCTCGAGGAGACAATCTGTTGTTCCATGAGAGTCTTATGTGCGTGGATGGATGGAATCGTGTTGGATAAAGTGGAGCTTAGCAGCAGAGACTCCAAATCATCCTGGAAACAACAACCTTTGTTTTGTTTCATTTTAAACAGGAGGCTGCTGCCCTTGAAAGAGACATAGAGAAAGGGGTGGTGAAGCAAATATGGATGAAAGGGTAACCACTAAGTCTACAGGTATAGAGTCTGAAGAAATGGAGATGATCTCTGCCAGGCTGAGCATACCTCTGTTTCTTCATCTGTGAAATGGAGACAACAATAATACTGAGAGGGCCTCAAAGGAGTGAACACAAGCTGTGTGCTAAGTGACTCTTGGCAAAGGTCAAGACTCCTTGATTATTGGCATATTGTTAACATATCATTTGCATATTATTAGAATAGGATGTTAATAATGGTAATACTGTAAAAGGAGCTCAGAAGACATGAAGAAATTCTAGCCCTTTATGAAGAGTTGATTTATTTGTATGTGTGCACTGAAGCAGTCTTCAGACACACCACAAGGGGGCAGCGGATCTCATTACAGATGTTTGTGAGCCACCATCTGTGGTTGCTGGAAATTGAACTCAGGAACTCTAGAAAAGCAGTAAGTGCTTTTAACCAGTGAGCCATATCCCCAGCTCTTTAAGACTTTCTTCTTAAGATAGTATTTTATTATCTCTTTGTGTCTGCGTGGGGGTATGGGCACTGGATCCCTCTGGAGCTGGAGTTATAGGCAGATGTGGGTTACCCTGCTAGGGTGCTGGAAATACAGCTTAGGTCCTCTCCAAGAGCCGAGTACCCTCTCTCCTGCTGTGCAATGTATGCCCCCAGACCCATATGTGCTTTAATATATAAGATAAGCAGCTCTTCTGTTCATACCTGGTCAGCACATCAGCCTTTGTCTCTAAGTCCAAGGCATCAGAACCCCTGGGGCTCTGATGCTTCAGCTCAAGTGTCTGGGAGAACTTAGTGAGTCTACAGGTGGGGTGACCCATGTGACAGTCACCAGGACAGATATCTACAGAGAAACTTACTCATGGAGCCCAGCTGGAAAGCATGTTTTTAGCCAAAAATTAAGTATTCTGATGTATAAATTTTTCCTACCCGCTGACGGATTTGATAGAGATTCCGTGATAATATCTCTCTAATTTCATCCATTTCTCCTGGCGTGAGCTTCCTTATTTTCTCTTCACGGCAGTCACTGAAAATGGTTAGGGGAAAAAAGAAAGTATTTTACCTTGTGGAGTACTTTAGAATCATTAATTCCTGCTTTAGCATTATAACATCATCACTTCAGAATAACATATTAGTTTAAAAGGAGCAATTAGGAATTGCTCAGTATTCTCAAACATTCTGAATATTTTCAAAGTACTCAGTTTTACAATAATTAAGTTCTAAAACTTATCTCAGTGATAAAAATCATTCCTGTTAGCTTTAACTGTGTATGAGGTTCCAGGGTCAACTATTATATCATGTTTCCCCATACCCAATGTCCTGTGTTGTTGCCCAGGCTTGACCAGAGCTCGCCCTCCTGAGACCTTGGCCTTGGGACACTGTGATGGCAGGTACACGGCGCCACAGACAGCTTCTCATGTGATTAGTTTTAAGAGACTCACTCACAGCATTATCTATTTATTATTTCTAGCAGAAAGTAATACAGAATCGTCAGTTCCAATAGAAATTGAATTAGCACATGTCCAATTAGAAATCTAATTTAATTTATTAAGCCCCATCCAGGGAATCTGGATTGAGTTCTTGCAGAGTGACACCTAGGCCTTTATAGTTGCTTATACTCCCAAGGGGTGTCCAATGTTCAGCCATGGCTGGGGACCACTGCGTCCAGAAACCATGTGTGTTTCCCCAAGACTAAGTGCACTGCTATGAGTACTCACTAAAGAAACAGATGCATTCTGGGTATAGTCATGGGAGCAAATCTAACACACCTTGAGAACAGCCCATTTGACAAGGCTAAGAGAGTTTAACTCACTTTCAACTGGTACTGAACCTCCCAAAACTAATTTGACAAAGGCACAGACACCCTAAACATGACGTGATTTTGGACTTTCCATTTCCAATATGACAAAACATACAGCATAATGTAACATAAACATGACAGGCATAGTATACACCCAGAGCTCTGGCATTCAACCAGATTCTAACTCTGTTTTGAGATTTTAAACCATCATTCTAGGATTTACATCAACAATATTATTATACTATACTATATCACTATATTATATATATATAAAATACATATATATGTGTATTATATATATGTATTATATATATAATACATATAGCTTATAATATGTAATACTATGTACACTACCTGTATTATGATGTACATTTTATATATGATAGCATATATATCATATATGATACACATTACATAATATATACAATATTATACATATACATTATATAGTATATACTATATATTATGTAGTATATAGTATATATACATATTTTGTATGTCATATACTATAATGTATATATGTGTGTGTATATAATATATATTATATGTGTATATAATATATATTATTCTGTGTATTATACAATGTATATGATATATGATATATGTGATTATATAGCATTTAAAATTAATATATATTACATATATAGTATATATACATGTACGCAATATATACATATGTATACTATGATGGATATAGTATAGTGTTACTATAATACTATTACTATTACACATCTCAAGCACATACCAATGCATACTTATTACATCTGCTTCCCTTAACAAAGTGGTACTCACTTGAGAGATGCAAATGAGGGGACAGTGCTTATCATCCCTGTCTCTGCCATTTCAATGGCATGTTTTATCTCAAGCTTTTTATATAAGGACACGATGCTGGACTTGGGTTGGTTTTCCCGAATCAGAAGCTTCCGAAGGTATTTGTCATCAAACTTCTTAAACCTACAAATAAGTAAATCCAGAGTTTAAATTAATGAATACCTCGTTGAATAAGAAAATCACTCCAAAGTAAAGAGCTAGTCTTACCATATGTGTATTTTTATATGTGCTTTTGTGTGTGCATATATATGCACGTATATATGATGTAGCTAACAAGCGTCCAAACTCCGAGTGGAACTGAGCTCCCTGCCCCTCTCCTGGCCTCAGCCAGGTCAAAATCTTTGACATCCTGTGTAATCTTTCTCTTCCATATTCTATGATGTGGGATGAAGTTCCTGAGTCCGAGTGCATCTGACTGAGACCTCATTTGGAGACGTGGTCTCCACAAATGTGACTAAGGTGACATGATGTCATTAGAGTGGGGTCCCCTCAGTGTGACTGCCACACTGGTAATAAGGACATCCTTAGACACAGAAGCTCAAGGAGACATGAGCGTGAGAGTCTAGGAGTGCAGAACCCTCTGCATGCAGAGAGCAACACCTCTTTCCCTAAAGGCCTCGAGGTGAACAGCCCCTGTTCACATCCTGTTTGACTTTATATTCCTCATAAAAGTGAGACAACCCATTTCTGCTGTTTGACCCTCCTATTGTGTACAGCTTCGTGATGGCAGCCTCTGCAAACTAACATGCCATACCACTCGGTCAATGATCACCATCAAAATATATACAAGAGCCTGGTCACTTTTCAGCACCTCTAGGGCCATCACTATGGTCCCAGATGCTATTGTGCTTTTTTTTTTTTTTCCTCCTGGACTTCTATACTGATTTGGGCACCTACTAGGTGTCCCCGCCCCTTTATTGTATTGTCAGCACAGGAACCAGAGTCTCTGGAAATGCCTTCAGAACACTAAATACCGCCCATGTGGGGTCCCTCCTACCTCTGCCCCTAGGCACCTGTATTCTTTTTATGTTTGTTTGTTTGTTTGTTTTTGTTTTTTGTTGGTTTTTTTTTTTCGAGACAGGGTTTCTCTGTATAGCTCTGGCTGTCCTGGAACTCACTTTGTAGACCAGGCTGGCCTCGAACTCAGAAATCCACCTGCCTCTTCCTCCGGAGTGCTGGGATTAAAGGCGTGCACCACCACACCCAGCTTAGGCACCTGTATTCTGAGGGTCATTATAGTCATTGTCCCATCTACCAGGAATGCTTTTTTATGAGGCCATTACATCTCTCTACAACATTCAGGCATAGTTATCGCAAAAGAACCTCAGTGAGCCAGACCTCCGTGTGCTATGTGTCCAAAGGCAACCACTTCCCCCTGTTCCCCCTCCTCTGAATCTCATCTCCCCTCTCCCTGTCCAGATGTATTGTTCTACCTGACAGCTATCATTCTCTAGCAGGGTATGTAGTTTTCAGATTCATCTTACAGTCTATCTCTTGCAGTCAACGGTAAAATCGGCATTACGGGGAGTCTTGCCACCTCTGTACTCCCTATACAGAGAACTGAGCCAGGCACAGTTTAAGCTTGTGCATTATAGACATTTCTGTTGGCCCCAGGGCTTTGTTGTATATAGATCTGCCAAAACCCAACAATAGCTTTCTGTTATAGTCTAGATGAGCTTTGCCTATTCCTAGTCACAGTGATCAATACAGTTACTGGTTTTGGTGAATTGCCTCCTCCTGACACAATGGCCAAAGAGTCTTTCACTGGTACAATGACCAACGAGGCTCACCATGGAATCCCAGATCCTGCCTGTCCACACCACCTTAGGCACACACCATCGTGTCTATGAACCAAGGTGAACAGGATATAAATGATGTCCTTAATTTACCTCCACCATGTGAGACAAGCTCTGGCAGGATCAGCTGACTACCTTCTGCCCTACAGGAGCCAGAACCAGCCCAGCCCAGATGGGCCCAGCCCAGCCCAGCCCACGTGAAGCTTCTAGACTCACACAGGTTAATAATAAATGACTGCTATTTTGATCAGCTGGCTTTGTGAATGTGGTTATGCAATACCACATGCCAGTGTATAAGTAAAACAATAGGTAATAAATATTTGCTGAGAAAGAAATAGGTATATAACACTGATTCACCATAGACCCAAAGAGGTTTACTGGCTGGCACACCTATGCCGTGAGGGAAACTGACTTTCACCCACATTCTTGGCACTGCTTCTTTGTTCTGTGTGCTGGAGGGCTCTGAATAATTAAGGAGCCACCCTGAATGTGCTGTGCTAGTGACCCACTACTATTCGATGGCTGGGCCTACTCTTTCCGATGTTTATTTTGAATTTCGTGCCAGGCTCACCGAGCCAGGATTCTCCACAGTAATACAAGGCCTCTAGCACTTCTCATATGACTATGATTGCTTTAGATTTTTACCAGAGATAAACTAAAGGGAGAGTGACAAAGGTGGGACTGGAAGGCGCTCTGTCCCACACGGGGAGTGCCTGTTTTCTTACTGCTTTCTCCCTGGCCTGTTCTGTCAAACTCCACACAGGTGTTGCCTTTCATATCACCAGAGCAATGTCACCACTGGCTGAGTCACCTTTCATTCTGTTCCCAGCTAATCAAACCAAGCGCCTCAAGAATTCTCTTCTAGGGCCAATGAGGTGCTGTGACACTGAGGCTTTGGAATAAAAGAAAGACCCAACACGCTCAAAGCACAACTTCTTTTTGTATGTTCCTTTTCGGTGGTGTCCATGGCTCTGTACACACCTGACAGGAGATTCATAATTGATATGAAAACAGCTTGTGTCAGCACCCAGTGTCCCATATCCACTTTCCTAATGATTGTGCAGATGACACTCAAGAAACTGTTTTGAAGTTTCTTGTGGGAAATGGAACATGGGGTTGTAACATGCTGCGGATTAATTAAAACATTTTGCTGCTGCTGAACAGCATCATGGAAAAGCAACATTTGCTTCTGGAAACAAGGCAGACACGTCAGCGCTCCTCTTGTTCATGCTCACAGTCCAGCTATGGCATCCTTGAAAGGTCTGCCTGAAAGGCGTTGGTGGACCTCAGAGACACGTGGATTTCCTCTGACCTTCACCTGGGTTCCACTTCAAACCCACATAATTTCAGCCTCACCACCCTCTGCTTGGCACTCGTTGGGTTTTTGCTGCTGTTGCTGTTGTTAGTTTGACACAAATCAGCACTGTCTGGGAAGAAGGAACCCCAAACTGAGAAAGCACCTTCATAAGAGAGCTAAGACGGAAGGATGGACCATACAGAGACTACCCCACCACGGGGGATCCATCCCATAATCAGTCAGTAAACTCAGACACTATGGCATAGGACAGCTAATGCCTACTTAAGGGACCCTGATATAGCTGTCTCGTACAGAAGTGGATGCTCATAATCAGCTATAAGATGGAACACGGGGCCCACAATGGAGAAGCTAGAGATAGAACCCCAGGAGCTGAAGGGGTCTGCAGCCCTAGAAGAGGATCAACAATGTGAACTAACCAGAACCCCCAGAACTTGTGTCTCTAGCTCCATATGTAGCAGAAGATGGCCTAGTCAACCATCATTGGGAAGAGAGGCCCCTTGGTACTGCAATCTTTATATGCTCCAATACAGGGGAATGCCAGGGCCAAGGAGTGGGAGTGGGTGGGCAGGGGAGCAGGAAGGGAGGAGGGGGAGGGGACTTTCAGAATAGCATTTGAAATGTAAATTAAGAAAATATCTAATAAAAAATTTGGAAAAAAAAGAATGCCATTTTCCTGATTATTGATCGATAGAGCAGAACACTGTCAACTGTGTGGGTTGTGTCATTCCTAGACTTGTGCTACTGGGTGGTATAGAAAAGCAGGCTGAGCTAGGGACAAGCCTGGGAGCAATGCTTCTCCAAGGTCTCTCCCTGTCTGTGCCTTGAGCTCCTGCCTTGAGCTCAGAATTCACTGAAGCTCTACGATGAATGAATCCCCTTCCTCCACAGGTTGCTTTGGGTCCTGGTCTCCATCACAGCAATAGGAAGCCAAATAGGATGTCACTTCTTGTCCCCAAATGTGCCCATGAGCTGCTGATCTAGTGAGTGCCTACACATGTCTGTATTCTCTGTACTTGGATGCACAAGGACAGGAGGAACAGGAAACCTCCCAGTCTTTGCCATTGAACGGAAACTCGCCAGTCTGCAGTATATGCCTCTCCCTCGGCTCACCATGTGGAGAGACTGCTGCCAGGAGTCTATAGAGCAACAAAGTGACAGACTTGAAAGGGAGAAGATAAAACAACCGGGAAAGAGAAGAAAGTCTGTCTGTCGTATTGGTTTGGCATATAATTCCTAGACTGCACAACAGAGTTGGGGAGGGAACAAGGCTAACTTTAATCCACCACCAGGAAAAAAAAAAAAAAAAAAAAAAAAAAAAAAGAATGCTTCCCAAGAGAAATGGCAGTTTGTCCAGAGTTTTACAGCTTTATTACCTTGTGCTCCCAGCTGGTTAACAGGGTACTCTGCCTGTACAAAAACATCTCTCCTTAGTTTATAACTAAGACACTAATTTCTTTGTAACTCAATGCATTCCTGAAGGCTCACTCTCCCATATCTCCACTTCTAATCACACACACATGCACACAACATACACACACAAACACACACACACACACACACACACACACACACACACACACTTGCAACCCCTCCACACACACCTGTTTACTATATAATTCCTTCGTTTTCTGTATTATAAAATTTGATGCCCTGACAGATATATCATATATAGCCCAATGCTGTACTATATTGTGTGAGAAAGAGAAACATGCAAATTCTTCCACCTTAAATACATAGATCAGTGAATGGCCAAGTTTATATCAATAAGTGAGTAGTGGAGTAAAATTTCTGTGAGTCAGTTAGAGAGGAAAAGCAAGAGGGAATATCTCAATATGACCTAGAATATCTCCCTCTGACTTAATGTTCTAGCTTAAATGCTGTTTTTTATTTTTTTTCCTTTTGAGACATCTGGCCTAGCCAGCAATATGTGCACAAATGCTCACAGATCACTTTGTAGGAAAAGGGTAACATTAGCCACATTGCCAGCATGGCTGTTTCTGATACCTACCATGGGCTCCAATTTGATGATGAGGGATGGCTCCTGGGCCCCATGTTTCAAATGTGGCTGCCAGAATCCCTTCATTTCTCAATCTCATTGCTCTATCTAGTCAGCTGGTCCCACCTCAATTTATAACCACCAGCAAGACAGGTACTAAATTGTATCTGACCATCACAGAACCTTTATGATAAAAATAAATCCAAGCTGGACAGTGGTGGCACGTGCTTTAATTCCAGCACTTGGGAGGTAGAGGCAGGTGGATCTCTATGAGTTCAAGGCTAGCTTGATCTACAGAGCAAGTTCCAAGACAGCAAGGGCTACATAAAAAAAGCCTGTCTCAAAAAAAAAAATCAAAACCAAACAAAACAACAACAACAACAAGTATCTGTGTGTGTGTGTGTGTGTGTGTGTGTGTGTGTGTGTGTTTCTATAAAATGTACAGGTGCATTCAGGTACATGAATCCCTCGATGTAAGCTCATGATCTTTTCTTCTTTCAGTTTACAATTATCCCCTGGGGCTGTGAATCTCGGCCTGGCAGAATAGACAGTAATTGAACCCTTGGCATTTTATTCATTGACTAGGGCTCTTGGTTCCTCTGCAGTGAGGAGTGGGCATTGAAAAGCTATTTGACTGCTTCTGAGGACCCTAGCTAATGATAGCAGAGGATATCCTGTCTTAAGAGGATCTTTCTTCCATCTTGCCCCTGGAATAGATGACATTGAAGGAGTAATTCTGACTGCAGGGTAAGTATGGAGGCCATGCCCAGTGAATGAGAACATGGAGTGTCAGTCCCATCTGCTAAGCCAGGGTCTCCTGTTTCATGTTATTCATATAGGCAAATAAGCTCCTGCCTCATGCATAACAATTTTATATCTCTGCTGCAGCTAAGATGTTGTAATAGTTGGCACAGTCACTAAGTAGCCTAAGCTGCCCTTGAGCTCATGTGGAGCCTCCTGCCTTAGACTCTAGGGTTCTGGGATCACAAGCATGTCTCATGCCTGTCTACGGCTAAGAGTAACCATAAAAGGACTGGCAGTAGCACAGCAGGGGATTCCCAGGCTGAAAAACACTACAACTAAGTGTATTATGTTTCCAGTAGTGACCGGTATATTTTGTTTCCAATAGTGACCAAAAGCCACTTTGATAGAACATTGCTTGGTCTCTTACTTGTCTCTCCAGAAGTTGTGGCCCCAGTGTCCACACACATCTTCAATCCCAGTCTTCACGTGATCAAAAAACTATAAGAGAAGGAAAGACAGGCTAATCATTGGCTTGTTCTTACAAGTGGTCCTTTTTATTCCGCTGACACCACACCGAACTCCAGGGGCACACACACAGTTGGTTGTGCTGGAAGCTGTCAGCTAGCCATTTATCTTCAATTCCTAAAGAAATATTTTCATTAATTTGATCATCCTAATTTTGATCATCATTTTCAAAATGACAAGAAATAGCTCGTAGAAACATTTTCAGGTTGAAGGTTTTCTTTTCCCGCTGCTGGTTCAGGATTTAGCTGGCTTGGACTGGATATCATGGGGTTATGAAGAGTCTGCATCCCATCACAGACCTTCCTGAGGCCTCCGCCATCCCCTTGAACTTTCTCCTGTCCCCTTTCCTTTCCAGCAGTGCACAATAACAAGGCCATTTCTCTCATTACTACACATTTTCTTTGTTAAGCTGATCCCCGGTCAGCACCTACCCGACAGTGGATCTCTTCACTGACAGCTTGCTGCTTCTTATTGGATCTCTTAACATCAAGAAACTCCACCAGTGGCCGGATGGTTATTCCCTACATAAAAATATGTACATAAGTAAAGGTTTTTCTCAAAAGCAAAAGGCTGAACCATAGTTTATCATCTCCTAAGAATCATCAACCACCAACAAAAGCTAGACTGTTGCTAAGGGTTAAGATAGTAAATGCAAAATTTTGTTATTCTTTGTTGTTGTTGTTGTTTGGTTTTGTTTTCTTTTGTTGCTATGTTTGTTGCTTGTTTGTTCATTTGTTTGTTTGTTTTTGTTTTGAAGTAGGGTCTCCTGTAGCCCAAGGTGGGCTATGAAGCTGAGAATGGTCTTGAACTCCTGAGTATTATAGACCATTGCCCAAGTGGTAGAATTACAAGAATGTGTACCTTACTTTCTATTCAATTTAATCTGCTCTCAAAAACAAATGGACCTGGGGCCTGAGGAGAGGGCTTTGCAAGCTTAAGAACCTGAGGTGGTTCCCAGAGCCCATATAAAAAGCTATGGTGGCATGTGTTTTTGTTTGTTTGTTTGTTTGTTTGTTTGATTTTTTGATTAGATATTTTCTTTCTTTTTTTCAATTTTTTTATTAGATATTTTCTTAATTTACATTTCAAATGCTGTCCCGAAAGTTCCCTCCCCCATCCACCCGCCTTGCTCCCCTGCCCACCCACTCTCACTTCTTGGCCCTAGCATTCCCCTGTATTGGGGCATATAAAGATTGCAATACCAAGGGGCCTCTCCTCCAAATGACTAGGCCATCTTCTGCTATATATGGAGCTAGAGACACAAGTTCTGGGGGTTCTGGTTAGTTCATATTGTTCTTCCTTTTCTAGGGTTGCAGACCCCGTCAGCTCCTGGGGTTCTATCTCTAGCTTCTCCATTGTGGGCCCTGTGTTCTATCATATAAATGACTGTGAGTATCCACTTCTGTACGAGACAGCTATATCAGGGTCCCTTCAGTAAACACTTGCTGTCCTATGCAATAGTGTCTGAGTTTAGTGACTGATTATGGGATGGATCACCCAGTGGGGTAGTCTCTGTATGGTCCATCCTTTCGTCTTAGCTCTAAACTTTGTCTCTGTAACTCCTTTCATGGTTATTTTGTTTTCTATTCAAAGGAGGAATGAGGTATTCCTTCTTGATTTTCTTGTGTTTTGCAAATTGTATCTTGGGTATTCTAAGTTTCTGGGCTAATATCCATTTATCAGTGAGCGCATATCCAATGACTTCTTTTGTGATTGTGTTACCTCACTAAGGATTATATCTTCCAGATACATCCATTTGCCCAAGAATTTCATAAATTTATTTTTTAATAGCAGAATAGTACTCCATTGTGTAACTGTACCACATTTTCTGTATCCATTCCTCTGTTGAGGGACATCTGGGTTCTTTCCAGCTTCTGGCTATTTTAAATAAGGCTGCTATAAACATAGTGGAGCATGTGTCCTTTTTACCAGTTGGAATATCTTCTAGGTATATGCCCAGGAGAGGTATTGCTGGATCCTCCAGTAGTACTATGTCCAATTTTCTGAGAAAACGCCAGACTGACTTCCAGAGTGGTTGTACAAGCTTGCAATCCCACCAGCAATGGAGGAGTGTTCCTCTTTCTCCACGTCCTCGCCAGCATCTGCTGTCAGCTGAATTTTTGATCTTAGCCATTCTGACTGGTATGAGGTGGAATCTCAGTGTTGTTTTGATTTGCATTTCCCTGATGATTAAGGATGTTGAACATTTTTTCAGATGTTTCTCAGCCATTTGGAATTCCTCAGTTGAGATTTCTTTGTTTAGCTCTGTACCCCATTTTTAATGGGGTTATTAAATTTTGTTATTCTTATCTTTCTTTTCCACAGATGTCTGATTCTCATAAGACAATTTCCAACATAAACCAGATGCCAAAAATGGAAAGTATTGGAAGATAACTGTAAGAAATAATGAAGTTCTGAGGACCTGGCTACTTGCTGTGTTACCCAGAGGAAAAATCTCCAGTGACTTTTCCATTTGCTCATACTACAGAGACACTTTTCCCTAAGCTGCTTCTGCATGCCTGTCACGGGTCTTGGGCATGAGAACATGAAGATGGACAGCAAAGGACCTCAGCTCTTGGACTGTATCTAAAAGAAGGTCATCTCTATCCCAACACAATCACAAAGGAGTGACAGCCAGACACATGGAGAGCGCCACGGAAGCTTCAAACTGAGAGAGTGCTCAGCAAGAATCCTGAAAGGTGCTGGCATCACCTCCTGGCAGAGACTCCAGGAGAACCCCTGAGCAGCAGTGGGAAACATTGCAAGGGTGAGCTCGGCACACTCAGGG
This sequence comes from Mus minutoides, assembly GCA_902729485.2. Taxonomy (NCBI): domain Eukaryota; kingdom Metazoa; phylum Chordata; class Mammalia; order Rodentia; family Muridae; genus Mus; species Mus minutoides. The sequence goes on along the minus strand of LR749561.1, from coordinate 681,244 downwards.
CTCACCCTGAGAAAATGACAAGCTCTGGAGTAAAGTAGGGGAATGAAGGAAACCCCATATTCTGAACAAAGATCTCTACATTTCCATAGTCAACACATCACTCCATAATGAACCATTAAACACATCTCCATTAGAGGCACGGAGGGCAGAGGACACTCGGTTCTGCTGTCAGGCACAGGTTCACAGGTTACACTCCAAACAGAGACAAGAGAAAAGGCAGGAAGTGCTGACAATAAAGTAGCAAGCATGCCTTGCTGATGGACAGTTTGTATCTTTGTTCTAAAGCTTAAGATATCCCTTCCCTATGGGAACAGCAAGAGAAGCGACTAGAAGAAAATCAACACACATGGTCCAGCCCTTAAAGAGTATAAACAATAATCACATAACAGCGATGTTTATTTTATGATGTATTACATCATATTATTGCTACAGGGTATGCTTGTGTAACTAATATATACTACTATACAATATGGCATATACACTGGGAGAAGCTATGTACACATAGATACATTCCATGTTTTTTTATATTCATATATATGAAGCCTTATGACAATTGCATAAAACCCCTATATGGAGAATGGTAAAACTAAACTGAAGAATATTAGAGAGATTTGAAATCTAAAAATACATTTAAAGTTTTAAATTGGATGAATAGACTATAATGACAACTTTTCCTAACTAATGCTTACCCACAATACAACATGATAATGTAATGTTCAGATGTGAAACAGAACTTGGACAATCTAAAAAACCTACAACAGAAAGGTGACCAGAATTATTTTTTCAAAAATGAAAATAAAGGGGAATTTGCAGACACAACACAATCTATCAGATAGGACACACATAAGGTTTGATATTGGCACCAAAAAAGGCAGGAGAGGTGCTGTGTGGGAAGAGCATCAGGTTTTTGCTTGGGGATACATAGCATGAAAGCTGCATGCGTGAGATGGATTTTCTTGGTGGGGGGGCTATGTTGTAATATATTGTATGCCATTTGACTTCCATCTCACTTTTCTCCTGTATTTAGATGTTGAGACAAGCCTGCGGTAGCTTGGAACTCACTATGTAACCCAGGCTAGCCTTTACATTGTTATCAATCCTCCTGCCTCAGCCTCTCAATTGCTAAAATTGCAGTTGTGACGACTCTTAGCTTACCGTTTAGTCTTTTCAAATTGTTCTGACAGAAATTGAGGGAATGTCCAACCAATGACTGGTCTAGCTTGAGGGCCATGCCGTGAGAGGGAGTCCACCTCTGACACTGTAAGTGATACTCTGCTATACTTGCAGATAGGAGCCTATATGCATAACTGCCATCTGAGAGGCTTCACCCAGTAACTGATGAAAACAGATGCAGAGACCCAGAGCAAATATTAGATGGAGCTTGGGGGGGGGGATCCTACAGAAGAGTGGGGGAGGAAGGACTGTAGGAGCCGGAGGGGTCAAGGACACCAACAGAAAACCCACAGAATCAACTAACTTGAGCCCATAGGAGCTCACAGAGCCTGAACCACCAACCAAATAGCATGCATGGAACTGACCTAGACCCTCTAAACTTATGCAGCAGTTGTATAGCTTGATCTTCATGTGGAATTCCTAACAGGAACAGGGGCTGTCTGACTTTGTTGCCAGCCTGTGTTTGTTGTTGCTGTTGTTGTTGGTTTTCCTCTAACTGGGCTGCGTTGTCTAGCTTCAAAAGGAGAAGATGCTCCTAGTCTTAGTGCAACGTGACATGCCAAGGCTGGGGGATATTCATGAGAAGCCTATCCTTTTCTAAAGAGAAAGGAAGGAGGAATGGATAGGAGGAGGGGAAGGGGAAATAGTTGGGAGGTGAGGGAGAAGAGGCTACTATCAGGATGTAAAGTAAATATATAAATTGATTAATTAAAAAGAATGGTTTTGATTACATAATACCTCTATGTGCATACAAGGTTTTGTTTCAAAGTTATGTTCCATCGATCTATTGGAAGCATTTTTCTAGCATGTTTCTTTCTTTCCTTTTTTTTTTTTTAACCTTAAGTGAAAATCAATTTCAACTAAATTTGGTATGAGACATCTCTTGTGTCATATTTATGTTTCAGTCTGTCACTTGGAAATCACAGAGGAGCTAATAACAGTTTCCCAATCAACACGTTCTGGAATTTTTAACGTATGCAAAACAAATGAAACACGATTGTGATTTTCAGAGATGGTGACCTCACTGAGTTTCATGTCCCAAAGATCTGCTGTATGTTAGGAGCTGGAGATTAAAACAAGAAAGCCAGTGTATTCTCAACCTTGAAAATGTCTAACCTATTCTGAAAACATAAATTGCTATTACACATGTTCCTTCCCACTTTCAGCATTTATTCAGTAAGTTAAAGGGGAAATTCTATATTTGGAATCACGGTATATGAAAGCCAGAATGGGTATCTCCAATCCTGATGTTGATTCCTACTGGTCAGACAGACTGAAAGTCAGTGAAGTCAATGAATAAATCACACTGACCAAATTCAGGAAGAGAGTGTGAAAACTCAGATCAACTCAAGTTGGTAAAAGCATAACACATCTAAGTTCACAATTAATAATGGAAAGATTGTTCATTGAATTAAAATCATATTCCTTTAAGCACATGTTCATCTCTGGGAACTGCTTTCAGCTGTATCATGCCAAACAGAAATCGCTCATGAGACACTGACCTGTCCCTCTCCCTCCCTCACTTTGTCCTTTCATGGGCATCTAGCTGGAAGAAGAACATGTGGCATGTGTGCATGCCTTGCTTGACCAATCAGGATATTTTATTACGTGAGCCAAAGCCTCTGGTTCGGAAGGACAGAGAGATGATACCTCTGATGGGACACCTATTTTATCCTATTGGAAAATTTCTAATTTAGGTTACACAGGAAGCCATTGGATAGGACTTCTAAGAATAAGATAGCTTGTTACTATCTGTAGAGGATGAAAAAGTTAAAATGTAATCCAGAGTCTTGCAACAAATTATGAAAAAAAATGTCTTTGCAAAGTGGAAAGAAATCTTCACCTGTCACTAAAGTTTGTCACAACAAATATAGCACCACAGAGTCGTCCACAGAGTCATCTAACAGGAAGGATAGAAAATTACTGGGAGTAGCATTTCTACCTTGTTCTATATCTGCTTCAAGCCATAAATGAGAGGAAAAAAGAGAAAAACCTAACCTGTTGTTTGGTTAAAATAAGCATTCTTTTGGTTCATTTGCAGGGAAAAAAATAAGTTCTTATTTGTGGAATTAATACTGATAAAGAGGGGCTTCTAATATTTCCATGCTGAGTTAGCAAGGATTTCTCTAGAAAACTAGGAAAAAAAATCTATGTATGAAAACTATCACTGTTTGCCTGGGGAGATGGCTCAGTAGGTAATAATAGTTGCTACAGAAGCATAAAGAGCTGAATTCAGATCCTCAGAATCCATGGAAACAGTCAGGGATAGCCATATACATCAATAATAGTGCTGTGCTAAAGGGAGCTGAGGCAGAAGGATTGCTGGGCTTGCTGGCCTCCAGCTTACCCGAAAACAATAGGAGTTTCAGGCTCAGTAAGAGACCAGATGCTGTTTCATGTCAAGTGAATAAGATGCTGTGAGTAATAGACAGGTAGACCAGAAGTCTGTCTTTGGACTCTGTAAGCACACTGAAAGAAACACCTTCCACAATCAAATGTGTGGCTGAAGCTCTCATCTTACAAAAACTGGAAGGAGAGTCACATTTGTCAAGCCTTTCATCCTTCTCTTGGCAGATCATTTGCCCCTAGTGTCTCTCTTTTGGATCTGGTTAGTCACAGGGTCACCCTCATCATAGCGCTCCTGTCAGCACTGGCACTCCTCACTCAGGATGCTCTTGCTTTTTCCTAAGGTCATGGACTGCTCTCTGCCTTGGCTTCTGCCTCCCCACCCCCACAATTCATTCCTCAACAGCCATTGTGTTCACTCTCCTGGGATTATCCAGCTTCCTCAACAATTTATCAATTAATGCAGTATCAGGCTCTGCCCTCAGAACACTCTTTTTCTTCCTCTTCCTCTTCCTCTTCTTCTCCCTCCCCTTTCCCTTTTCTTTCTCCTCTCCCTCTTCCTCCTCTTCTTCCTCTTCTTTCTCCCCTTCCCCTTCTTCTTCCTCCTCCTTCTATTTCTCCCCCATCTCATTCTTTAAAAGGTGTCTATTTCAGACAACTCCTCAGTTGGGGTATCCCATCTCCCAAGCCTCTATCATGAATTCTAGATCACAAACCCTACATAGCTATAAAGAAATTATTTTCCCCCCAACCCCCGCCACACAGACCCAACAGTCCTCTAGTTGCTCATTGCTAAATTAACTCTGATTGCTCAGTTTAAAACACTGAGCAATAAATTTCACTGTTCTCTTCACACCCTAAGCTGTTTCCATAGAATTTTCTTTTAAAAGAAAAAAAAATGGGTCTTTCTACTGATTTTATCTAGGACTATGTAAAATATCCCAATGTCTATGGAATCCTACCCAGTTGGTAATGTTAATTAAATATGGTAGTTTATTTAACAAAAGAAACCATGTGGTAGGGGGCCTCACAATGTTTATTTGATAGCAAGCACCATCACTTCTGTTTGGCAGGCAACACCATCAAATATTTATCACTAAGGGTAAATGGGCCCTAAGCATCCTCGTGCTCCTGCATGTACAAAGGGACTTTTACCAGCAGCATTCCTGAGGGTGTGAGTGAAGAATAATCTTGAGAAATAAAATAACATCACCTTTCACAGACAGTGATAAATTCCTAAGCTCCATCCCCTCCGTTAAAGCAGGCCATTACACAGGCATCTGTCCTTCATGAGCCCCTTGTGCCACTTTCATGGAACCAAGGGCTAAGGGAAATTGACACAATATTCTGGCTATCTATTGTGCCATAAATAATAAAGTCTTCTGTCTTTGAACCATGAGGCTGGTGTCAGTACCTACCTGCTTGCCTCACTGTCTGCACAAGGATGAGAATTACATCATCGACGTGCAATGGCGACAGAGAGCTGATGCGTTGTTTTTACATTTAGTTCATTCATTTGCAGGTAGATTGATAGGACTCTTGGGAACTTCTACATGATTGAAGGGATAACTGAATAAGGAATGAATGATGCCAACTCTTCTCTTCTATTATTGTTTAGCCTAATATTTTACATAAAATCATGAGATCATAACTCTATGTCAGGTATTGTGCTGTTTATACATATTCCCCTACAATACCTGAGAGAGAGGTCCCACAATCTACATCCTATAGCTAGGTAAACTGAGGCTGATAGAACATATATGGAATGAGGTCAAAAGAACAGATCAGATTGGCCTCTTTTTTGCTGTGCTCCTCACAGACCCCAACTTCTAATACAATTTTAGAACATGATCTGTTGGCCACATTGTATATAAGTAATATTATTAGCTGAAACATTACTTTGTTGAAAAAAAATGAACTCATATGTCTCGACATGAAGACTGCTCATTTGTAGATCCATAAGTAATGCTGTGTTCAAAGGCAGTGTAATGTGTTACTCAAATTAGCAGCATGGTTTATGCAATGTTTAAATTATCATGACAAGTTATGATAAATAATAAATCATGTCACGCATAACCTGCTTTTGAAGACAGCCATAATGATGTATCAGGCTGGAGGAATTTGTTCTTCAAGAAATTCTGATGTAAGGAAAGGGAAATAGATCTTAAAATTTGATAATGGGAACTTCTGGAGAGACAGTTCATTCACTAAGGTCACAGGCTGCTCTCACAGAGGACCGGGATTTTGTTCCCAGCATGCACATGGCAGCACACAACAATTTGTAGCTCCGTTTCCAGAGCACCTGATGCCATCTTCTGGCCCCTGAGAGTACCAGCCATGCCTGTGGTACACAAACATACACTCATTAAAAACATCCATATGCAAATAAATAATTTTTAATTTTTGATAATAGGTCCAACAACATAAAAGCTGCCATCTGGAAGAGAATGGATATCTTACTTGAAAGGCATAGATATGGATGTGTTTGCATATATTTGTAACTAGCTATTCTTTCCATGGTTCATAACTCATTAAGATTCCTCTCCAGATTCATCTCATGGATCTGTTCTTCTTTATGAAGCATGTCAGTTTAAATTTGTGTGTGCATGCATGAACATGTGTGTGCATGCATGGGCATGTGTGTGCATGCATGGGCATGTGTGTCTTGTGTTGTATAGAGATACAGTGGTGAGAAAAATATGGGAAGGAGCAGGGTGGCCATAGCCAACTGGTGTGCACACACTGAAACACAAAAGGAATGTTAATATACTATGGAGAACTATGACCACTCCTTCCACATGGCTATCAGAATGAGTTTGATCAAGTGATCCTCGAGCTTATGATGGGAAAGACTGGCCTGTGTGCACTAGCATGGTCTAAACACTGACCCCTAAAATGCCCCTTCACCAGAGGGTTAGTTAGCTGGACATGTTCACCATACTCAAAGTAGCCGATGCATGGCTCCTACTGCCTGTTGACTGAGTCCCTTCTTCTCCATCGGGACCCTTGCACCTCACCCTCATGCGCAAGCACCCATGGGAGTCTCCCTGCTTCTATTTTTATCTCCCATATTTCACTCTCCCATCAAAGAGCAAGGGATGCCTGTCAAAACAATCCCTTGCTACAGGCACTTCTTAGCATCCTTCAGTTAAAGGCACTCTCTGAACCGAGCATTCTGAACTCAGCAGCGTTGGCCTCCATCTGGCTGCTTCAGTGTGCTCACCTGGTTTATCCTTGCTGTTCTGTACATTTCCTGCCTCGGCATCTCTGTGTAATCTCTTCCTTCCACTTTGAGTGGTCTTTGCCCAGATGCTAGCTGGTATCCCATCCTTCACACTTTAGACTCATCAACCACCATTTCTATCCTATATTCATAATCACTTCCACAAAGAGCTTGCTAACCAAAGATTCTGTGGACAATATCATCTGTCCACTGCATCTCAAGTCCTACAAGTTTACTGTAGTGTCATTGTTAATGCCAAGGCAGAGGACATGAAAGTCCAGGGTGGTGCTGTTGGGCATAGCACGTTGCCTGGGGCTGCTGCTGGTCTGTAGACAATAAGCTGTAAGTCAGCAAATAGATAAATATAGTTTCCTATTTCAGTTTGCTACAAGTCAAAAGAGAAAACTTGTCTGTAATATTAAACACCAAATAGCCATACATATTTACCTGTCTTTAATCCCATTGCTCAGGAGGCAGAGGTAACTAGAACTCTATGGGTGTGAGGTCTGCCTTGTCTACAAAGGGAATACTGGGCCAGGCAATGCTACATAGTAAAACCTTGTCTAACACACACACACACACACACACACACACACACACACACACACACACAAAATAAAAATAAAAAAGCAAAGTTAGTGCAAAAGCATATAATGTAGGTAGTTAATAATTTTCTATTTTTCTTGATTGAGTCTCAACCACAAATAGACCAAAATTATTACTGATAACTCTGTACTAATGTGCTAATACCAATCATCTATGCATATATTATAAGACTGATGGTTTTTATTTCATAGTGATTTTCTTTTCATATGTGATGTTCTGACTGTAAGCATATATTCTTATGTTTGATGAGACTAATGACTGACACTTAAGCTTGTCTGATGAGCGCTGTCTGGAGTTAGTGTCTGTCTATGGAGTCATGCCAATTGCGTTCTATAATTGCACCTAGCCTGTGATGTCTGGGGCAGAGGATTGCTTTGTATTACAGATGCTTGAAAACTTGTGTTGGGGACTGTGGTCCTTTCCCAGTGACCTAGTTCCCCATCCCACTTGGATGATGTGATTCTATTTGTGTCTGATACTCAGAGGTGAAGGCATCTGTTCCCCCTTGGTAGTGTACACTGTACAATTGGGAGAGCCTAGGGTGATGATGGCAAGGTAATCATCAGGTCTCGGAATCACAGGAAAATCTCTAGCCCCTCCCGGTCTATATCTGCATGTATTCTTCTCTGGGCCACTGCAGGAGTAGAAATCCAGGTGGCAAAATTGCTTCCTATCATATTTTATCCCCAGATGTGTAAGGAGCAACTTGAATGTCTTGGCGCAAATGTTCCAGACACTGAAGAGACAGGATAAAATCAGGTGGACATTCCTCCCCACGGGACACAGAAAATTTGTCATGTCTTGCCACATTTAAGGGGGGGGGAGTTCAAGCCAATCTGAGTCTTAATACTATAGTACAACTGCCATGGAAATGAAAGTACTGCACATGTGCACTGTGATCAGAGATAGCCTGTACACAAAACAGGAAACTGAGAAGCTCTGCCAGTGATGTCATAGCTCAAGAACTGAAAGCCTCAGACTCCTGTGTGGCGAAACTAAAGCAAACAGAGCTACTGAGATGGCAGTATACTCCATGGAGCTACATAGAACACATAACCCTCAAGAGAGTGGTGACCAAACTACACTGTTCATTCACTTGTATGCTGTATCATATTGCCCCGTTATTTTACAACAAACTCCTTGAACTCATTATAAAAATAGGTCACTGTAATCAACCTTGGGTGGATGATCCAGAGGATCCCAGAAAGCATTTTTTTAACCAATGAAGGCAACAGCTCCATGAAGGCTCTCGTCCCTGAAGATCTCTAATTGACCCAGAGAGGAGAACACAAAGATATTGACTGTCTTGTCCCAAGCCAATGTGTGTACTTGTGCCTTACCTCAACAGAAATCCTTTAAAGAAAAAGAAAATTAAAATAGGCTATATCAAAGTATGGGTGTTGTACTGGCTAGTTTTGTGCCAACTTGACACAGCTGGAGTTATCAAAGAGAAAGGAACTTCAGTTGGGGAAATACCTCCAGGAGATCCAGCTGTAAGGCATTTTCTCAATTAGTGATGGGGGGGGGAGGCTTGTGGATGGTGCCATCTCTGGCTGGTAGTCTTGAGTTCTATAAGAGAGCAGGCAGAGCAAGCCAGGAGAAGCAAACCAGTAAGTAACATCCCTCCATGGCCTCTGCATCAGCTCCTGCTTCCTGACCTGCTTGAGTTCCAGTCCTGACTTCCTTTGGTGGTGAACAGCAATGTGGAAATGTAAGCTGAATAAACCCTTTCGTCTCCAACTTGCTTCTTGTCATGGTAAGGTATCTAGGAAACATTTACAGATGCTTAGACAGGATGGAATCCTCCGTTTACTTCTTTCTGTGACTGTTTCCTTCTCTGCCAAGACTTTAAGGTCAGGTGGCCTCAAGGCTCAACCATGGTGTCCTCTGTTTCTTTGCTGTAACACTTCACTCTCTGGGCAATCTGTTTCATTTTGTGGCTTCAGATACCATCTGCTGAGGACTGCCCTCTTTACTGAACCTCAACTCTTAATACCTGCTCCATCAGTGTCTGCACGTATAAGTCTCAGGAATATGCTGAGCCAAATAAGCTTGCAATTGAACTGATAACCCCCTAGTTCTGGTGTCCTTCAAGCACAGACCTTCCCTCCTCACTTGAGGGCAAGTCTGTTCTTCTCACTCAGGCATCAGCCCTGGGAATCACCAAAGCTGCCTCTTCCCCCTCCTCTCCCTCCCCCTTCTCCCCCTCTTCCCCCTCCTCACACACACACACACACACAAATGTCACATCTTGATAGATCCCTTGGCTCTGCATTCAGAATGTACCTTGGGATTTTTCTCCTTTTATGGCCACCATCAGGGTTTGTATGCGGTCTTCCTTGGTTTCTACTTTGTGTCCCCTTCCTTGCAGAAGAGAAAAGCTCTTCACAGCCCCAAATAATCCAAGCTTCCGTAATGTATTCTATGTTACTCTAGACTACCATATACTCCAGCCAAGAACATTTTGCTTAGGAAACAAGATCTTCCCCAGTGCATGTGCCTGGAATGTTCCTGAGCTTGGATAATGTGCCTACCTCCTGCAGGCAAATGTCATAGTCCCCATCTTTCCCTTTTGCAAATATCAGTTTAGAATTGTACTCTACCCTCTGTCTATGGTTCCCTCTCCATCCCTGATACCTGTCTCATTTATTGTGTAGAATCTTCTTTAAGAATATTCCATACATTACTATCAGGTTTCTCCCCTAACTTCTGACAAGAGTGGAAGTTCTGCACAGACGAGATCACTTTGCTCAGGAAGAATCCTAAATTCTGAAAGCAGTGCCTGTCATAGACCGCAAGACAAATACATCTTTGCTGAATGAATATGCACAAATTATAATCTGAGTGCTGGCTTATTGATGAAGTTGCTTACTGCTTGCCCACCACATGCTGGACTCACCACTCCCCTGCTCCAGGGAAAGCACTGTCGTCAAGTAGCTGCTGGAAGGTCATGGCTTACAACCAGCACCTAGCAAGTACATTTACTAGGTCGGAGAGCAAGGCGAACAACACGGCTTAGAGTGTGCAGTTCATTGGTTTCCAGCGGTCAACTCTACTCCTGAGCTGAGTTTCCTTAAATAACCGTTCCCTCTGTGAGACCAAGTGACCAAATTGGACTCCTGTAATGCCCTCTGTAATCCAGCACATGAACCCTGATAGGAAATATCATGTTCCCTGTTCGCCTGGTTCCTAAAGCTTCAATGCACTTACACCACGCACAGCTCTCATCCAGATAATCGGTATTCAGAACTTGCGCATCTCCTGCTGAAGAGAGAGACTTTTCTAGAAGGAAGCTACACTCACCAGGATGAAGACAGTGAAGAATATCACGACAATAGCAGCCGTGATGAACAGCTTCTTTCGGGGAAACACAGTAGCAGGGAGGAGAAACACCAGTGCAAAGCAGATGGCGCCGCGGAGCCCTCCGTAGGCAATGATGAACTGGTCCTTGAAGGTTAGCGGGATGGTCCGGAACCAGTTAATTACCTGAGTCAGGACAAAGACGCCTGTGGATAAAGAGAGAGCAGACTTTGTGAGTATGGACTAGGGATTCTGAATCTCTGTGATGTTGACAAGTGTTTAAAAAGACCCACGAGGCCTACCCACCCCAACTTTGGACCCCTGAACTGCAAACACTGGGGACTCTTGGGTCCTTGCTCTTATTTTTTTTAAGGATAACATGCTTCCACCTACCATGGTTAGAGACAAAAAGACAGGCTAATTTTATTTGCAGTAAAAGCCTGGAAAAGATAAATGAGCACAAAGAAAAGGAGAAGAGATAAAATAAAGGAGGGGTGTGAAAACAGAACAAGGTTAGGGAAAAAAGAAGCCAGGGGGAAAAGAATCGAAAAGGGAGAAAAGGAGTGCCAGGAATAGGAAGAAGGAGAAGATGGGGAAGGGAAATGAAGAGGGGAGGGGAAGAGGAAGAAGAGAAAGGGAGGAGAATGAAGAAGAAGAGGAGAGGAAGAGGAAGAGGAGGGGAAGGAGGAGAAGGGGGAGAGGTGAGGGCAAGGGAGGGAGATAGGGAAGGGAAGAGAGGGGGAGGGGGAGGAAGAGGAAAGAGGAGGAAGAGGAGAGGAGGAGGAAGATGAGGAGGAAGAAGAGAAGAGGAGGATGAAGAGGAGAGGAGGAGAAAGAGCATGAGGAGAAGGGGAGGGAAGGAGGAGGAGGAAGAGAAGGAGGAAGAGGAAGAGGAAGAGAGTAGAAGGAGGAGGAAGAAGAGAAGGGGAAGAGGAGAAGGAGAAGAGAAAGAAGATGAAGAGATTAAGAAGACGAAGAAGATGAAGACAAAGATGAAGAAATGAAAATAAGCAGGCAACAGAAGCAGAGTGAGCTCCCCTGCAGCAGTGTCACTGACTGTCCATTACCCAGTGCTCGCCAGATCAGGCAGAAGGCCAGGGTGAAGCAGACGAAAGCCCAGTTCCACTCGTGGTTCTTCCCAACTGTGGACACGCCCATGAAGATGAAGATCAGGGTCTCGCTCACACTGCTCAGCATCTTCATGAAGTACTTGATGGTCGTGTAGGACTTCTGAGACACGTTCTCTTCCACGTACTTATTCATGGTCATGGCACACGCCGTGATCCTAGAGGGGAGACGTGGCTTCAATTTAAAATCACCTCTCCCACAGTAAGAATGCCAGAGTCAGCTCCTAAACAATCCAAGACAACCCCACTGCCTCCTGCTTGTCCAGACACCTAAATAAGGCCTCTACCCTCTGCTCATGGCCTGTGGAGTTTATAAAGGAACAGGATTTGCATGTAAACTCAAAACCCTGGCCCTCTCTGAAGGTCTTTAATACACACGGCGTGAAGCACCCTGCTCAATCCGGCTCTCCAGTCCCTTCAGCCTGCTTATTCCACACCCACGTTCTCTTATGAACCTATGCTCATCATCACCATCAACCCTCTTTTGAGCACTCAAATTTTAAAAGTCAAAAATAATTTGAAACCCACTATCATTCCACAAATCAACTCTTCCACATGTACATATTTTATTCCTATATTATCTAAAAATCTTGACTACAAAATAAAACCCTCCACTTTCTCTGGTTGCAGTGGGATCCTCTGCTGCCTCTTTCCCTCACTGAACCTCTCCATATGACTGGGCGTCATCCATGTTCAATTCTTCCTCATGGACCTGTCTTGGACCCACTTAGCCATCCCCTTACCACAATGCCTGTGTTCTGGGCATCATCTCAACTAGTCTACTGGGTCTGTTTCTACAAAATCCCTAAGTAAAAAGAGTTTTTGTTTCTTTTCTCTAGCATTTGCTCACAACGTTGGGGCCACTGTGATCCCTGCTACCACTCTTGAGGTAGCAGAACTGACGTGGCATCTTGGCATACCTCAGAGAAAGATCAGATCAGACACATGCTGGCAAGGTGGGCACTCACATTCCTTGTGCCCACCCTCTCTGGACCACATATTTCCTATCCTTCCCTCACTCCACCTGCACATCTGGTCCATATCTCATACCTCGACTGGCCATCACCTGCAGACTATGCCACGATCTTGAATATCATCTGCTTTGTGGACCTGCAAGGTTACATCTTCCCAGGATATCACCCTCAACTAACTCAAATGCAACTCAAGGACGCAGTTGCTGTGTTATAACACACACCAAGTCCTGTATAAAGAGGTATGGTCCCCATTTAGTACCAAAGGACTTCATCATCATAAGGAGCTGAAGGGGAAACAGAGACAGAGGGATTCTGGTGAGCTACCTCAGCTTCCACTGAGAGTAACTGAGCCACAAAACAACTGCCAGGCACAGTGTATCTGGTTCTACCCCCAAGTCACACCAAAGCTGCCTGCACTGCCTTCTGCTTGTGCAGTGGCCTCCTTGACCCAAGACATTTGTTTATAAGGAAAGCTTTCTTCTATGACATGGGACAGTTGAATAATGCAAAACTGAGATGCTCTAAGACCAGAGCCAGCAGAGAGCCACAGCCTGTGTTCTTGCAGCAAACAGACCCATTCTCCACATAAACATTTTCATATTGTTTTTATATGAAAAAAAAAACAACAAATAATCCACCCTTGTGAGGACCCTGCATTTAGACGCAATGCTACTGCCTCCAGAACAAGAAACTATTTCTTTTAGATTTATATGGGCGAAGACAGTATAATTCATGCCCTTTCCAAAAGAAAGGGCACCCTTTAAAATGAGCTAATAAAACCAGGCAGCCACAACATGGCCAAGCCTCTGCATAGCTGAGGGCTTATACAATACAGGTTTGTGTTTGAAGAACCTTTCCTTGGAGCCAGGGACTGAGTAAACTCTCTGTATGGGTTGTGTCAGCTAATCCTCATAACACGTTTATGAGGAAAGTTCTATGATCATCCCACACTTTTGGAAACAGGAGAACAAAAGGTGGACTCAAGGTTTCACAGCTAGTAAACAGTGGTGTCCAGATGTTCATCCAGGAAGTCAGGGCTGTTGTAGACCTGACCCTTCATACCTGGGAGTTCTCTGTGGTCTTATGGGGGAGAAGGCTTTCACTTCCTGCCAAGCTTGACTCCTCTTATCTCAAGAATAAGGCAATCTGTATCTGTCTCCTATGTCTACTGTAAGAAATTAGCACTTCAAGCTTTATTTGATATTACTTGCATGAGCCGAAATCAGAAATCAAGATGGTGATGGAGCTGTGCTCCTTCTGGAAGCTTCTAAAGAGGCTCTGTTCAGTTTGTGTTCTGAGTTCTTGAGGCTGCTCACAATCTTGGCTGGTGGCCACATCACTCTGCCCCTAACATTCCCCTGATTCTGACGATTAACTCTCTCTCATAAGGGTCTTAAACCAAGGCCAGGGGGTTATTTATTGCTGCTTCTCCATCTCAAGAGCCTAACTGAATCTCACCTGCAATGTCCCATGTGTCTTATATGTAAGTTATTAGTAACTTCTATGAATTAGGATTTAGAAGTCTTTGTGTACTCCCAGTTAATTGTATATCAGAAATCCAGATTTTTTTTTCATGGTTTGGCATAATATGGCAGGAGTAACTGGGGTTAAATCGCAGGCTTCTACACACCAGGCAAACTCTCCCCAGTGAGCTTCATCTGCACCAGCCACCTCACCTGTAGTCTCCAAAGTCTCACTAGGTTTGCTTATGTTAGCCTTGAAGTTTCTCCAGTGCCAGCCTTGTACTTGCAATTCTCCTGCCTCAGCCTCCTCTAGATTGCTGGATTTACAGCCCTTGTACTACCAGGCTCAGCTTATTTGAATTTTTCAAATCAAATGTTTAGAAATTAAGATTCCCTAGTACAAAATAATGATGTAAAAGCCACGCTAAAGTCCTAAGGTGTTTGGCTTGCAGCCTTTTATAGGGAAGAGAGGTTCAGCGACAAGGACAAAGGAGCTTCAATGTTGAGAGTAGAAAATTTGGATATAACTTATAATGGCTGCATTACTTCTTAAAATATCCTAATCCCATGGGCAGGACGCTTCATGATCAAGGAGATCTATAAATATATAAACAGCAATGGAGAATAAATGATTAACAAGTTCTTATTACTTAGTTTCCCTCCATTACTTTTATTAACCTCCTGCTATGGAGTTATAGCTCTGTGGCTCTTCAGCCCAGACTCAAGATCTTCTCTTCATGGCTTTCAAAGTTTTCACCCATCATCTGAAAAACTTTTGGGTGGGGGAGGCAGCAATAGGGCTGTGTGAGTGGGCTACCCACCCCTCTACAATCACAAACACCATATTACTTAAACAATAAGCAAATGACGAAGGCAAAATTAATATTTAGTTCCCGATGGGAAGCAACTTACCAAAAACCGAGCATTCAGATATGATTGAAGATGTAGTCTGAACATAGGAGGAATAAAGAGTGGGATGACTTCTGTAATGCTACATCACTCACATGACCAGGAGTGATGCCCATGCTGGCCAGACCCGGACTGTAAAGGAGCAGTCTCACTCCCTGCATCGCTTCACGAGGAGGAGCAGTTTTACTCCCTGCATCGCTTCACACACTGGGTGATGACTATAGTCCTGGTACCCAGGAGCACCTTGCCTGGGAAGTACCTGTTCATCTACAGTACTGATGCATGGAAGGGGTTGGAGTGAAGTTTCCAAATATTCCTATTCTACTCTAACCACGTAAAATTGATGCCCATGGCCACTCAATCAAAGGGTGGAAGGTATTTCTCCACCACATAGATTTTGCTGTTCTGCTGTGACTGCAAATCAAATCATGTCACAAGGACACAAGACAACAAGAAGCTAATCTCTTAAGGAGGTACGAGGAAACCTGTGTCATGTGAACAGGGAGGAATAAAACCTCCTTAGCCTCCTCTTTTGACAGGTTACAGTACAGAACACATGATTTTTTAACCATTGCAGTAACTCTGCTTTCCCTTTATTTTTCTAGAGAATCGCAGTACACGTACAAAGCTTGTATAGAGCAGTGTCTAACTCTCCTTAGTTTCACGGAAATATCTGACTCGGCTGTGTGTCCCTGGGTTTAGTGTGACAATGTCCACACAAAAAAGCAGTCTAATGAGAGTCTTCATATTTTATGAAGTTCTAGTTGAATATGTTAACTCCCATATCATTAAAAAAATATTGGCCTTTAGTGTTCCCAGTATGACCTGGCCCTATTGCTCCTTTCATTGAGCTATCCCTTATTCCCTGCATATCTAGCTCTCTCATCTCTAACAGTAGGCAATATGATTGTTAATAGACATTTTATATCAACCACAATTCTCTGAGTCTCTACTGGTGAGAACTTCTGAGCTGCAGTCTATGAAGACCTATGAAGTCTAGGAGGGCACAGATTCAGCCTCCAAAACTCCTTGTCTCGGGGAGAAATGGTCACTGCCTCCCCCAACACCGTGGGTGCTAGATGCAAGAACAGAAATGATGTACTGGCATTGTCTTCATGATCAAAAGACATGGCACTTGTGAACCACAGCTGTGGCTGCTACACAGGAACTTCTCAAAATCAACCCAGTCACTACCAGTCACTCCCAAGCATGGAGGTGGGGAGGGGCTCAGAGAACATGATTGATGACTTCTGGGGGAGGTGGATCAGTTTTCTTCAGAGATTTCGTTCCCTGGCAGGTCGCTCTTCCCTCAGTGGGTGGCTTTACACCCATGTTCATTAAGACCACACTACGTGGACTCTGGGTTGTTATTTTCTTTTTATCTTTGAAAACTAGGCCATGAAGTTTGGAGAGGGATGTGGTATTGGGGGCTTCGGGAGAAATGGGAAGAAGGAAGTGAGGGGTGATGTGATTGGAACACACCATGTACACATATGAAATTCTCAAGGAGCAAAAATAACGTGAAATCAATAGAATGAACACATTAGAAATTTGGGGAAGGAATTTGAGAGACCACAGAATAGAGTGCATTTGCGCAATTTTTAAACCATCAAGCAAGAAAAATGGGAGAGAAGCACAACTTCCCTTTCCTGCCTACAGTGGTTCATTTTGTAGAGTCCCTGCAGATAAGGTGGGATTCTTGAGTCCCTTACATAAAATGGCAGTCTTTGAAGACAATCTAAGCATACTCACTTGTTCATTATAAACTGTCCCTGGATGACTTACAATGCCTAACACAATGTATGCACTGGGTAAGTAGTCATCTCACCTTCACCAGTCAACACCACACAATCCTCTGTTGCAAACATTTCTGACATACAATCGGTGCAATTCACAGACAGGAACTCACAGATGGACAAGCACAATTTAAGGAAAGCACAGAAGGTTGAAAGAAAAAGGTTGGCACACTTGGGAAACTGCTAGAAAATCCTGGAAGCCAGAGGAGAATGGAGTGACAATCCTGAAAGATCAGAAATGAAGTCATGGGCCAGGAAAGGGTTGTTACATATAACAATCAGGAGTTTCTACCTAGTTCTGTAGGCAGTATGAGACACTGGGTTTTATATCTGTGAATGTTTCCAGTCTCCATCATCTCTGTCTCTATGTCTATCTCCAAAGTCCACAAGGAACAAGAAAAATGTCCTCACTCTGTATATGCCGGGCATCCTTGATGCATTTGGACTCAGTTACTACATGCATAAGCTCTCAATATGCCTTTGACATGAGCTGGATTACACTCTAGACAAGAACCTCTGGAGGAGTGGCCCATGTGCAGAGGACAGATTTGGAAGGGCACACAAGCCAAAAGGATGCAGATAATTGGTTTCCCTCGATAGCTTGTCATTTCATTTTCAAAACCCATTCCAGCACCTGGACTACATAACACACCAAAGCGCGGGCATGTTTTGACAGGTGTTAGGTTTCATCATGAGAGACCACGTAGAGGTCAGACATTCTGCTTTATGATTATCTTACCTCAGTTTAACATAACTGTACGGTGATTACCACCAATTTAGAGATGGAAAAGTAAAATCACTGTAATTAGTGGGTTTTGCATTCACTAGCAATTGAGGTTTTCTTTATCCTGGCATTACTTAAAATATAGCATAGACAAAAATTGTGCTAGCTAATACTACCTCAACAGGGTCTTCAAGGGTGAGACAGCATTTCTACTTAAACAATCTGTCATTTGACTATCTGTGAATAGAAAATTTGTCCAGTGATTACCTTTGTCTGTAGGAGGCTATGATTCTGTTAAAGCATCCCATGAACCTAGCAGCCTTCTATAGACTGCATTTTCCTTCTATCTATGTGTACTTTGGGAAAATATAGACTTGTATTAATTTCTGCTTAACTTGGTTCTGTACCTGAGTTGCTATCAAGTTCAGATTCTTTGGCTAGATGGTCATGATCATTAAAACCAAAAGGACTGAGCATCAGTATTGAAAGTAGGGGATGGAGGCAGATTTCCAGTTGTAAAGATAATGTATGTGCACATGTATACACACACATATAGTTGTATATACATGTTATAAAGATAATGCATATATCATTTCTATACAGATGTGTATAGACATGCTTCTGTGCATCTTTGTAGGGGACATTCCTATTATTTAGAAGTTTATAAGAATAAATGCATTTAAAAATAGAGTGGTCAATTTTCTAATTTCAATTTTGATCTTAACTTTATTAGGTTCTTTCTAGAATCAGGGCTGCTTTGGAGTATTTTGGAAGAGGGACCATAGCGCAGTTAATTTTCTCACACTAAAAATATGCATGTGGTACTAAAGTGCATAAATAAAATCATAGGAATAGCACAAAAAAAGATCCTATCTTTTCTGTGAAAACCTTGCCCACATGAAGGCATGCTCACAGTCGAGCCTTGGAGTGAAGTAGACCTATTCAGAAGCTTTCTCTGTACTGATTAACTCCAGGTTTCACGGTGCCTCTGGGCACTGTGCATGTTCTCAGAAAAAGAATTCATTCACGTGAAGTAAATTAATTATTCCAGAGCATGAATTTACTATAGAGTGAGTTGTCTCTTCCAGGAAACCCTGCGACCAAGAGGAAGTGAATTTGACATATTACAAAATGCAAATAAAAATTGTTTTCAGAGGAAGACTCAAGCATAAAAACTGAATGTCCTGTAAAATATGTAAAATGTGAATCATCTTAACTACTACAAATGGGCAGTTTCTCCTATAGCCTGTCCTCTCCCACGGACCCCACACCGCTTCCTCGACCTTTCATGAATGCCTTAAATTCAGCTTATTTCAACTCCAGTTCAACCTCATGCTTACATAGCACTTGTTGGAACCTGATATAAATGCGGTTTCGTGTAGTAGGATCACACAAAGGATCATAAGTCATTGTCCAAAATTCAACGAACCATAAAGAATCACAGGACTGTGGAACCGAGTGAGTAGCTGGAGAGTGTTGAGAAAGATTTTCAAAGAGCCTGAAAGATTTGATCTGCTCTTAACATAGAAATTAAAATGGAGCCCTCCACATGGGCATGGCGAAGAAAGATCACACATGGTACTGGGCATGGGAGATGTCACACAACACCCTGTGACAGTGTTAGGCACAAAGTATTTTCAAGGTTGCTCTTGTGTCCTGGGAACAGGAGCTCAAGTGGCATGTGTGTTGAAAGAGGATGCCCATAACCACATAGTGGAAACACTTGGAAAAAAATTGCATATGCCTTGCTTTATCCAAGAGGATCAGCGTGTCTGTGTACAATGGTCTGTCTAAATGATTTCTAAGCTTCATCTAAGAGAATCAGGGCGTCTGTATACAAGTTCTGTCTAAGTGATTTCTAAATGTACCATCATTTTAAAGAAGTCAGGTGGGACACAGAGGGCTCAGGAAAGGGACATGAGATGAATCACCTTACATAAACTTTTATTTGAAGGGGATTTGAGGGCCAGTGTGTTTGAATTCTGTTTCCCAGCTATTCTCCCTTCTTCAATCTCCAACTGGGCAACTTCCTCCTGCTACCAGCTGCATTCCTATCCTGATGAGCATTCCTTAGCCCCCTAAGGCTATGATCTTTGGCTTTTACTCCATACAGTGATCAGTTGGTGAGTTACATGCAAATGGAAACCTTGGTGTAAAAGAAGCATTTGCTGCAGGTTATCTTTTCTTTTCTTTTTTATTAGATATTTTCTTTATTTACATTTCAAATGCTGTCCTGAAAGTTCCCTATAACGTCCCCCTGCCCTGCTCCCCTACCCACCCACTCCCACTTCTTGGCCCTGGTATTCCCCTGTACTGGGGCATATAATGTTTGCAAGACCAAGGGCCTCTCTTTCCAATGATGGCCGACTAGGCCATCTTCTGCTACATATGCAGCTAGAAACACAAGCTCTGGGAGTACTGGTTAGTTCATGTTGTAGTTCCACCTATAGGGTTGCAGACCCCTTGAGCTCCTTGGGTACTTTCTCTAGCTCCTACATTGGGGGCCCTGTGTTCCACCCTATAGATAACTGTGAGCATCCACTTCTGTATTTGCCAGGTACTGGCATAGCCTCACTTGACAAAAGAACTCACATGATATATACTCACTGATACCTGTATATTAGCCCAGAAACTTATAATACCCAAGATATAATTTACAAAACTCAAGAAAATCAAATAGAAGGAAGACTAAAGTGCAGATACTTAATTCCTCCTTAGAATAGGGAACAAAACACCCATGGAAGGAGTTAAAGAAACAAAGTTTGGAGCTAAGATGAAAGGATGGACTACTCCACCTGGGGATCCAACCCATAATCAGCCACCAAACCCTGTCACTATTGCATACACCAGCAGGTTTTCATTGTAACAGAGCAACAAGTGTATCCCTTCCATGGGGAAAACACAGAATGGGTTTCAGACACCTGTGTGGTAAATTTAAGAGACACAGAAGTGTTTGCTGCTGTTTTCGTTTTTTAACAGAGTAACAAGTGTATCCCTTCTGAGGGGGAAAGCATAGAATGGGCTTCAGACACCTGCATTACAAAGGAGAGAGAGAGTTCTCCCCTCCTCAGAGTTCATTTCACTGGAGACCCCACAGCATCTTATCCTGGAGCTTCTCCACCCTCTCAAAATGTTCTTCTTTTCATCAGTAAGATCTCACCCAAAAGCGTCATCATTTCTATCCTATTTTTAAAAAGTTATTTCCCCTTCCCCTGATACCATGTAGTCAGCATGCATTAGGTGGCGGTCTCATCCTAAGACAGTTGTAAAACCACTGCCTTCCGTTGGTTACAGCCCTCAGTTTTCATGAAGCAGGGTTGTTACTCTTCGTAGTTCCATTCAAACACTTTTCCAAGCCACTGCCCTTCCTCTGAAATGTTTCCTAACAGGAATTGGCTGGATAAATCTCCCTCACTCCCCAGGCAACTGGGTTGCAGGTACATAAAACCTGATTTCTATGTGCATTATTACTTAATGCTTCTGAGGTTAACCCAACCATGACACAGAGAAGGGTAGTGTGGACAAAGGGATGGTTTGGTGAGCAAGGGAGTCTTTGGTGTCATGTCCCCAATGATCCATACTATTCCTTGTTGGGAGCTGACTTATTCGCATAATCCAGCAGCCCTCGTTTTCTGTGTCTGTTTCTACTTCTCTCTCAGTGCTTTGCTCTCCTATTTGAACTGGGCACCTGGCTCCTAGAGCACCATATGACTCAGGTTACCTCAAATAGCTTCAGATTAAGTATGAGGACATGTGGGAAGGCAGGCTCAGCCACTTGGCCACCTCTCTTGGGAATAGTGAAAATTCTGAGCTTTGATTGAGGCAAAAGAAGTGGCACAGATAGAAAGAGGAAGAGAGAGAGAAGTGCATTGTGGCACAAAGAGGAACGTCACATGGCTCTCCACCATGGGACACAGTTTATCCTCGGGGTCACCCAGGCCATGACTTCCCCATGACGAGGATAGATGAAAATCAAATTGAGGTCTTTTAAATCAAGGTGAAGTAGTCAGCTTCAGGTGTCCAATGGGTCATGGAAGACCACACCTTGACTCTGTGTTAGAGGGATGTTTATCAATAGAAACATGTGATACTTAACCCGAAAGAAAGAGATGTTTATTTGAGTCCAGGGATTCAGTCAGTAGTCACCTGGCCCTCTGGCTTTGGGCCTGTGGGAAAAAACTGCAGTATGTGTCAGAGAAGCTGCCTTGTGGTGGCTGACAAATGGAGGCACATGTCCCAGAATTCCCTTCAGGAGCACAGCCCAGATGATGTCATTTCCTTCCACTCAGCCCCACCTACAAAAGGTCTTGCTACCTCCTACAGGCGGGCAGCAAAGCCTTCAGCCTACTGGTTAGAAGGAGTCTTTAAGATTCCAACGATGACACCCTTGTATTTGAATACCTTACTCTAAGTTGTTCAGCACTGTACAACTAAATCATAAAATCCTTCACATTTTTCTATAGTTTAAAGGGTTTACTTGGAGTCAAGCAACCAAAACCAAAAGAAAGTCAAACATTATTCTAGTTAGAAAGTGACTGTCACTTCATTATCAATTAAAAAAAAAAAGTTTTGGAAAGAAAAGATCATTAGTTCTTAGCAATAAATCAGTAAACTTTACTTATAATTCATTATCTTGTTTTATAGTTTGGACTAAATGTTAATAGAAAGCAATGTGATTTTCTTTAACTCGGTATTCTTGAAACATAAGTCAACAATGATATCACACATCTGTTTTTAAAGGGATGCAAACATAGGTAAAGAACTCATCCAACAGTAGGTGGTAGCAGCACTGTCTTGTAAACTTAGCAGGCAAATATCACTATATTTTCTTCTTTGCAGAATTTCCAATCACACACCAAATCTGCCCTAGTGTTGTTACTGAAGGAGCCCAGCAGAGTATCCAGGAAAATGGTGTCAGTGTTCTGCTGGTTTAGACAAATGTCACTATGGGAAGGTACTGATTTTCTTAAATTGGACACAGTGTTTATGGTTTATTTGATTCATCCTACTGATGCATTCTGGGAAACTAACGTGCATTTATATGGGTACAGTCATCACCATACCAGTAGGATGCTCACAGAATCAGAAGTGTGCTCAGAGGCAAGGGAAGCTTTAACACCCAGCGTTGATTATCTTCAATGCTGGGCCACACTAATCATTTCCCAGCCATCTATAAAAAGTATAGACACCAGATCAATACACTTTCTTTGTTTTTGGCTTTTGTGACAAAATGTCAATTCTGTAGCCCAGGCTGTCCTCCAACTCATGGTGGTCCTTTCAAATGCTCTTCTTTCTAAGAAGAGGAGGCAACCCAATATACTTTTAATATTGAAAGTTATACAACTTCACAAATCCATTCACAAAAATAGCTGCTAGCTCAGACTACAGACTCTGGCTCCTTTTGCTGATTCTTACAGAGGTTACAAGCTCTACCCAGAGAGAGAGCTAAAGTCCAGATGGAATGTTGAAGATATTTATATCTAACCCCCAAGAGGTTTCTAAATGATGAGGAGACCATGGAAGGCTGCTGAATACTGGCCAACTCCCTAGGGCTTGTTCAGTTTGCTTTCTTACATAGCCCAGGACCACCTGTCTATGAATAGCACTGCCCACAGTGGGCTTGACCTCCTATATCAATCAAATGAACCAATCATCAAGAAACTGTCCCACGGGTATGCCCGGAGGCCACTCTGATAGAGGCAATTCTTCAACTGAGGTTCCTTATTCCCACACAATTTAGCACACATACATACAAACTGGAGATGCTGACTTTCATAGCCAAAAGTGCTAAGTATTGTGATTTTTAACATCTAATTGAAATGAAAGTCACTAATGAGATTTTCTATAATTGTTTTCTTTTTACTACTGATAACAAAGACTTCCTCTTAGGGTACTACTTAATTTTTGCTAACTGCATGTCACATGTTCAAAAGCCATGTGTGGGTGGTAGCTACCACATTAAACAGGCAAGAAGGAAAAACTAATACCACATAAATCCTGGTATTCATCAGCTGACTCTAAGACACAGAAATAAATACAAAAGAGTTCTTAACTTACCTACAGAATTCTGGGCTATCCCATTTCAAATTCCCTCTTTAAAAAATTCTTATTTTGTTGTCGAAGCAAACTTGGGCAAGGACTAAAAAAAGGATAATAAGCATTTTGTTCGTTTCTTTGTTTTCTCTTTTTCTTAAAGGTTCCCAGATGATTGGGGTGCTCTTTTTACTTTCCTATTGTCTGACTGATTTGCTGCCTGATTTTGACATAATTTCTACTGTTTACCAATTTCTTCTATATACCTAACTATACTTGCTTAGTCATATCTGATTTCAAAGAGCTTGGTCATAGCTAGGTATAATATCAGTGAAGGGATAAATCATAACTGAAATACAATTACTGCTTCTTGTGTGTTGTAAGGCACAGTAACCCAGGGAGAAGTGCAAGACCACAATGTCAGAGATCTTGGGCTCCAAGCTTGGTCTCTGTGTCCTTCCTGCCATCTCTATCTATCTACTAGTAGGTGGATGCTCAAGATGCTTCTTGTGTCTAAAATATGTCATAGTTGTGATATCTTGTGCAATATATCATGTGTAAAACCTGTGGTTTCCTGTGATATCTAATCTTTTCACTTTTTTTGACAACAGCAGTAAAAGACCTACTCCTTCCGCCATGAATAAAATGACTTCATACCCATGAGTCTCAAAATGAGGCTCTCCTGGATGCTGCAAAGCATGGTGAAGAGGGAGCAGAGGGCAGCTCAGCCCACAGCTATCCTTCCCTAGAAAATGCCACGGCCATAATTCACCATTTGAACCAGCAGCACCAGCTTACGTTACCCAAAACTTCTCCAACACGGTTCTTCGCACTTCAGATCTGATGCAAATGGACAAATCACAGATTTCTCTCAATTATTTCCACCTAAAGTTAAAGTAGCTAAAACCCACATTACCACAGCCTTTCAGGACCTTGATCTGCTCAGTTTTGCCCCCTTTCTGAATGCATGGTATTCTTCGTCAATGACCTATGTCCCTGGTTCCTTAGAAGCCTTTTGAAGAATTGATAAAGGAACTCAGGCAAACTCGGTACAATATAGCAAACAAGATAAGCTTTCTCATTCCTCTCAAGGTGTAAAACAAAGACCTCCAAAGGAAAACATGAAGAGAGAAGAAGATGCTCACTGCAGCAATGACCACCCCAGCGTGGTCCAGCACCAAGGCTCCAGTTCTGAGGCAAACATTATAGAAACATCTGCATTCCAAAACTTTCATTTTCTTTCTTTTTCATGTTTCTTCTCCCTTCCCCATTTTCTTAACATGGACTGGGCTGGCACAGCCTCTAGAGAATCAGAGTACAGCTATAAATACCCACTAAAACAGTTTGCAGCCAAATACGGCCGTAATGTGCACATCCATTAAATGATGCTAAAAAGCTACCATTTCCTATTTTCTTTGCAGTAAATCAGGTACAATAATTGAACAACAAATGGAAAATATTTAGGATGTGTCATTCAGAGGAGAAACTCTATGGAATTATTTACCTTAAAAAAAAATGAAGAAAACCCAAGTTATCAACTCTCTTCTCTGAAGAAACAAGGCATTTGTGAAATCCCTAGGGCCTGGGAGTGTGTGTGAGGGGGTTGGGGAAAGCCATCCTTTTCTTGTGTAGTTTAAACTACAATAGAGGCCAAGTACCTCTTTTCAGTATAACATGTTTATCTGACCCTGAGGGTTTATGTGAGAGCCAGAACCTGGTATCCAAAGGGAGATAACTTCCTTGAAAGGTTATTTTTTTTAATGGATTTTATTTCGAGGAGAGTGAAAGCATCAGTCATAACCCTCAAGAAAAGAAGGATAGAATCCCCATCAACTGGGGAGTCACCATGAGTGTGTCCTGACATAAAGTTCAAAGCATATGCATGAAGCCAAGAATTTCTAATTCCTAAAAGACGTGTTAGTTGCCTCCCTGTCTCTTCAATGGTGCTTTGATAAAGAAAAGTGTCCAAAGATATTGATATAGAGCACTTCTCGTGAAAAGAGGGTAGTGTGAAAATCTTCCCATTATTTTAAGCCTAGTGTCATTGAAAGTAAACTTGGAACTACTTAGACAAAGATGCATTCCCCTCCACCCACACACACTCATACTCAAACTCACATAGACATACATATGGATACACACATACATATACATATAAACACACACAGAAACATATATGCACACAAAAATATACATGGGCACATATAAACAGGCATACACATTCACACACACATGGACTCACACACACACACACACACACACACACACACACACACACACACACACAGAAATGCACACATACACATACTCCTCAATCCCACCTGAAAATACAGGGGAATATAGGCAGATATGATGCTTTTACATTCAATGAAGTATCAAAGCATTAGGCTACACCACAAAAGGGGAATCCAAATCTGAATCTAAGAATGCCTGGAGAAGGTCAGAAGACAGCTATACCTCCATCACATTGTATTTGATTTCGTTGTCTTGAGTGGCTATCAAACTAAAGTTTCATGGCAATCAGCAGCAGAAACAAGACTTCTGAATGCCCAGAGGACACTTGCTTCGGGTATCTCACTATAATCAATTCAACAAATTCAACTTTCCACCCCAAAAGTCTGTTTTTGCATGCGTTTGTTTGTTTGTTTGTTTGTTTTCAGCCTAAAGCCAAGTTTTTCGTCCTTCAGAGCAAGTTTCTTTCCAACTAGACTCTTGTGTTAACTACCTGATCATTCCACAAACTCATTCCAGGACTGGCTTTCTAAAAGTTTAGCTAAGGTCAAGCTCCTGGACCAAAAGCCAGAGTCTACAAAGGCAATATGAGGAGAAAGAAGAATGGAAGAAGTTAAGGAGAGAGCCAGGGAGGATGGAAGGCGGGGGGGGGGGGGGGGGGGGGGGGGGGGGGGGGGGGGGGTAGACTAACTTTCCTAAGTAGTAAGGAAGTCCTTAGGGAGGAGTGTGGAATCTGAGCTCACCTGGCTAGCCTCCTGCCTATTTGCACTCCTGGGATAACAGTCCTTTCTCGGTGAGAAATCAGTATGATCAGAAGCCTTGGCATCTTAACTTCCATTAAACTTAGAGTTTGTTTTTAATGCTAAGAGTCTAGATAACAGGAAGAATTAGAATAATTTCTAAGCTCAGTGCAATTTAAGTCAAGAAGAATCTGTTAGTTCCATAAGAAAAGTCTGGATGCATACTTCTCATGACATGGATATGGGGTATTCCTTGACCAGTGTCCCAGGGATATTAGTAACAACAGCCTGGAAATTCATACACTGAACCTCAAGGAGAGTTCTTGCAAATGTACCTGTTAATGTACTCTACAGAAGCACCATGCCCACACATGATTTGAGAAGCGTGCTGACCACACTACAGTAGAACAGAGCCCCACTTCTGAGAGAATCAGTGCATTGGTAAATACACCCTTCCATCTACCGTCCTCTGTAAGTTCAAGGTTGAATACTTGGTCTCCAGTTGGTGGTCATTTGGGGAGAATTAAGCCAAATATACTTCAGGCCTTCCTAACATTGTCCCAACACCCACTTCCACCCTCACCTAACTTCTCCATCATTCAGCGTCTTCAGGGAACCCCATCTCCACTCTTGTACATTGTACAAAATGACTAATTATAGATGGCTGCTTTGAGCATTCTAAACATGTTAAACAGTCCAGAGATGGATTCTGAAATCTTAGGTTCCTATAAACGTGTTTCTAGAACCAGTCACCAGGCCCAGCCCACTCTCCATTGCAGAACTTGTAACCAGCTGATCACACATTTTCAACGATTCTACTCACACAACAGTGAGGACACTGGAAGTCACACAGTGATATGAATAGCAACCAGGAACGTTTCATTACTGGGTCAAACCGGATTAATTCGTTGCTTTATTTAGGTTCTCTTTGAAAGGGAAAACCACACAACCTTTAACTTTGACTTTGACGTTGAGTTTAACTTTAACATTGTCAGTTCGGCTTCTTCCCTTTGCCCCTTTGCCCCTTTGCCCCTTTGCCCCACAGACTCCATCTGTTTCTGACATGAATGTGTTGCCAGAAGGCATGTCCCCAAATGCTTTTTAATTTAGATCCCACCTACAGCAGGTCAGGGGGAGGGGAAACTCAGAAAGAAGTAAGCTGACACTATGAAGCAAATTCTAAATAGATTCCCCACAGCCTGCCTGACACAGGGACTACAGTTTACAGCGTACAACTCAGTGTCAAAGCAAAACCAAGGTAGGAGTTCTACTATTCTTTACTCTGGTGTTTTTCGCTGGCCCAAGGAAGAATGCAACCATGATATAATGATATCATTTGGGGAGAACGCTCCATTGACTAGCTTTCTTCAGAATAAACACCCTGAAGACCAGTGTGATCCAAACACTAACAATCTGTAGCTTACAAGGACACATTTTTAAAAGCCTTCCTCTCAGTGACCAAAACAGTAATCATTACTTATTTATTATTTATATACAAATATATAATGTGCCGGGTGTGGTGGCACACGCCTTTAATCCCAGCACTTGGGAGGCAGAGACAGGCAGATTTCTGAATTCAAGGCCAGCTTGGTCTACAGAGTGAGTTCCAGGACAGCCAGGGCTATACAGAGAAACTCTGTCTCGAAAAACCAAATATATATATATATATATATATATATATATATATATATATATATATATATATAAACTCATCAAAAAATTAAGTTCCATATTTAAAATAATCTATTTAAACTCTGTGTATTAAAAAATCTATTTAAATTTATCCTGAAATTACAGGATCTTATATCCATTGTATCTTCTAATGAATGGGTTTAAACTGTTACCAGTAAACCTACTGTGTGTAAGATCATTCAATTAGAGACACAAAAACACCTTTAGAACACAACGGGCAGTTTCCATGATACAACCTTGCTGGAATATTTTGCAGCCTCCCTCCAGGAGCACGGGGATCAGACTAAAAATGTTGGCATCTGATCCAGATCAACAATCAGGTTCATGGTTATATTTCATAGGAAACGCAAGAGTTAATGTTACCACCTTCTTCATGTCAGCTCCAGATTGCATTAGCATAAATTTGGATAATAGATACTTTCATTTCAGTGTAACAAAAGGTTTTATAGAAATCAAATTCTAGTTGTTCGCAGGATAAGAAAATCTAGTCTTTTATACAACTCAGTCAACTTATTATCTTAGAATGCTTAAGTTCTACGAAACGCAGTAATTGGGCTGTTAGCGGCGAGTCACTTACGCCATGATGCCTGAAAGGTGGAACATTTCAGCAGTGATGTAGGACAAGTAGCTGTACAGGAAGACGAAGAGCGGCTCAATGACCCGGATGTTGTGTGTGAAACGGGTGGTGAACGCTGCTATGAATCCCAGGAGGATGCCAATCAGCACCCCGCCAATCCCCACGACGAAGAAGTTAGCGATACCAGCAAATACGTCTACGGTCTGGATGGTTTTCATCTGGCAGAAGGACTTGAACAAGTTGTACAGGACCTGAGGGGATGAGAAAGCACACTGTCAATCCCTCGGGGCTGGAGCCACGTCAGCGGTTAAAGGGCTCGTCACACAAGCAAGCACACTGTCAATCCCTCAGGGCTGGAGCCATGTCAGCGGTTAAAGGGCTTGTCACACAAGCATGAGGATCAATGTTTGAATTCCTAGCACCTTGCAAATTCTGAGTTGGCATGGAGGCCTTCTTGTCATCTCAGGGGAAAGAACGGGGACCTCAGAAGCCAGCTGCCATTATCAAACTCTGGGTTCAGCTTTGAGATCTTGCCTCAGTAAAAAAGGAGTGAAAAATCATGGAGGAAGACTTTCAGTGTCAACTTTGGGCCTCCACGTGCACACACACAAACATGAACACACAAACACAGTGCACACACACAAACACGAACACACAAACACACACCGCTTGCATACACATGAGATAGAATAAAAATATTCCTCTTAGTTCTATGATCACCTTGGGCACAGACAAAATCTTTGAAGATTTGATTAATGTCAGAGGAAATTATTGTGCAGTTATTGACCACATATAATAATATTCTGGATTTCAATAAACAAAATCATTGACAAAAAAGTGTCTTTTCAAATAAATATTTTGAGAAGTAAAGAGGAAAATATTACAAAGTTATCACTCAAATTATTCCTAAATCACTATTTGTTTTCCAGCTAGTACCTGGAAGGATATTTTCAAATCTGTGCTTGCCACACCTGCTCATATGACCATTGCTCAGAAGCCACGTGTCATGGGGAAACATATCAGCCTGCTGTGACAATGCACTGATCTTATAGGGTCCTATCATAGAATAATAGGTAGTAGGGGCACACCTTTCAGTGCGGGTACCCCACTGAAGATTCTTCCTTCCAAGAAACTCTTCTTTACTTCATATCCCACCTTCCTGTTCCACTCATGTATGCAGCATGTATCATGTAAAGTCCTGAGGATGTTTCTTAAAGAGGTCATCTTTAGTATGTGATCATGTATGGTGTAAACATGTTGTAGCTTCACACACACACACACACACACACACACACACACACACACACACTTTTTGCTTCTAAAGTAATGGGCCTGCTCCTACTTGGTTTTCTAGAAGTCTTGTTTTAATTAGACTTCAAGAGGGCTACTCACTTCATGTTCAGTGGGCAATGTGCTTCCACCTGTGTGTGGAAGCCCCAGCGCTACATTGGACTGACTTTGAAACCTCATCACTTTTTTCCACATAATCAGAGACCTGTTCAACTCAAACCAGTCTTCTGTACTGTTTTCACTTTGGAATTTAGCATTCAGATTTTTTTTTTTTTTGGTTTTTTCGAGACAGGGTTTCTCTGTCTAGCCCTGGCTGTCCTGGAACTCACTTTGTAGACCAGGCTGGCCTCGAACTCAGAAATCCACCTGCCTCTGCCTCCCCAGTGCTGGGATTAAAGGCGTGCACCTTGGGAGAACAACAGAGACAAGGGCCTGAGATTTACCTTCATTTGACTCTCCAAAAGTGAAAATCAATCAAGTTTAAAAAAAAAAATTCAAATGGCACAAAATGTCAGAGGCAATGTCAGAGTAGAAGTTTCCTGACCTGGATGAAGTGTTGAAGGTTTGACATGAGTTCATGCCCCAGCCACCTCCTGGTAAGCTGCCATGTCCTAACACTTTTGCACACCACTGGCCCTATCTCAGTCACTGACAAAGTCTACTACCTCATAGGCTTAACATAAATATGTTTCCTCCTTTCTGCAGGATTACAAGCTCCTTGGGGTCACTCACCTTGTTACGACTTCTGTCTATTGTGCTGCTCGGTGGATGTACCAATTCCTACTTTCAGTCATAAGTTTGCTGCAGAATACAGGTACAGTAGCAGGGCCACCATTGCTACCTCACGGAACTTAAGAGTTCATACATGACTCTCTTGCCTTCAGACTGCCAAACACAAGGTAATAAGCACCAGTGTCTCAGAAGAAGAGTTTTTTTTCCCAGAGTGTTCTTTGATAAGCCAGTCCAGTTTCTGCATAGATAGCATCCCTCTGGTTCTACTTAGATGCTATAGGTCCATCCTAGACTCTACCAGCCTGCACTAGAGAGTCCATCCCTCCCTTGGTATATCTACCCTACTCATTTGGATCTTTCATTTTATTCCCAAGATTCAAAATCTTTGGTTGGTTGCCCAACTTTGGAAAGTTCTAGTACACAGATCCTGCCCTTCCTCCCGTTCTTCATTCCTTCCTTCCTTGCTTCTTTCCTTCCTCCCTCCATTCCATCCTTCCTGATTTGCTGCTTTTCACAACACCAGAAAAGGCAGAGGCAGACTTGCCCCACTATTCTACAAAACATAACGTATATTTCCATCCCTTCCCAGGCTTTTCTCTACTGTCATTTTCCCTGAAGAAGACAATCTCCTAAGCCTTGGAACTATCTTCCAAGATACGTTACTGAAGCTTCCATTCTTCCCAATGGTTGTTCTAAACTCCTACAGCCTTTGGGAATTGTTGTTACCTCTGACCTGCAATACACAGAAGGACCCAAAACCAGTTGCCCCTTTGCCATTTTATACTGGCTGCCTTTCCATTGAGTACCATGTTTCCCCCAACAAGATAAGAAACTTCTTCCCAGAGGGAGACAGAAACGCTCTTTCCCTCCCCCATCCTTCCTCTACCTATCACACTGACAAGACTGCTAGAGGAGCTTGAATGTGCTTGTACATGAAATAAGTGTTATCAGCAGAGTTGCACGGTCACAATCCTTCCAAACCTGTTTCCCTAGATACTCAACCCATCCAATGTATCAAACGGTGTTCTCCTCTAAATACTGAAAGAATGGAGCTCAATCACAAATACTTTACTTTGGTGAAATAAGCAAAAGGTCCAGTTTGACCAGTTCACTGTCAAGATACCAGTGCCATGCTGGAGCAAATGGCATGACAGAACCATAATCTATGATCAGAGAGCCTTTATAATCTTCAACTTCCTTTATATTAAATCTTTTGGAACTGATTATAACTGTACAGATAGTTCATTTCAGTTAAACTCTCTAATTTTATCTGAGGTAATCTATATACAGAAAGGATTTGGAGTTTTAATTTACATATGAATACATGTGTGTTTTATACTGATGTGTGTGGGTGATACAAATATCTCAGGTGTTGGCCCAAAGTTCACAAGTATTTTAAGAAATTAAAATTCCAATGACAACTATGCAATAAATTACTAATAGACCAATGTGATGGCTGAGTGCTCTCCAGCCTGTCATATGACCTAAGGCCCATTTTTGTGATTATTTACATATATGTGCATGTGAAGTTATTAATTCAACACTTTGAACTCTGGTTTTAAATGTTTACACCATTACTCTAGCTGTTCCTAACATGAATTCAGTTCAGTGCAATATGAAATCAATTCTATGTGAGAAGTAATATCAGGGAGTTTATCTTTACCATCATCTGGTAGCAAGCCTGGGGGACTATTCTGATGTTTCCTGAATGTATGTTTTGAGAGAGCTTGGAAGTCCACATATGGTCTACCACAGAAAACCAATAGGTTGTCCTGATCATACACAAGAGCTTCTACTTAAACACATACCCACGTGCTTTCTTGATCTGTCTCTTGCCTTCACTGGGGCAGCCAACCATCTGTATCCACAAAGCAGCTCATGGCTGTGCGTCCTTGAGAGCAAGTGCACAAGGAGCCTTGGGCTCTCCCACTGCATTTGCACACTTTGAATTGTGAGTTATCCAGATCCCCGCCACCAAAAAAAAAAAAAAAAAAAATCTGACTCCAGAAAAACTCTGAGTGAACCACTGAGCTAAATAGAAGAGGGGTTTTCTGGGTGGGAGAGAGACCACATAAACTGATAGTCATTCTGAAAACAACCCAACTTTCCCTTAGAAGGAATCCAGCATGGTGTACCTATTTCCTTCTAAGTTTTCTTTTGCATCAAATAGACTCACTCCAACAATTCCACATTCACAGGTCCATAATCTCCTCTAGCAAGGGTAAAATTTACATATAAATATAAGTCCCAGGGGAAAACCTGAAGTCTGAGGAAATTAGAATGAGTTATAAAACGTCTTCACTGTTATGGCAGGTCCTAGTTAAAATTTAATACCAAAAGTTAATGACCAATCACTGTTAATAAATAATAGAATGTATGAATTGAGTTCATTTATTTGAGTATGTTAACTTGCTGTCTGAAAAAAAATATCCATCTTAGGAGCTGCTCTAACATTATATGACTTATTAACTATCAAATTATTTTCTCCATAATAATGTCCACCTGAAGTTAATGCACATCCTTTCAGATTAAAAAAAAAGAAAAAAAAAACTTTCCTTTACTCCAGGGATCTGCTTTTGCAGTAAAATATAACTAAGAGAGAACCATGCTTGTTCTTATGCACACTATCAACTGAGTCATTAATCTGAAAGGCAAGAGGTAATGGGGAGACGACTGAGGTTATGTGAAGTGAACACACTTTAATCTGTCCACCTCAGTTTCATCTACAAAGTGGTAAGATTGTCTTCCTAGATTGTGTAGAGTTGGGCAAGAGAGAACTGTTCATTAGGAGTTAATGGCTATCATTTCTGTCTCCCTCAGATACCACTAGTACAAACTAACCAGTTTCCCAATTCCAGATCATGTGACTCTAAGTACTGAAGAGAGAGATCTCTGAAGGGCCTGGGATCTGCCTCACCCACCCTACTCCTTGCCTGAGTTCAGAAGGCAAGATGGAAGTGAATTCTGCTAAAGTTAATGCCAACTTTTAAATCTATGTGTGACAATTAAGAAATAATTAAAATAATTAGTGCTTTATATATATTTTTTAAAATCTGCCCATGGGAACATGATGAGAGCCAGGGATGCTCTCCGCCTATGGGAATGTTATGAGGGTCAGGGGTGCGCTGCTTTAATGGAAAAAGAAAGAACACATGAGAAAAGATTTCTCTACAGCCATCAACAGCAGACAAACTGTTCCCAGAGAGAACATTACTTAGTAAACATCGCTTCACAAGTGTTGAACACTTTGTATTATACTAATGGCTTTCCTTCTCACAGGGATCTGTGATATATTAAATTATTATGAAAGACCACTACTTTTAAAAAAATCACAGTGCTAAGACATCAGAGATACAATGGCCACAATCATGTTTATGCTCTGTAACTTGTGCTTTGAATTTTATGAAGGTGCTGGCTGTACACTCCTTGGGGGGGGGGGCATTATAAAATGAAAACAAGGAGCCAATAATGCCCTACATATACCCTAATAAATAGGTAATTGAAATATGTGTTAACAGTTTCAAGATCACATCTTAAGCACACTAATCAAAGTGAGTGCTCTGATATTATAAAATATGTCCTCAATGTCCCCACACCTTCCCAGACATCCAATCTGTAGACTCTTCTCAGGGGCCAGCAACTTTGAGCGATAATGATTGGTTGGTGGCTGCAGATCCAGCCAGATGTGATCTGCCCTCTGAAAAGACCGAGGCCAAGTTCAACAACTGAGACTTTCATCCTCATCTTCCAACCTCATGGAAGGGTAAGGTTGGAAGAAGAAATTGATAACCGATAGCCAGTGATGTGATCAACCTATGGCCAATGATAGTATCAATCATGCCTATGTAAAAGAAACCCAAAGAGGCAGATTCGGAGGGCTTTTGGATAGCTTGCATGTGGGGGAGTTGATGTGTTGAAGAGGGTGTAGAAGCCTCATGCCCTCCCCCATATATAGTATAAGCTCTGTGAGCTACTCCAGCAAGGAGAAGGTGTGGGAACTCTGATGAACGTGATTTGTTATTCCCTTTACATCCTTGGAGAGCCTTCTACTGTGTGCGTGGTAAGTGGTTCCCAGGTACTATGTGATCTGTGATCTGTGATCTGTTCACTCACCACTGTGACTGCATCGTTGAGCAGAGACTCGCCAAAAACCAGGATATAGAGCTGTTCATTGACATGAATGTTCTCAAAGACAGCAAGCACAGCCACGGGGTCCACAGCTGAGATCAGGCTGCCGAAGAGCAGGTTCTGGAGCAGGGTGATGTCACTGAGGCCAAACGCCTCAATCTGGCAGATGCCAAACAAAGAGACCCCGATGCCAATGGAATTCCACAGTGTGCCTACCACAGCATACCAGAAAATTGTGCCGAAGTTCTCAAAGAAGGGGCGGGTTGGCATGAAGTAGCCAGCATCCAGAACGATGGGTGGCAGGAGGTATAGGAAAAACACATCTGTCTTCATTGCCGGGGGAGACTTCTCATCAACACCGAAGATAATCCCACCCAGTAGAAGCCCGACCATTATGAGAAGGCAGCTCTCCGGCACGATCGTGGGCAACTTGTGATAAAGATGAAAACCTGGTTAGGAGAAACAGAGTCTGGGTTATGCAGGAGTCGAAGGGAAAGGATATTAGTTCCAATAGTAATAGTGGATACAACTTCAGAATCTCCAAGATCACCATACTTAGCTTCCATATTGCAAAACATCCCACTTTTAAAAAATTACACTTAACCTATTTACATACGTGCAGGAGATACTACTGAGGCATAAACTGAATTTTAAGCCAGAAATCAAATGCTATAAATATCTGTTTTTTCTATGGTAGCATGTGGGGGTTCCTATACCTTTATTACATTTTTTCTAAAATACTGTATGGAAATGAAATAGAACTATTCGATTTGTGTGTATGTGTTGTGTGTGCTCCGGTGTTCCTGTTTGTGGGAAATCCAATACACTCTTTGCCTACATGTATGCACTCAACATTTCCCTCCCTCTTCACCACAGCTCAGGTGTCTTCTATGTTAGAAGCACACCAGGAGAAGGACAAAGCTATTTGTTTCCCATTTCTTGGAAGCTCTTACACAGGCCTGAGGACACCTCTGGTGTTACTTCTCAGGAGTGAGCTGCTCACATTTATGCTGTTGTTGTTGTTGATGTTGTTGTATGTTTGTTTGCTTGTTTGTTTGTTTGAGACAGGGTCTTTAACTAGCAAGGGCATGGTCATTTGACTAGTGACCCATCCGTCAGCTTCCCCAGCTCTGAGATTACAAGCATGTGCTAACACACCCAGCTTTTTTTCTGGATTCTATCAAATCTTATGTTTAGACAGCAAGCACTTTCTTAATTGTGCTCCTTCCCCAGCCCCAATCAATGCAATTTTTTACTTAAAACAATTCAACTCCATTCAGAACATCTTTGGATATCATATTTCACTCCATCCTACTCTAACCCCAGTAAGTAGAAAAGGCAGTTGTTTTTAATGCTTTTAAAATCAAAAGTGATATCCAAGGCTCAAAGCCCTCCAGCCTCTCACCACCATGGTTGGGTCAAGAGTCACCTTAGAGATGACTTCTGCTTTCTTTCTCTGCTGTTGATAAAAGACAGAAATTGTTTTATTCTTAATTTCATGTCCTTTCATTTTAATACAGAATGTGTTAAATTTTTGAGATTTTTTTTTAAGAAAAAAAAAAAAGTAAAATCACTAAGAAGTGTTTGTAGTGGCACACACTTTCAATCCCAGCACTTGGGAGGCAGAGGCAGACAGATCTCTATGAGTTCAAGGCCATAACTGAGTCCAGGAGAGCCAAGACTGTTACACAGAAAAACCCTGATGGGGAAAACACAAAAGAGACCCCCCCAAAAAAGTATGTTAAGTAACTATTTTATGAAGAATATATACACACCACGAGCTCCACCTCTGCAAGAGTTCCCAAGCAAGTGGAGACACAGGTGTATCTCTGAATTTCTTCAGTCTAGTACAAGTGAGTTCAAATGACTATAGCTATTTGTTAAAGAAAACATGCTCAAGGAGTCCGCACTGGGCAGATTTCAAAGACTAAACTCCTAGACAGGCATAAGAGCCTCACCAGAAAGGAAGGGAAGGAAATAGCTATCTCTTACACTATGCAGGAGACCAGTGTGCCTTTAAGATAGAGAACACTGGAGAAGAGGCTGTCAGGGAATGAATGGGAGGCGCACGCTCACTGAAAATGACTTATCCCATGGAGATCAGCTGAAGGGTTTTCAGAAGAGCCCACGATTGCAAGGTACATCACCCCGAGACACCTCAAGTTACAGAACCAAAGCAGAATACAAAAAGGCTGTAGCTCTAGCCGAGCCCATTTCAAAATAACAGACTGTAGAGAAGGGGACTTTGAGAGATGACTGGGACCGTGGCACTTAAACCAGGAACAGGACACGCTGGGCAGCTTCAGCAATGATGTTAAGTTGAAGCCAACAACAAGAAAATGCAGGACACTGTGGCAAAAGTTGTACTGGTGCAAAGATGATCAGAAAGTCCCTGTAGTAGTGGAAAGGGGCTCCAGATGCCAGGTGCACCTGTGGTGCCCTCAGAAAGACCTGGTGTGTTAGGCACATCTGTGGCCCCCTCCTGAGGAGTGCCAGGTGTATCGGAGGTGCCCTCCTGAGGACCACATGCATGACTCTCTACCACTGCAGTGACAGGGTGATGGCAATGCTGCCCTTTGACACCACTTCCCTCAGGACTGACAGCTCTTCCCTAACTGTCCTCATCTCTACACCTCCTTTCTCTCCACACACTCAGTCAATATGGTCTGCCTACATCTGTGTTTCACGGTGCCCTCCATAGCGAGATTTGTTCAAATGGGAAGACTGCTCTGCTCTTTAAGACCCCCAGAGGCCAACTCTCAAAACTCAACCTGTAACTGAAGGATGGCAGACACCTCCTTCCGTCAGTGTTTCAAAGAGAAATTTGTTCTTGCTCCTGGGATCGGCTTTCCTCCCCTGTGAGACCCACGGGTTTGGGGTTTTGTTCCTTTTGCTTTGTTTTGGATCCTCACTCCCACACAGGGCCCCTCTACCTTGTTCAAGTTGCTTTTCCCATGTACAAAAGGCTCTCTTCTGTTCTCCCTTCACCAGCTCACTTCATTTGTAAAAAGGATTAGACAGGAAGCCACTTGGAGACAGGCGACTTGCAGATCTGTGTTCACTCTGAGCTAAAAAAGAGTCCTCTTCCAGTGTTTGGGCATCTCCATCCCTCCCTTCCCTTCTGCCCTCTGCCACATGAGACCGTCATTACTAGAGGCCAAGGGTTGGAAGCTTTGTCTTAGACTCCCAACATTTAAAACCATGAGAAAATAAATGCCCAGTCTACGATATTGTTGCAGCACCAGGAATGGTCTAAGACAGAAAGGTGTCAAACTTATAGGAAGGGTGTGTGGACATGCCAGAATACATTCCCAGAGACCCACTGACAAGATTGTTTTAAAAAGCAAAACTCTCTTACAAACAGCGTGACATACTGTGTTGTGAGACTCCATGAGCTGAAGCAACTTAATCTGGGAGAATATAAAATAGTAATTTCTACACAATAAAGTGAACATCTGTATGTGGGGTATTCAAATGACCTATTGTGGGTTGTTTTATTACTATGACCCGGCAGGCTGGAGTACTAAGTGGAATTAAGTAGCCAGTGGGTGCAGCTGTCTCCTGCTCATGGCCTCTGGCCCACTGACCTCATTGTGAAATGGAATGAGAAGTCCTCCAAAACCCCATCTCCCCACATGCTGCCTCCTTTCACGGCCAGCGTTTCCTGTATGATAAGAACATGCCAGCAACAGCCTCTTGGGGAACCCAGGATCCAAGCAGAATCCATTGTGTCCTGGAACACAGCCCTGGGCAGAGCCACGGGCCTTCAAAGTTGCCTCACTCACTTGACTACTTGCCAGTTCGGAGTGCACTTCACCCACCCCTCATGCCACCCCCACCCCACCCCTGCCACTCCCCGTGCTCTCTCATGTAGGACTGTGGTTGGGTGACTAGTGTGCCCAGGCTCTTCTCACTCATCAGTGAGATAGTGAAATATATACCTCCCAGGTAAAAATCCTCAGCGATAACTGGGTTACAGACCACGCGGCACGGCAACTGCCCATGTAACAATGCCAGTGCCCGGAATTGTAGCTGTCTCCTTCACTTCATAGGAAAAAACCCGAGAAAACACTTGTAATGATATGCAGACAAACACATGAAGCCTGGAGGCAAAGCATCACGGGAGAAGGCCTGCTTTCAGAGACACCCACTCCTGTTCCTGGTGTTTCCTTTCCCTTCCCTAACTCAGCCTCTGGGAGACCGAGAGGGC
The DNA here is from genome assembly GCA_902729485.2 of Mus minutoides. Classification (NCBI taxonomy): domain Eukaryota; kingdom Metazoa; phylum Chordata; class Mammalia; order Rodentia; family Muridae; genus Mus; species Mus minutoides. The sequence goes on along the minus strand of LR749561.1, from coordinate 641,969 downwards.
TCTCTCACACTCTGGAGGGAATTTCCCCCCAGTATGGAAAGCACCTCTTAAAGCCTCTGAACAGAGGATGGGAAATGACATATGGGCTGAAGCAAGGGACAAGAGACAGAGATGGTGTCCACGTATCTCAGACAGAAATGCCTGTCATACTATGCAACGTGCCAGGGTCTCACCAAAACCTCAGTCAAGAGGAAACAGGCAGAGAAGCAAACAGAGCAGGGAGCAAAGAAGTAGGTAATGAGAACAAGGGACCAATGGGACAAAGGCCCAAGGAAGAGGGAGGATATATGCAAATATATGCAGGGAAGAAAATCAACCAAAGATGAGATCCAGAGCTCCGGCAGCATCAGACTGAAACACCTGTGAGTCAATAGGGAATTTATATAAATGCTCTTGTCTGTCAAAATGGATTGAGTGACTGTTTCCCTTAATAGGACAGTATTAAGCTACTGAATCTGTCCCGCTGTTCCATGATCAAGATGGGATTAAGTGAAGGGCGGTCACAGGATTCCTCAACTTAGTGTCCTTCAGGGCACTGAAGCAGAGGCACGAAGGGCACACTGTGACACCACGGTAGACAAGACATTGTGTCCCCACTTCTAGCCTCAGTATGCACTTGGAATAAGCTGATCCCAAAATGGGTAGTTTTTCTAGTCTTGTTTTGTTTTGTTTACTGGTTTCTTAAATATCAGTCACACACACAAAAATAATCACCATTCATGATGTGTGTGTTTGTTTCTCTCCTTGGGTATTTTGTGAAGGTTCAATTAACTTTAATAGACAGAAGTCACTGTGCCTAGATGTTCGATTCTCCTAGTATTAGTACTAGTATTAGTAGACATGGAGAGGAAAAGCAGATGAAACTGTTGCTGGTTTTTTTTTGTTTTTTTGTTTTTTGTTTTTTTTTTTTGAGGCTGATATGAACTATTACGGAAATAATACTGTGCAGTTCAAAGAGTGGCCAAAATTTTCAGAATAGTGCCAGAGAGTAAATAGTTTTAGCATGTGAGCTATATTTTAGTTTGTCTTCATAGTGCAAATGGTGCAATGCATTATGGGTAACAGCAAAGTGAATTTCTGTGCCCGTGTTTCAATGAAACTTTATTTATGAACTTTGAAACTAGACTCCCATACAGTTCCACATGCTGCCATGTTCTTATATAAGTTTGGATTTGATCATTTAGAAATGATCCTTAGCCCACAGGCCATACATAGCCAATTTATGGACCATTTTTGGGCTGCAGGCTGCTATGTGCTCACCTACCAAGGTGGAGGCTATTTGTAGTTCCTGGGAACTTCTGTTTATTGTTTGAGGGATATCATATTTCTTTTCATTCAATTTTTATTACCAACATATAAAACTAGGCAATGATAGTGCTTTAAATTTTTATTGTTTTATTTTTCTTGTAACAAATCTCAGTAGGAGAACAGGAGTATGCTCACATAAAAATACAATGCACAATACTCCTCCCCGAGAGTGATATGAATTTAATATCTCTTTACATATAAGTCAAGAAATAAACTGAGCTTAAAAACTAAACATCTGCATAGAAATAAAAATCACTAAGGTTAATTTACTATATTTTTTCACTGTGGCTACCATAACCTGTTTTTATCAAATTCTGGGAAGAGGGCAAAGGCAGAAAAAATACAGGAAGCTTCAGATAGCAGGATCAATCAAAGAGCAACAATGTAAAAGTCAGAATCAGAGAAAAGCATAGAAAGTAAACCTAAAAACAACAACAAAATAAAAACCAACTAGGCAAGGAAGGTTTTTACACACACACACACACATATACAAACACGCACACACTCATACACACACGCACACACTCACACATGCACACACACACACACACTCACACAGACAGACACACACTACTCAAGGGAGACGGGCGATTACCAGAACATAGTTGAGACTCTCTGGTTTGCTGCATTAGTGTGAGCTAAAGGCAGATGCAAATGTCCAGATTCCATTTTATTTTTGTTCTAAATTTTAAAGCAGATTGAAGAAATACATAATAGCATCTATTGGATGAACAAATATTTGCCGAGCTTGAGTTATGCACAGAACAATCACATTTGGGCACCAAGGCAGTACTGTGCAGTGGTCAATGAGGGTTGGATGAGTTAGATCACAAATATACCTTGTATTTAGTGAATGTTATCTCTAGTCCAGTAGATAAGATATGCCCATAATAATTGATAATGGAAGAAAGATGTCAATGTCATCATACAACAATTACCAGACAAATGGGAGTGAGAGGCAGGTCAGATGAGAACACACAAGAAAACTTCATGAGTGAAGGTGACATTAAGATTGGTTGACGAGGACTTTTTAAATTCCTCTAATAATGAGTCAGAAAGGGAGGCTCAGAGAGAGACTAGGTCCAGAAGGACATGCTGTGACTGGTTTGGAGGGAAGGGAAACTGTAATACAGAAGCAAGGATCCACACTGCTCAGAATGTAAGCCACGCCTGGTGACCCACCTCTCTACCAAGGCAAGAGGAAACCAGGAAAGAGATCTTGGCATTGCCTCATGTTCATACATGGAAAAATCAGAAAGAAATCACTTTCAAGAGACTAGAATTTAGAAATAAGAAGACTGAAACACCCAAAGAGGCAAAACAAATGAATACAATTAACCGTCAGTGTAAGATGCTTAGCATAGCCCAGACTACACATAGCTCTGTCCGCAATGCTGTGGAAGATGGTCTCAGCACAAGAAGGAGTTAATGACAGAATGAACACTTTAGTAATAAAAAGGAACTTTCAGATAATAAGAATTTCTATTTCTTCATATACTGTGCTATTAGGATTGAAAAGTCATAGAATATTGCACTGGGGACATTTACTATGGTGTGTGATAGGAAGAAACTGGAGGAAGCAGAAACCATTGATACATCAAATTATTTTTGTTTCATCTAATCTACATTTCTTGTGACCCTTCACACACTAGTCATTACAGCTGGCACAAGGGGAGTAGTGGCCATCCAATAATAAGACATAAAAGTTAATGCACAAAAACAGGTGATAATGGGGACACAGAGGAAAGAAGGGACAGGTGAGGGAGTCCTTCTCATGTATACTTCCTATCTGTGTGGTCCAGGAGAGACAAGAATTCTAAGTGAAGTAAAGGAGTCAAGACATGGTACACGTTCTTTCCAAAACATTAATGAAAAGAACAAGAACAGAGAAGCCTTGGGCTGGGAGACTTCTGGTCAACCAGGCCAGTCTGGCAGGCACTCAGAGTGAAGGAGAGCACAATAGAAAAAAAAATGAACAAGCAAATGCCAGAATATGTAAATTCTGGGGCCAAGAGAAGATTTTTGGATCTGTTCTGAGAATAATATGAAGACCTAGGAGGCTTGTGAACAGAGGCAGATATCGCTGGATTCATGATTGTAAAGGGACATTCAGATGCTATCAGTGCATTTTTGAACAGTTGGGAAGTGGCCCTTATGAAGAGGAAGGTGTGCATGAGAGAGGATCAGATCAATAAGTTTGGATACTGTTGCTCCAATGATGCCAACCTGGAGAATCCTGCCGGGGGTGGGGGAGGGGGTCAGGGAGGGATCCACAGTTTTAGGTCGGCCAACTAATTATTGAGTAGGTTACTACTGAGATGGAAAACAACAGGAAGAGAGGCAGAAATGCCAACCACAATGTTTTTGAACAGCATCATTCTGCTTAAAGATTTACCTGGAATAAATAGCAGGCAGTATGTATAGAACTCTATGGAAGAACCATGGCTTCCTAAACATGTGATGTAATACTTGTTCTGAATCACTGCCATATACACTACCATCTGGTTTTATTGCACCATGAATGAATCATAAGAATGAAACTGTAAATCCAGATAGTGGCACATAAAGGCAGAAGAATGTCTCATAAACAAAGAGGCCAGATACCAATGAGGACAGACAGCATAATTTAATTGGTGTTACAGAATCGTGTAGATAGCAAGATGTAACAAAAACACACAGAGACGTTTCTTTTATAGTTCAACTGTAAAAGAACTATACTCTGGGTGGAGTGCAGTTGTCCACACCTATAATCACAGCACTTGAGAGGAGGAGGCAGGAGGTTCAGCATCTCCAGGTCAACCTCAGCCAAATAGAAAGTTCAAGGCTCGCCTAGGCTACATGAGATTGATCTCAAAATAACAAACAACATAACTCCCAGGTGGTCATTATTTAAGAGGTGGAAGACTGTCACTGTGAAGAACATCAAGAATATTAAGGTAGGATAAGTTTAGGCCTTTGCACTAGCACCAAAATGTACATGTAGATCAGTAAACTAGAACCGAAGACCCATAATCAGTAAACATTCACAGCTTCAACCACTTCATTTTTGACAAAGATGCTGAAATTATACAATGAAGGAAATAAAGCCCCCTTAACAAATGACGTTAGGACTGAATGTCTGTGCACTGAAGAATAACAAGTAGGTCTTGGTCTCGCACTCTCTATGAATATGAACATAAAATGGATCAAAGACCTTAATGTAAGACCTGATACTCTGAAACTGCTAAGGAAGAGTGGAGGAGAAAACTTCAACACACAGGTGTAGGCAAGCACTGTCTGAACAGGACGTCAGCAGCTCAAGCAATAGCCAACAGTAGAGAGGTGAAACTTCACGCTAGGAAGCAATCCAGCAGAGAGGTAGCCTCTCGCAGGGGGGGGGCTGAGCTAGAGTACACGAAGAGCCCAAAACTCTAATCAACACAAAGGGACAACACAACAAACAGGCTAATGAGAGGAACAGACTGTTCTCAAACAATCAAAGGAACTCGAGGGAAAACTGCATTAGGATAGGATTGCACCCAGTCAGAATGGCAGTCACCATGAAAACAAGTAATACTCAAATGTTGCCTTGCAAGGAGGATACCTGAAGGAAAGCCTTTTATGTACTGTATTTCAGGGCAGGATTTGTAAACTAGATCAGCCACTATGAAAATCAGCAAGGGGGTTCCTCAAAATACTAAAACAAAACCTGCCATGTGACCCAACTCTGGGTCCTGTGCATATGCCTGAATAGCTTCAAGTCAGCACATCACAGATACTTACACATGGGTGTTTATCAGGATTCACATTAACTTATGGGACATACGCCAGACAGACTCTTTACAATTATCTTGTCCAGATAAAGCAGACCAGTGTTAGGTCTTTGATTGCCTGTCTCCACTGGCATTTCCTGGCTGCTGGCTTCTTCAGATCAGGCTTAAAAATATTAAAAGAAAAAATATACAAAAAAATTTTCACACACAAACATAGAAGGAACTGCCTTGCATACTAACATCTGATTTTATGGCACCTTTAATGACTCATGAGAATGAAACTGTAAGTCCAGATAAGGGGCCATCAATAGAAAAATAGACAGAAAATAGAATTTATTCTTATGGTACGGCTTTTTTTCCCATTAGAATAAAATTGGGGCTAGAGAGATATCTCGGTGGCTAAGAGCACTGAATGTCCTTCCAGAGGTCCTGAGTTCAAATCCCAGCAACCACATGGTGGCTCACCACCATCTGTAATGTGATTGGATGCCCTCTTCTGATAGCAAGTGTACTCACATACAAGAAAGAAAGAAAGAAAGAAAGAAAGAAAGAAAGAAAGAAAGAAAGAAAGAAAGAAAGCCTATTCTTTGTAAGAAAATTAATACAATTGGAGATAATAATAACTGAATTAACAGCCAATCCCAGGGGGAAATTTTTTTTTCAGTTGTAAGTTCTTATCTCTATAGATACATGAAATCAAGTATTGTATAAATAACAAAAAATAGGAATGATGTTGTTTCAGAAGTGTCTAACATTCAGAGTCCTCAGCATACATGTGGCCCGGTGTAGCCATGAATTCAGCCCAATGCAAAATGATAAAGTTACTTAAAACACTATGAGATCTATTTATTTAATTAATTAATTATTTATTTATTGTAAACCAGTTGTGTGTTTCTTGGGCATGAACATTGCAGAGGACAAGATACCAAGGGAGCAAAGGGGAGTAATGGGATGGCGTGGGAGGTAGGGGAAGGGGACCCCATCAAGTCAAGTACCTGGGAACTGTGCTCAAAGTACATTATGTAGTTGCATGAGGCAGCCTCCTGTAACTGTAATAAAATTTAAATAAATACAACAAAAAATTAATGAAAATAAAAATTTTTAAATGATGGTAATATTTAAACTCATCTTACTAAAAGTCTGAAGAAAATAAAGGGTAAGAAAATTAATGTTAAACAAAGATGAACAGATTTCTATCACCAGTAAGATGGAATACAAATCTCTCTTCTTAGTATTTGTTGCACCTAAAAATGTCAGACATTAACCATGAAGCAAGACAAGCGGAAATGATGGAAGATGAGAAGAATTGTGGCTCCAACTCCAGGTCTGAGGAATGGAGGAGCCCTGAGGGATTATGTATGTTCTCCCCAGTACCGTTCTGAAACCAAAGCCGACCTGGGTTCCCTGTAGAGCATCAGTGTTCTTACCCACTGAGCCACCAGTCTGGCCTCTTGTTTGTGGATTTTTTTGGTATCAATTTTTTTCCATCTAATATCTTTACTCTTGAACTAAAGAAGCCAGCAGCTGGGAAATCCCAGTGGATAGAAACAACCAAAGACCTAACCCAGATCTAGGGACAAGAGACCTAGAAAGAATCTACCTAGAGGGAAAGAAAAGTTTCAAATAATAATGGCTCTACTCCAGCCAAACACTACAGAAGATACTGTGAACACTACAGAAGATACTGTGAACACTACAGAAGATACTGTGAACACTACAGAAGATACTGTGGACACTACAGAAGATACTGTGGACACTACAGAAGATACTGTGGACACTACAGAAGATACTGTGGACACTACAGAAGATACTGTGGACACTACAGAAGATACTGTGAACACTACAGAAGATACTGTGAACACTACAGAAGATACTGTGGACACTACAGAAGATACTGTGAACACTACAGAAGATACTGTGAACACTACAGAAGATACTGTGAACACTACAGAAGATACTGTGAACACTACAGAAGATACTGTGAACACTACAGAAGATACTGTGGTCTTACCCCAGCAGGCCATCTATATTCTACCCTTGGGAGTTCTGGAAGCCCTTGGCCTGGCGGTTGATGTGGCATCAGAGAGGCGGGATGTGAGATTTTCTTTTCTCCTGCATGGCAATGAACCCTCTCCAGTCAGTAAAACCAATTCTGAGGACATTAATTACAGGACTATACTCCACTCTCAGACCTTGCCCAAGAAAGGAAGGTACAAACCCCCTAGAGCTGTGAAAGATGGAAAAGATTATATCACTGCTGACCCTGTCATCAAATTATTTCATTAAAATCAAGATGGCCAATTTTATATGGCATCACTTTCATTTGTATCCCTCCTTCCCTTCGTAATAAAATAATGGTGTAAACACAGCATTAAATATTGATTTACCTGCGTAAACACTGCTAAACAAGCAGGTGGAAGGAGGAGGATGCTTTGCTCAGAATGGTATTTGCTGGTGAGCAGCATGATGTGCTGAACCAGAAAAACAAAACAAAACAAAAAACAAAACAAAACAACTGTAGCCCTGACTGATCTGTTGACCCAGAGCGTGAGCTGAGCCTCTTTAAGACACATTGGAGTCTGTTTTGAAATGTGTGCAGCGTGGGCTATTTAAAAGGGGTGGGGGAAGAAAACATGAGATCTGTTGGCAATTCAAAGGAAAATATAATTTATAAAAATATACAGAGCAAAATGAGAAGGAGCAGGGAAACGTAGATTACAATATGATGCTGTAAAAGCCCTGCCTTCCACAGCGTCATATGTTGCCATGACAACCCCACCTCCCACAGCAGGTGTGTTTATTCTCTCCATCTTCCTTAAATTTGCAAAAATGCTCAGTGAAAAAGAACACTAGAATAGTTACACTACAAAAATTTTATAAATACCAAACTCATTGAGCTTTACCCTGAGCTAAAGGCAACCGCCTCTTTCTAGCAAGAGTGAAGAAACAGCTTCCATCTTTTTAATTGCATGCGGGAAGATGCATTATTTTTGTCAGTGTTAACTTGGCTGTTAAAAAATTCCCACTCATCTTGGGTGCACTCACATCCCCCAGAATAGGCTTAGATCCCTCCAATATAACCATGCATGAAGTCACAGAACCAATGAAGTCCCTGTGTTCTGGATTTTTGTTCGTTCCATTTTTTGTTTTCATTTCTGGGGGCTATGAAAGGCTACACATTCAATGGAAACCAGGCTTTGAATATTGATCTTTTCCTGAGTGGCATGGCCTAGTTTTCTCCTGTGAGCATCTGATACTCAGTTCCCACTCAGCTATGTGGTCACAAGAGAAAACAACCAAGACTCCAGTTTCATTGTTCTCAACCTGTGGGTCATGAAAACTCTATCTCTAAAAATATTTACACTAGGATTCATAGCAGTAGCAAAATTACAGTTACGAAGTAGCAATGAAATAACTTTGTGGTTGGAGGTCACCACAACATGAGGAACTATATTAAAGGAAGGTTGAGAACCACAGCTCTGGTTGCTATGTCCTTAAGCTAAGCTATTCCATAGATTAGGTTTATTAATTATATTTTGAATTAATGATATTTTCAATTTAGCACTAACTTATTGGGAACTAATACACTGTAAGTTGAGCATCTGCAATAAAAACAAAATTTCCAGTCACATGACACATCTTAGGCTAGTTTATAACCCTAGCTGCCACCATGGACTGCTCAACCACATTACTTAGTGCATAGAGCAGTTCCACAAATGAGCTCATCTTTAGAAATGGAGAGATTTCTTACTAAGAATTTTCTACATGTCTTCCATATATATATATATATATATATATATATATATATATATATATATATAATCAGCAGAATTGGGCCCTGTCTTCTATCACACACCCCATGCTCACTTCTGCAAGATGTCAACCATCAAGAGCTGAGCAGTGGTACCCTTTAGCCAGCTTAGGGTTCAGATGGTTCGACAAATCATCTGCTCTTTTCATCCCTGTCCCATCCCGAAGAGAACAGAGAGAGACACGTAGGAGGTTCCTGACTGAAGTTTGAGAAAACCAAGCACCCCAAACTGCTCTGACTGTGATCTGGGCTGACGTTGGAAAAAATCCTTCCATTTTTCTCTCTGTTCTTTTTAGAATCCTAATCTTCATTTCAACAGGAATGAAGCTTAGTCTCTGCCATTGCATGACTTATCAGACAGACTTCTATCTCAGCACCTTGAACATGTAAGGGAAGGTTTGGCTACTCGTAACCTTAGGAGTCTCTCTCAGGTCTGTAGCTGCAACTGATTGCCCTATCAATGGATGAGGCCACTGCAGGTCCAGGGCACAACACAGAGTTACTGAAGTTCACATCCATGAGACTAGAGGACTTCTTCAGTGAACAGCCATCCTGGCACCCTCCCCACCCCCATATATAACAGCAAGAACGTAATCTGATCACAGAGTCGGGGCTGGAAACAGAGTTTGACTCATGCTCCTGTTTAATTATTGGATGCATTTAATCCTTTCTTCAATCTCAGACTATTATTTGCAGCCAAGGTAATTAGAAAAAATTAGATCATATATTAAAAGGATTTTTTTTTGTTTACAAAGAGCTTGGTCCAATGGATTAAACATCTATAAAATGAGTCAGAAAAAAAATTCAGTAGATTTCCTCCAATATCTATAACTAGAAATTTTGTATTTAGTGTTTCAAACAGAAACTTGGTAATTCTCTTCACAGAATCAAAATCTTTTGAATATTGAACATATAAAGATAAGTATGCACAGTTATACACACATGTGTGTGCACTTACACATACATACATACACACAAGGAGGCAGGGAAGGGGGTTAGGGAGAGAGAGAAAAAATTATAAAGCCATATACTTCTCTGGTTCATATGCTTTATGGAATTTCCCGAATTCATAACTGATAGAGTGCTTCCTCTCTGACAGAGGTGGCCAAAGATGTTGCTTTCAGCAATTCGATATGGGCAAAAATTGAAAACATGCTCCATTTGCCCTCTAATAACAAGGAACTCTTGTTCACACACTGAGATGTTTTGAAAATACTCTGCTTTGAGTTGTAACAGAAGAGAGGAGCTGCTTATAATTCCTAATACTGAATATTTCAGCTCATAGTGAACTTAAGCAGGAACCCCGAGGGACAGGGTATCTTCTGGCATCTACTGCTCAGGTCAGTTCTGGATAAGAAGTACCAGATGAAAAAAAAAAAAAAAAAAAAAAAAAAAAAAAAAAAAAAAAAAAAAAAAAAAAAAAAGAAGTACCAGATGAAGCTCCCCTATGAGACAAGGATGCTGAGCTTACACAGAGCACACTGTAGAAGGAGCAGTTCCATGGCTGGAGTCCCTCTCTTATAACGTAATGGCAAGCATCGCTCTCTAGTACAAACCTAAATATGTTTCAATGAAGTGACAACTGCAGTTTTCCAAGCAGCATCAGTGCTGATTTCAAGGCATGCACAAAAGCAGAAATGACAGTTAATCTTTATTATCAGTTTGCCTGGGTTTGAAATGACCTACGAGACACATTCTGTGAGCACTTGAGAAGATTAACTCAGGATGCAAAGAGCCATCCTGAATGTGGGTAACACTATCCCATGGGCTGGGGTTCTAGAATATTACAAAAGGAAGAGAGGAGAAATCAAGTTCAGGACCATTCATCTCTTTCTTCTTCCTGTGGTCATTGTATGGGCAGCCATCTTGCTACCATGCCTTCTCTATCTCTGCCAAGGCCCACAAACCATGACCCAAAAATAAAGCCCTTTGCCATTGTAGACTAGATGTTTTGTGGGGGCTTACAGTTAAAAGGTTGTCTTGAGTTTCAGTGTCAGAGTTTATAGACTCAGGGGTTTTGAACAGGGCTGCTCATGATTACAGAAACTTTTAGAGGTATACTAAATACATTTTGAATTATGAGATAAATATTAGACCTTTGGAACTGGCTGGAGAGGGAGTCTTACGGTTTGAAGTAATGTGCTTGTGTGTCAAGTTGAGAGAGGGTAGACTTCTGACATTTAATCTTCATTGCCACATTGGCCAGATTTAGAATCACCTAGAAGACACAGCTCTGGGAGTGTCTTGGAGGACATTTCCAGAGAGGTGTCACTCAAAGGGGAAAACCCACCCTGGATGGGAATGACACCATCTCATGGGCTGGGGACACAGACTAAGTAAAAAATGTGAGCGACAGAAAGAGGAAGCAAGTGCATAGGAGCACCCATGCCCCAGCCTTCCTGACAGTGGGCACAACATGACCAGCCATGTCCACCCCACTGCTTTGCTTCCCTGCCAGCATAGACTATGCCCCCTGCTCCAATCAAAGAGCCCAAAGAAGCCTTTCCCTCATTAAGTTCCTCTTGTCAAGAATTCCACCTGGGCTCTTAGGATAGCATCTATAGGAGCAGTTAACAAACATCTCTCCACAGGTACTGATTTATTTTGCATCTCGATCTTGTACAAAGTAAACTGATTTCTATCCTTTCAACCTAAGAAAGCAAGCTGAGCTTCCGGCTGAAGGACAGAGGAGATGTAACACAGAAACCTATAAACAAAGGAGCGTTGGGCTTCACCATCAACCATGGGACTCACTTTTGATTTAAGATAATTAATAGTTTTGAACTTTATATGAAATATAAACCAATTAAATACCTAGCCAGGGAGGCCACTTCCTGCTGATAGGCATCATCTCAAATTAATCTCCTCATGAGCCAGGGCTGAGGAAGGCTGTAAGCGCCATCCTCTGCTTTGGAAGACGGCCAGTGTTTTCCGCTAGCATGCTCAGACTTCAGCATTCAGCAGAAGAGCATCGATTCTGTTACCATCCCGGGCACTGTGCACAATTCTCTGGGAGCACAGCACAATGAAAGCAAAACACACAAGAGACACCTTTAAGAAAGCCCGGTAATTAAAAACAGCTGAGTGCTATCACACTCTAATTCGGCTCCAGAAAATAACAGTAATGACCCTGGATAGTTTGCAAAGTTTTCTGTACATATCCTCTCTGGGTGTGAAATGTGTACCTCTTCAAGGGGAGAAAAGTAAGCCATGGGTGCCAGGGGAATTTCTCATATAGCCAGGTGGGAAATGAGATCCTGTTGTTAAAACACAGTGTGTTGCCCTTGGGCATGCTAAGTATTCTTACTTAGAAAAGTACCCGTCTCATGTTTCATGGGAGAAGTCCGAGTTGAGGTCACTCAACTTGTGGGGAACCTGTTGAGACATTTTTATAGTCTCTAAGTTTCTCCTCCTGTTCCAGGCCCCCCACAGTGAATGTTGTGTCCCTGCCCCAACTCCACACATTTTAGAAATCTCATTTGACAAAGGAGCTTAATAAAAGAGAGCTGAACCCGAGAAGATTCTTCCCAGGTGACACTTTCCAGGGTGGAGGCATTTTTTTTTTTTTGATGGAATGATAGAGCTCTGGTGTCCTTAAGTTCCATCTACTCTTTCTGAATCCACCCTTTGCACCATTTAGCCAAGGGAAGGAGCTTGACTGGTAGGAACGGGACTCGAGTGTGCTTTAAGCTGAATTCAAAACCTTCCACGCAGACCGACAGTTCAAAATAGTTCTTACTGTATTGCTCTGGGGCAGAGGTTAAACCTAGGACTTGCCTTTCTTTCAGACCACATGTTACTAAATGATTGATGGGTTTCCTTGTTTGTATCCCGATGTTCTTGTAAGTTATACAAGTTTTTCCAAGGAGGCCACCCCACCCCTGCAACCACCTTGGGTGGGAACTTTATTTTATGCTTGAGTTTTATTCATCCAGGAGGCTGACTGCTAAGCAAGGTGACCAGTTACTTAAAATAAATAGATGGAAGTACAGGAAAGGAATCCACAATTGCCAGTAATTGCCGCCGAATCTCACTTCCCAATTAAGTGGTTGCAAGCCCTCGACAGCAGCCACCACAAGGGCAGGGGAGATATTTGTCCTCTAGTGGCTCTTTAGAGGCCAGGGACTTGAAGGTAGTGATTTGAGAATGGCCCCAGAGACCAAGATGTTTGAATTCTAGGTCTCCGGTTGGTGGAACGGTTTGGGAATCCCTTTAGAGTTGAACCACCCTTTTGCAGAGGTTGCATATCAGATATTTACATTACGATTTGTAACAGTAGCAAAATAACAGCTATGAAGTAGCAACGAAATAGTTTTATAATTGGGGTCACCACAACAGCGAGGAAACTCTATTAAAGGGTCATAGGGCTAGGAAGGTTGAGCAGCATTGCCTTGGAGTGTCTGTACATAAATGAATCTCATCAGGAACACAAGGCAAGATAAGAGAAAGCCTCTTCTATCCCGAGGAACAGATTTAGATTGTAGTTGTGAAATAACAGAGTAGAAAAGGAGGTTCTGGCAGTAACTGTAACATTCTAACCAGACAAGAACAAGAGGCCTGTATGCTGAGCCTCTGTGGAGGCAGCCCACTGTCTCTCACCCATACATAAATGACCAACTAACGGTGCCAAAAGCTTGAGAAGGTTCGGCTGGGCAGCCGAATACAGATACCCGGGTGGGGGTGCGGGGCTGGGGGAGAGCTGATTTCATTAGAAACTGAGTCCCTTGAGCTGCAGTGATCATCATCTTCCAGACTGAAAGATGGATGCCATTCTACTAAGGAAGCAGCCCAGGGTTGACATTAACAATGTCAGGAGTGAAAATCACACAAAAAATATACAGCTGACTTCATTAATGCACAGTAGCTATCCTATCTACTGGGAGTCGGAGGCAGAATGATCATGAGTTCTAGGCTCTCCTAGGATACAAAACCCTGTCTCAAAAATCGTAAAATCTAAACCTTCCCACCCCCAGTATTCCCCACCCCTAGGGGACTATCAATATTCTATCATGCTTAGAATATTCTTAGCTCTTTTCCTTAGAAGCTCATGAGGTCCCACCCCTCCCTCACAGCCTATAGGCAGCTAATAGCTGTTGAAAGGGGGGAAGTCATATTACTTGTGGTGCAGCCACTGGCGAGTTGTTCTTAAGTTACTTCCTAAGGAAATAACCCTCCATTCTTGTTCATTACACCATCTCTCATCATATGCAGTGGGGCACACATGCTGGGAAGCAGAATGAACTCCTCAGGAGTGTGGAAAGGATCAGAGAGGACAGTGAGAGATGGAATGGTCAAAGTACACACACACACACACACACACACACACACACAGGTGTGTGTATGTGCATATATATGAAATGCATAAAATTCTTAAATAATTGCACATAGAACACACACATATATATAGAACTAGAACCTTATATATAATTATATGGTTATAGTTATAGTTGTATTTCCACTGCCTATGCATTATTGACTTATCCATGGGCATTCATGACATCTCTGGGCTGCCCACGAAGTGCCAGAACAGAGACATAGAGCTAGCTTGCTCTCATAGGGAAGGGCACACCTTGCCTGTGAGGGCACCCAATGCAGAGCCTGGCTACTCAGCCTTCAGTTTCCAAGGACAATCTAGTGACAAAGATGGGTGTTTTCTGCCTTTCCTTTTCATGGCAAACTACGCAAAAGTAGACAGATGATTTTTCTCATTTTTCTCTTATGCAACGTTGGAACCTGAAATATGTATGACTTGGATAAGAGCCTATTCATAACACCACCAGCAGGAGGCCAGAACATCTAAATAAGCGAACAACTTTCTGTGGAACGAGCAGACAGGATGGATTTCTGCAGTGTGCTGTCATGCTTTGGGAAGGGAGGAAAGCATCTGCCCTCTCGGAGGCTAGCCAATGTGTCTGAGGCTAGCCAATGTGTCTGAGGCTAGCCAATGTGTCTGAAGCTAGCCAATGTGTCTGAGGTCTTTAAGACAGCAAGTTCAGAATGGAGTGACTCTGCTGTAACCACAGCTGAGTGAGGAAGCTGTCATCATCAGGATCTCACTTCACAGGTGAAATAAGAGAGGCGAGTGAGGGTGATCCTGTGACATCGGATTCATGGCTAAGTGAGTGGCAGGGTTGGGTCTCTGGGCACCAGAGTTTAGAGGATCAGTCAGGTACATTCAAGAATAGAAGGCCCATCATAAGCAAGTGGATAGGCTAAGATATTCGAGAGTGAAAGGCCAAATGAATAATATATGTGCCAGGACAATAAATTCAAACCACAGGTGTCATACTGGGTGTACCATTACCTTAATTACTGTACAATGTGAGTGTGGAGAAACAAAAGGTTTTCTCATTATTATTAGCCTACTTAATAATAGTTATTTGTTGGGTCTTTAATATGTACTACAAGTAGTTCCAGATCATGAGTTAAATAGACACGGTCAGTCTCTTCCTTTATAATGACCACATCTTTTAATGCATGCCACTTGTATGTGCTTATGTGCCTGAATGTGCATAATGGTCTGTCATACAGGATACATGTATGCAACAACAACAAAAAACATATTTAGAATTTTTCACATTAAATATTTATAAGGATCCACATAGTAGTCCATGTTCCTCTCACTTTGACTCCTTGACATATTAAATTTGTTTAGCATTCTCACTCTGATCCACGGCGACATATTCCCAGATCTGTCTGAAATCAGAAATAGTATGAAACCCTATATGTGTATTATGTTTTGCATGCACATTCAGGCTGACGATGACTTTGAGCTTATAAATTACACAGTGTATGAGTTCAGCAGCAATTGCTACTGATAAATAGAATAGCTACAGGAATTTACTTGAGTAATTAGGTTGATGCAATTATTCTCTCTTGAAAGAAATAAGACCATTGACATTAATGAGATGATTCATCCCTGACTAGTGTGACCACAGGTAAATGGAATTGTGGGATGTAAATCACAGAGCAGGGAGGACTGCTGTATCTCAAAGCATAAGCATTCTATACCACCAAAAAGAAAAGGCTGCATCGAGATTCTGAAATTCCAGATGTGTGTTCCAGTTTCGGCGCTGATAATACATTCTCCCCCCTTGCTCTTTCATTCCTACCCAGCTTGGAGTGTTGCTAGGAAACTATATTACTCCTCACTCTAGACCACCAACTGTTTCTGTGTATTCTTCCAGTTGGCTCTCACAATTACCATGTGAAGGAAGCAGGCAGAATGACCACTGTGGTCTGATTTTATGGTGATGGTCTACCCTGGTCAAGTGAGATGAAAGTGTCATGCATGAGTCTCAAGGACAGCTCTTTGTCTCCAAGGAAAGAATGGGTAGATAAGGTCCACCAAGGTGCTCTGGAGACCACAGGTGAGCATATGACACTGTTGGTCTTTGAGGTTTCTGGACATTGGCTGCAAGTGAACAAGTCTCTTACATGTGTTGGTACAATATATGCATACACTTATGTACATCCCCCCTGTACATTTTAATTCATTTCTAGATGGCTTACCACCCATGAGCAATGTAAATGCCGGTTATACTATACTATACTATACTATACTATACTATACTATACTATACCATAGTATAATGATAACAAGAAAAAAATCCATTCATATCCAAGTGTTTGATATGGATCTAGTACTTCTGTAGTGTTTCTGATCCATTGTTTCTGTACAGAAGCAGGCCCCACAGACACAGAGACCTACGGGGAATCAATATGCCTTTTCTTCCAAGAAGAGGGCAGAGAGACACAGAGAGAATGATGAACTAATGGTAGCCTCAGGTCAACCACTTGCCAGCTGGGGTGTCTGGGGCAATGTAAACTCCCTAAACCTCATGTTTTCTTCCTTGTTTTGAAACTTGGGGTGGCATTTTTGCACTACTATGAGAACACAGTGACCATTTAAGTAAGTGTGTAACCAATGTAGCTAAACTAATGCTGTGCCCCGCTGAGCTATTATTATCTTATGAACGAAACTATGAGAGTCTCATCCATTTCTTCCATGCACTGGGGCAAGAAAAGACAAGGCTGGTCTCACTATAGTGCTCAGCTTTCCAGCCACGGGATCCTGGGAAACCAGTTCAGGAATTGGGAGTAGCAGAATTATCCCTGACTGAGACACAGAAATATGGAAATGGAGCTATTTCATGGCCCCGTGGTTGCCTGAGGTACTTTACATGGAAAAGCAAATCTTGTGAGGGTGTGGTAGCACATGTCTGTAATCCCAGCTGGAGGCAGACACGGCAGAATAGAGAGTTCTTTGTCTCTAAAGAAGAGTCAAGGACGGCATGAATTACATGAGACTCAAACACCAACAAAAGAAAACCTGCACATATTTCTAAAGTGGTTTTCTACAGAGATCAAACCCAGGTCCTTATTAATGGCTAGACAAATGAATGAATGAATGAATGAATGAATGAATGAATGAAGTATCTACCAACAAGCCACACAGCCTGAACCACCCTTCAGTATGAATTTCCAAATACAATCATGCCTTTCTTTCCTTTCTTTTCAGTGTAAGCTTCTATATCCCAACATGAAGAGATAATATGGCATTCACCTGTCAAGTGTGACTCAGGCACAGTCACGTGGAGAGCTTAAAGAAAATCACCATCTCTGGGGGATGAGCAGAGAGGTGGAAGAAGATAAAGACACCTCCAAACAAGGAGTGAACTTTATACACGAAGATGATAAAGCCCGTGACGGGTGACAGACACAGTAAGGAATTACTTCAGGAAGCACCTCAATTATGACTCATTACCTTAAAAAGACTTAATTGCAAGTGAGTAAGCCACAGTTGTGCAGGCGCCATTCAGGACGACAACCCGCCCATGGCGGCGCATCGATTTCAGAAAGTAAACACACACTTCTCTTGGCTTCTGTTCCTATTGCTTTCTTACCCCCTGGGCACGTGTCTCTAGCTGCATATATAGAAGAGGATGGCCTAGTTGGCCATCATTGGGAAGAGAGGCCCCTTGGTTATGCAGACTTTATATGCCCCAATACAGGGGAACGCCGGGGCCAAGGGGTGGGAGAGGGTGGGTAGGGGAGCAGGGCCGGGAGGGGGGAGGATATAGGGAACTTTCTGGATAACACTTGAAATGTAAATGAAGAAAATATCTAATAAAAGTTGAAAAAAAAAGTGAAAGCTTTGTTATTCACAGTACCTTCACGTTGTCTAAACAGACCTAGTAAGCATAAGGGACAGACATCTGGCCCACCTTTGACCAATCATATGGAAGACCCAAGGAGGTAATGACTCAGCCGAGATCTAAGACTAGAACGGGAATATAGAACAGGATAGCCCACTTTCTAATGTACTTCAGGGTATATTTTCCTCTGACATGTCTTCAGCTTCCACAAGCAAGGAACTATAAACACTAAAACAAAGGCAACAAATCAAGTTCTGCAGGCCCAACTATTTTGAGTGAGAAAAGAACAGTATCTCTTCTGAAAAGTGAGAAGCCATCACAGCCTAGCCATGAACTTTAAACAATGCATGAAAATCTTTCTGTAAAGGCAAAATGTCTCGGTTCGGGTGAAGGCACCTGCTACCTGAAGATGCAAACCTAATTAACTTGAGTCCTTGTCACTCACTTAAACTTGGGTGGAGAGAAGAGACTCTATAAACTCATCCTCTGAACTCCACACGTGTTCCATGCACCTTGTCACAACACATACAAATCAAGTATGCATACACACACACACACACACACACACACACACACACACACACACACTCAAATTAGTTAATCAGATAATTACATTTTTAAGAGGCTATTTCTTTTTAAAAACCTCATTCAAACAATCATCATAATATTAAACAATATAATGTAAAAAAAAATCCTCCTCTCAGTACAAATTATAATATCAGTGCCTAGTTACCTGGGTCAACATAGAAGATAATGCCCGGGAGATATCAGTAGGTGTTTAGGTCACAGTAAGCCAGGGGAGTTCCAGACAGAGCTACGTCCAGGTGTCCTGTGCTGAGACCTGATATTTTAACACCTATTGAAAACAGGTAATAAGACTTTACTAGTTGAGAAAGGACTCTTGCCTAAATTCCTGACTCTCAAAGAACTAATTTGTCCTAAATAAAATAAAATAAAATAAAATAAAATAAAAAGCACCAAAAGAAAATGCCTGTAGCCAGGGAAAAAGGAAAGGAAACTGGACAATTCTCTGTGGCTCTGGGCCAGGAAGAAATTTAGCTGTGACAGAAAGAGAACTCACTTCATCCATACAAGAACAACTGGGTAATACGCACTGAAGCCCACCACCAAAACAAAACGCTGAGAACCATTTTGTATGAACAAGTTAGAAGGTCTACAGACTCAACCAAATAAACATCCCCTGGTGAAGCTCACAGTAAAAATAAATACATAAATAAATAAATAAATAAATAAATAAATAAATAAACAAACAAATAAAAATACAGCCAAGATAAGATGTAAATATCCAAAAGGGAAGTTCTGAAGATGAGGTCAATGTGAGAATTTACACCGCCAAATTAGGAATGCTGATGGAATCTATAACATGAATGTAAACAAATAAAAACAACAGGAAGAATGAAAGTTAAGCGGTTTCAAAACAGCATGAGCCAAAGGCAGACAGACATGAAAAGGGCACAGAAATGTTGAAATGAACATGCAATTAAGATTAAAAGCCTAGCAAGTAGACTAACTATCAATTAGAAGTGTACTGCGGGCAGTATGGCAAATTGGAAACAAAAAGATTAGTGAAATACAAAAATAAATGACGAAGAAAGGAAAATAGAAATCAAAAAATTTTAAGGCATGTAATAAATTCTATGGAAGAAAAAAATCACATAAATCCTGAAGGACACATTGAGACAGCAGCTGAATATCAGAAATAATCACACACACACACACACACACACACACACACACCACACATACACACACGTAACACACACACATACACATGTGTATGCATACATACATGCATATACATACACATGCACATATATACACATGCACACACATATGCACATGCATGCCTGCATACACACATGCACACTCATGAGCACATACATACAGCACACAAATGTATGTGCGTGCACACACACACATACACACACACACACACACACAGTATTGAAGTACAGGTAACACAATGGCCCAAAGGAGAGAAGGCAGGAAGCAATGACATCTATCCATCTGATGAAAATAACTCAAAACCCTATATTCAGTTTAATTTTCATTGCAGATTTTAAACAAATTAATGACATTTTCACAGGGCTGGGACAGAGCTCAACGGAAGAGCACTTGACTAGAACTTACAAGCCCTAGGTAAAACCCATGCCTCCAAGAGAAATGGCTTGGATAAAGTTAAAGATCAAGGCTATCCCTGAAGTATTCACAGAAAAATGTATGCACGGAGAAGGAAAATTATATAAAAGGAACGGGTGGAAGCGACCATAAAGAAAGCATGCTCAACACATTTATCAATCTAAACAAACGTTACCTATAGAAACCCCTTGTGAAATAATTTGAACTTTGAAAATGTATAACACTCAAGCATCTTTGGGGACAGGCAAATAACAACAATGGCAGAAGCAGCAATGCTGAGTTTGATGGAGGGGGAGAAGAGGAGAGGCCAGGGAGGAGAAGGGACAGTAATGCATTTGATAAGTAAGAAAGATGCTGCAAAATCAAAATAGTGGGGGAAAATAAAAGAAAGACATTGAGTAAAAGCACAGATTAAAATGAGCCCCAATAAATCGCTGCAATAAATGTACTAACAGTCCTGCTTTAAACTGCAGAGATTTCAATTTTTAAAGACAGAAAACCCAATTATGTGGGGCTTAGTGGGGGGCACATTTAAATAAAAATGATATGGCTGATTTCCTAGTCACATATAGGAGATGTGGGCCAGCAATATGGATATGACAACATCTCTACAGAAAAAGGATTACAAAAGGCATTTCTATTTTGAGTAACAACAATGATACAAAAGATCGAATTTAACCACAAAGGAAGCTGTAAAGAAGGAACTCAGATAGAACAATACTAAGTCAGTGTACACCTAAGATACTGGGATAAACCAGACAAAGTCAAGTTTAACAGCATTACAAATAGCCCCTTTTAGTGGTCAATTCTACACATGTCAGAAGTGATAATGTAGCCAAAACACAGGAACAGTATTGAAGAACTTAATGCCACAATGTATACATCTTGATCGTGCACGTGAGTGTGTGTGTGTGTGTGTGTGTGTGTGTGTGTGTGTGTGTGTGTGTATACACATACATGCCTGGGTATGTGCACAGCACATGGCACTAATACTTTTACTTTCTATGCTCTTCTCACGTTCACATAGAAAAAAAAATCTGATTTTAAAACAGCCCCTCACTAACCCACACAGAACACAACAATTGAGACTATGTTAGACGTCATCAACTTACCATTCCGATCAAAATGTAATTAATGTCGCATGAATTTAAACATCAAGATAAAATGCAGCTGTGGGGCTGGAGGGATGCTCGGTGGTTAAGAGCGCTTGGTTTTCCTGAAGAGGGTGTGGCTTTGATTCCCAGCATGCACACAGAGATTAGCAACTAGGAGACTGTTCAGGAGGTCCATAATCTAGGAGCCTGTTCAGGAGGTCCAGTGCCTTCTTCTGACCTCCACAGGCACCAGGACTCACACGGCACACGTCCATACAGGCAGACAAAACACTCACACATAAAATAAAGTGAAGAAATCTAATACATCTAATAAATGAAAAAAATCATGGATAAAACAGTCTCAATGTGTTTATCATTATGATTTTTTTTTAATGTGGGAAGATGACAGTGAACGTATGTATATCAAAGGTGACAGCAGGCCTGAAGTAGGTCAGAAAGGAATGTTTCTCTTAGTGTGTGTATTGCCACCATGCTAGAAACCACCCTTTTGAATCATGCAGCTGGCAGGGAGATTGACATTTAATAATTTTACTTTCTAAGATATTTCTTTGACTCTAGAGGCTAAGAATGTTGTGATATGATCCAGTGATATGAATAAATTCTGAATTACATTTTATTTGTAATGAAGATTAATACATATAATTGTAAAGTACCATGAATCAGTCTTGTTTGTGACATTTACTTACAGGTACAACATATTCTAGCTTTGATGAGCTCAAGAAAACTCTTATATTTTAAAGAGAATGAAGACAAAACAACTAGGAGATACAGTAACTAAGGTAAGAAACTTATTTTGCCCATGTTATTGGGTCATTTTAGCACAAGTACATGTAATTTGTGGAGCTCAGATGGTCAGAAAATACATATGTTTAATACATAGTTAAGACAACAGTAGTTGTGTGTCCCATTATTAGCAGTTTGGGGGGATTGTTTACCCTTGTGAGGTGGAAACTGCCATAATATTGAAAAATAAACCCAACAGCAGATGATCTAAGCTTTCAGTTTAATGACTAAACAGATAAGCCAAAGAAAACAGGAGTAAGGAAGCCACAAGAGTATAAGCAAAGGCTGTAAAACTGGAGACCTGTAAGCAAGAATGATTTTAAAAAAATACAAGAGAAAAAATAATTTTGATCAAGATGATGAGAGACAAGAATAAAACCATTAAGAATAAAAGAGGCATATGAATACAGAAGGAGAACCTTACGGTTCCTAAAAAAAAAAAAAAAATCATTCTCTAAGCAACAGCAAAAGTTCAAATTATATAAACATATACGTCATGCAAAACTGACTCAAGAAATACACAGATAAAACAAATAGCACTGTGACTATAGATATTAAAACAACAGAATCATCATCCAAAATCTAATCTATCCATATAACAAAACTACCAAACTGACAGGTAAGTTTTTATAGCCCTATAAAGAAAACATGTGGTGTGTGTGGGGGGGGTGTTGGGGGGCTTCAAAGCACATGAAAATTCTACAAGAACTAAGCACCTCAATAATGGTAAATAAAATTATCCTTGTTAAAGTTGATAAGCAGTAAGATTTTCAATTGACAAACAAAACAGAAACGAAACAAACAACAACACCAAAAAAAAAAAAAAAAACCCTGCTGTTATTGTAAAGATGAGAACAGTGTGACTCTAATGCCCTGACATCATCTTTATAATGCCTGAATTCATCTTTAGAAAGAAAGGAAAAATCTACTGCCTTCCCTTTTCAGACTGAAAACACGTGGGTGACCCTGAACATATGTGGTGCACTCAAGAGAAAAGAACCTGGACCATTCTGTGGGCATGATTAGGTCCGAGCACATGGTGGCAGGCACATGGTATGTACAAAATGAGATGCAAAGACCATGAACTTCATCCTGCCCCTCTCTAGATGACACATGAGCTTGGGACAAACTAGAGGAAGCATAGGGCAAGTCAAGGAGACATATTTTTCAGAGATAAGGATCTCTAAATCTAAGAACATACACAAGTTTTAAGACTCATGTTTTAAACTCAAGGCAGCCTGAAGCCCAGAACAGGCATCTTCAGGAGCCAAATGTTTTGCCTTTCAAAAATTGCAATAATAATAATAATAATAATAATAATAATAATAATAATAATAATAATAATACAATGTGCCCGCCCAGGTAACAAAAGCAAATAAAGCGCCCTCAGGGAGACCCCAATGCTCTACAGGGGCATACAAGGACTCCTGCAACAAAGACCAGAATCCAGTTACTTTAAAGATTAAAGACAGTGATATATCCTTGCACATAAGATTCAGTAGGCAAAGTATGTGGGGCTTTCTGTACAAATAAAGAGAATCAATGCATTTCAAGAAACGCATGCACAGTGAGACTCTAGAGTGTACAGACATGAGGTCCTAAGGAGAGGCGAGGAAGTGCTTTGCTCCAAGGTGGGCTAAAATCACTGAACTTGTTTCTTTTCATTCAGCTAAACTGTTCTACACACACCCATCTCATCAATTCTACAATCAGGCTTGCAGGACATTTTATAACCGCAGACCTTCATCTCTAGCCAAATAATGAGGACGTTGACTTTTCCCCCAATAACCAAATAAAGCGAGGAGAAGATAAGTTGACTTAGGCCTTTTGTAGAACAAGATGAACAAGTGTGCTTTCAGATTTGTAAGACTACTTCCAAGACCTGAAGCAATGCAATCTAAATAGCCATTCTAAGTTCACCATTGTTATTTAAACCTCCTACAAATGTTCTTTGGTGCAACCTGTTCATCCATGTTTAGATTAATCACTGGGAATGTTTCTCCATGTTCTCTGAGCAGGTAAGTCCTAGCACACCAGGTACGTCCACTAAAATGCCCCAAACGGAAAGCACGGTTTCTATATGAGCTGGCATGTGTGCTGCCCCATAAGCTTATACCTCCATGTGTGGTGAACTCTATCACCTTCCCAAATGTGAGCAAATTAAGCTACCTGTGTAAGCGAACCGCTTCCAAACAAAAGTTTTCAAACACAAAAGATAAAACAGAACCTGCTAATTTTGAAATAAACCTTGCTATTAAAAATCAAATCTTGCAAATAAATTAAAACATCATTTGCTGACATTAACCAGACTCAAAGTCTATACAGCTTAATGAACTTATATACAGTTAGAAATGACATTAGATGCTGAAGCTGAGCAGTTACAATGTGAGTGGTTTTTTGTTGTTGTTGTTGTTGTTGTTGTTGTTCTAATTCTGCATGGATACTTTGGTCTTGGATATAGGTAAGTGCATAAACTATATTTGATACATAAAATGTAAAGATTAAGCACAAAGCTCCATGGTTTCTGTTTCAGAACTTATTTTCCTGGCCTGTGAAGTTGTTCTGCAGTACCTGGGCAGGCTTACTCAAAGCCAAAGAGAGAGTGGAGGGTCTGGGGGGCAGGGTGATGCTGATGAAAGACTTGAGGGTATGTGGAAAGGAGACTTTAGTATATCTGGGTATTTGCACATCCCTTCAGGAGCAGCCAAGGAGGCAAGAGAAGGCTGGGTTGCAAAATAGAAAGAAAATAGCAAAGACTCCAAACAACAGATTTCCTTTTTAACTTGAAAATTCCACTTCCAGTTCTAAGATCCATTTCTTTCTCTTTACATCGGGGAGCCAACACCTGTCAACTTGAAGCTCTCTCTGAGAAAAAGACAAGAATGGAGTGATGTCATCTCTGCCCTGCCCCAGTGGCCAGAGAAGTACACAATCCAAGGAAGGCAAATGGAGTGGAAGGACACATGTGCAATGTATTGTAAATCTGGTCAAATCTGGTGTTGAGATGGCATAGTGGCCTGTGAAACAGAAGAGGGCTAAGACCATGGTTAACAGAGATGTGAAGGTGCCTGTGTGCAAACTGTGACTCACATAAGCATGGACACTTTTAACCAAGTTCCGCACAGTTAGGATGATGGTGTCCATTAAGATGACTGGAATACCACAGCTGGGTTGAGAGGACTCCCAAAGGCCACCCAAGAGAACAAGAGCTCAGGGATTAACACAGAAGGCAAGAAGCACAGAGACAGAAAAAAAGAAAAAAAAAGCCACCTAGAACTGTTGCTCTCTGGAGCACCATGGCCATTGTCACCAGCAGCACGCCTGCCTTGACAACCAGGATTAATGGACAAAGCCACTCTCCTCTAATCCTTACTCCAGAACACTCTTTCAGGGAGGACCAAAGATGAGGCATCAGGCCTTCCTCCTGCCTAGAACTGGGTCTCTCCACCCACCAGCAAAGCTACCTCATGTCTCCGCTTCCTCTTCCCCAAAACAGGGCCATCATATCTACCCAGGATGAAGGCTGTGAAAATGAGGGATAATGAACTTAAGTGCCCACTAGCGGCTGTTATTAGTGTAATTAATCTGATTAAAATAATCAGGGGTGAAGAACAGAAGAGGGTGTCAGAGCAGAAAAGCAGTAATGGGAAAGGTCACAAATGCAGCCCTCCTGGGGCTCCAACTCAGGCACAGGCAGGGATCCAGAGGCAAGCTACCTGTGTGCATCTGGTGGGTCCGACTTTGTCGGTCATAGTATGGACTTTCCAGCTTTGGTTTCCACCTCTCTCAGGTGAGAGTATTCACAGCTACACATCCATCCCTACAGGGCAGGGATGCTGTGGGGGATGCTGTGAAGAGAGCATCTCAGGCTATTATTAGAGACCATGAGCTTATGTGGCTGTTTGCTTGATTCTGTAAGTCCATGATTTGCTTGATGCTATAAGTCCATGTCCCTTATACCATTGCTCAGATGGAATTAAAACAAGCACAGCTAGTCAGTCATGCCAGAGCCAGCAATTCCAGACTGCAAAGTCATTATGTAGCGTAGGACACCTTTGCTTACCACCATTACAGGCTAATAGATTTAATCTAACCTCGGAAGTCACTGCCAGGCTTAGCTTGCAAGTTCTACACTCTTACAAACCATCCCACCACCTGCTTAGACCCACCCCTTTTCCAGTCATGCTTTTTGTTTCTCTCTAGAATGCTGTTTTTGGTGAACAGCTCACACTATCCAGACTCCAGTCATCCTTGAAAACAGTCTGTATAAGTCTGGCCAGGATGTGACCCCTGCATCTCTCCACAGCCATATTGCATTTGCTCTGCTCCTCTGTTGTAACCATCAGTGCCTCTCCCTGATCATCAGAAAGGTTCCCTAGAAAGGCTGAGATGTATGGAAAGCTGCATCCCACAAGGTGAATGAAAAAGCATAGGAAACACCTCGTTCTTCTGACCTCATACATTTTGAACAGTACAGAGATAGTGAATGTGCTTTAATACTACATACAGAGTAAAATTGTGAGCATGCGTTATAATGGAGTGATCAGGCTAACAGATGAGAAAACGGGTTGAGCTTGAGGATGGGTTAATTATTTGTGAATAGCTGGTCTCCCTGGCTCCAGTTACCTCTAAAGAAGAAAAGGCTTTCTAGAGTGAGGAACCCAGAGAGCCCAGAGAGAAAGAACAGGGCACTGGTATTGTAGCGGCAAGCATTTAGGTGTCCACAGTTCCAGTTTAAGCACCTCATCAGTAAGGGACATGAGGAGGGTCTGTGTCCTGCCAACACACCGCACCCTCTCCCATCCAAGATCTTGCCCATTTCCGTTCTCTTCTCTACTTGTAGATGATATACAATCTAGCTAAGCCCTGCCTCACTCAGCAAGCAGATCTCCCTCAACTTTGGCACAGAGCTGTCAAACTTGACGCTCAAAGCAGAAGTCCACAGTGGGTCTCTATGCTAAGGGCCAGTCTTTCCCGGTTTTCCAAGGCCAGCGTCGGATTAAGAACAGGAGATCTTTCAACCACGGGAGCTAATCTGTCTGTCCAAGGCTGCCTTGGTGCAGGAGGAGCTGGCCACTATCTGAGACCAGCTACTTGCCTACTTGGCGAGTCACCCACCAGGATCCCCAGTCTGATCGTCCCCGCCCCCACCCACGGGTACAGTTCCTTACCAATCTTGGCCAAGGAGGCTAGTAGGATCCACAAAGTGATCTCGAAAGGGATTTGCACGTGGGGGTAATCCAGGGTGAACACGGGCAACCGACTTTCCTCGAACGGCGTCGTTCCCGGGGCCACCACACTGGCAGGACTTGGCGGGTTGGAGCTGGCACCCCTGGACCTGGGTGCGTCCAGCAGGGTCTCGGCCAGCGCGCCCGCCGGCACTGCCACCTGCAGAGACAGCAGCAGCAGCAGCAGCAGCAGCCAAGACAGTGGCGCCCGCACGCTGTGTGCGGTGCCTGGGGGGCCCATGGGGTCGGCGGCTATGGGCGCAGCAGAGGACGCCGGTGTAGGGATCTGGGTTCCCTCAGCGCATCGCGGAGGGGACAGCACTACTAACTAAACGGGACTGCGAGAGTACCACGCCACCGCCTCCACGGGGTCCGGGCCCTGTCGCCAACAAGCTCGGTGGGTGTGAACCTCTCAGGGCCCGGAGGGGAGCGCGCAGCGACAGGAGGCCACTGCGCGGTCCCTCGGCCGCGCTCAGCCGCGCTCAGCCCCGCTCAGCCGCCCTCCGCCGCCGGCCGCCCTCCCATGCCTAGCAGCTACAGGCCCTGCCCGGGGCGGCCCTAGGGCGGGCGGGGACGGGGACAGGGGCGGGGCGGGGCGGGAGCGGCGCCCGGGTGGCGGGGCGGGAGGACGCGGGGACCCGGTGCGACGGGCACCTGCCGCAACCCACAGTCGACGCGGGGACGAAGGTCGCGCCGCTCTCTAGCCCGCACCGAGGACCAAGAGCCGCTGTCCCTGGGAGTCCAGGAACTGTGGGTGCACTAGGTGCGCGGTGCGCACGGTGGCCTGAGCTGTCCCCGCCCCGGAGGCAGCGTCGGCCGTCCATCAGGGCTGGGACCGACGCGACCCACGCGTCGCGCCCTGCCCCCTCCCCCGGCAGGCTCCTGCAAGGAGACACCCCGGGGCGCTGGCACGCGAGGAGGCGCCGCGGGCTCAGGCAGGGAGGCGACGCCGGGCGCGGCCGAACTGGGGAGCCTTCGCCACTGCCGGGTCTGCAGAGACCGACTCACCGAGGCGAGCCGCTCGGGTCCTCTGAAAAATGAGAAGGAAGAGCTGCGCTTCGCTCCCCTCAGGAGCAAAGCACCTTGAATACAGCCTGTTCTCTGCGCACCGAAACTCCCGGTTGAGAACTCAGCTCTCCCACGCTCTCCCAGAACCCTTGTCTTTCCGCTTTTCCACTCCTTGTAACAGTGTGCACTGCACTTTTCTTCCCTCCCCCAGCTTTGGGAAAGAAGTCTCTGTTTTTAGGCTTCGAGGTGAATCTGTCTAAGGGCATCAGAAACATAACTATTTCGTGGAAAACCAGTGATTTGCCTAGCTTAGACGGACTTGTTCGGCTAATTACAGGACGGGCTGCGGTTTGGAAAAGCGGGATTCTCCCAGCGCCAACTGGCCCTTCTCCGGAGCCTGACCTTCCGCAGGGGCCTTGCCAGGTGCCCTGCCTGCGATCCCACTGTCCCGGTGTCCTCACGGTGAGAAAATGAAAGGAACCGAAAGCAAACCATCTGCCTCCCACACAGTTTCCCCTCAACTTATAAAATAAAATTCTTCTCTTTTTCCACATGGTTCCAGCTCTTGTTTACACACACCCCAGTCTGACACAGAAAGTTCTAACAGAATCTGTGAGATGTCAGTCAGCAGAGGCCACCTGGGGAGAGGCAAGCAAAGAAGCTTTGAGCCTGGGAAAGGAAGGGGCCATTCTAGCCCGAAGTGGAATGAGTCTCAGGGTTGATACAGAACCGGTAGGCACAGAATGTCGCTGTTGATGTATCAGTTTTCCAGCTTTGAAGTGGAACTGGCTGTGAAGATATTTCTGTTTCCTTGTAAAGATTTAGTGTAACAGGCACAGCTCATCCCTTTTCCTCCCTGCTGGGCATTAGCATATCAACGATGATCCCTCACCTCTTTTCTAAGAAAGGACTTGTTAGCTAAGTACTTTCTTTCTCGAATTGCCTTTCTTAACAGAAGAGGCGCTGGGAAAGCTCTTTCACTTGAATTTTTGGTTATCAGAAATACCGAAGTTGAGAGGGAGAAACTGTATCTGTTTTACAGGTGAGGCACTGCATATACACGAACACCCTTCTAGATTAAAGTTCTAGAGGGTATCCACACCCAGGCTTGACCTCACTAAAGCTGGTTCCACCCTCACACTACTAATTCTAGATTATTTGTCAAATAGAACAATGAAGAATATTTTAGGGGTGTTTAAAACCATAACTCTTAATAGAATGAAGTTCTGTGGAGAGTAAGCAGCCAGTTTCTGGGGTGTGGTGATGCCACAGTGGCCAAGCACACAGTCAGACAGTTATTCTTAGATGTGATATCACAGGAGAGCAAGCACACAGTCAGACAGTTATTCCTAGGCATGAGATCTTGAGAACGGCTGTGCATCATAGGATAAATGACATTCCCCATCACTGTCTAGAGTATCTACACAGGTCATGGATGCTGGAGTCACTGTCCTTTGTAAATCTCTGCTACTGCAAAGACCAATTGGTTTTCATAAAACTTGGGAAAATCTTTTTATTCAGTCTTGTGGGTGAAAGAGGGGAGTTAAAGAGCAACCTTCTGGGGCTGGGGAATGGCTCAGCCCATGCAGACCTGCAAGTAGAGCCAGCATGTAGACCTGAGTTTGAATCCCAGAATCCATGTGGTAGTATTACACACTGTGAGCCCAGTGTTCCTCTGGAGAAAGAACTGAGACAAGAGAATCCCCAGGTGATCTCAGGCCAGAGATAAGTGAACAAGAATAGACCCCTTTCAAACAAGGGACAGGGCGAGGACCAACAAACACCTGAGCCTGTCCTATGAACTTCAACCATGTAACACACACACACACACACACACACACACACACACACACACATGCTTTCATCTTTTACCCAAATCAAATAAAGAATTACATGTATCCTGTTATGTTTACATCTTAAATCTGTCTCAGTGTTTTATACACTAAAAGCTGGTCACTAAGAGGAGTGGTGTTATATGGCTGTGGACACATAGGAGGTGAGCCCTAAGGGTAAAAAGTTAGGTCATTGAGGGCAGAACCTTGAAGGGCACTTTGGGGCCCTGTCACATCTCTCTGTCACTTCCTGGCCACCATGAAGTATGTAGTTTTCTCTGTCATGTGTCCTGCTGCTTTGCCACAGGCCACAGAGCAATGGCATCCACTAACCTTGAACTGAACACTCCTCACTGAAGGTGAAAACAAATCTTTACTCCTTTATCCCTTTCCTTGGTGCAGTGTTTGACACAGTGAGTAAAGTCAACGTGGCACCTACCTACGTTACCATTGACTTGGCCATTTCTTCAAAGGGTCCTATGGAAGAGCTCAGCCCCCAAGACCTCTGCTTTCAGCTGTATCCACAGAACGACTGAAAGCAACACTTAGATATCGTCTGAACTAACTTAAAACCTGTTAGTGGCTTTTCCAGCACCACTTAAAAAGACCATAATCTTCCAACGACTTTCCCAGTGACCTGGGTTTCTTCCTCCCACTCCCCTTCTCTAACCCTCCTGCTCTATGACCAGTCTCACTGCTCCTCCTTCAGGGCCTTTGCTCATTCGGTTACTGGTACAAAGGAGCAGCACCTCACACTTTGCTGAGTCATCTTTGAGGACTCAGCTCACAGGTAACTGACTTCATGACATCTTACCTCACGCCTGCTTTTACGCCCCTAACCGTATCTCTTGTAACTTCTCAGAAATTGATCACTGTATTTTCCCGTACTGCACGGCTCTCGTAAAAATGTTGACAGATGGTTGACCTGCTTGATGCAATTTACTCTTGGTTCCAAGCACAGGGTGAGGAATATGAGATGACCACACACGTGCCAGATCAATACAAGTATGGTTTGACAAGAAGCCTCGAGGCCTCCGTTCTTCCTCGTGGTGGGCACCCTCACTCTGAAAATAGACACAAGGTCCCTCTGGCATCCCACCACACACTTCTATCTAGTGCTTTCTGACTCATGCCGAGGGCTTCGTGTCTCTATCCTTCCCTACCAAGATGCTGTGAGGATCCAACCACACTGGAAGAACTCTAGATATTTCCAGGAATTATAATTACAGGTTTGAGACTCTTTTCCTCAAGTAACACCAAAGTGCTTACAATTCTTCTCAGTGATACTCTGGCTCCATCACCTCTTCACCTCTAGTGGTCTGTTAGAACATCAGTGCAGTTAGTGGAGACCATTGACAAGAATCACTCCTACCGGTAGCCTTCAAGCAGGCCAGGGTCCTGGGACTATTTAAAGATGAAGACTGGCAAGGCATTTATTACAGTTTCTAGATACAAGAGAAAGCAACTAGGAAAATAATCCTAAATTACCAAGAGAAAAGATACCCATATAAATAATAAAGTTGAGATTAGAGCCATTATTAAACACACACACACACACACACACACACACACACACACACACAAAAAGAACAACAAAAAATTAGTTTTATACACCAGCCTCTGCTTCAGCAACCTCTAGAGGATACCTAGGTTAACATCCATACCGAGTTTGGGTTAGGGAAGAGTTGGGTACCTGGTTCTTCCATGTGAAGAAACAGCCTGGGACTCCATACCCTACCAACTATGGAAATCACTGTTTGCAAGAATTCCAGTGGGCTGAGTATGCCATCACTATCATTGCGATGAAGGATGAATAGGGTGCGGATTGCTTGTGAGTGGTAGTGGCCCCCTGGTGCCACAGCAGGGCGCCAGTGCTCTCTTTACAGGACAGTGTCAGTCTCAGTCCTAGTGTAGGTCTACTAAACCAGCCCAGCCTGAGCTAGATCGCTGGGCAGGAACCAAAGAATGACTCGACAAGACAATGCTAGCTCGGGGTCTGCATTCCACAATACCTAAGACCAGAAGCACTGGGGTTTGGGACTCCTCCACCCATATTTGGGGACACTTGCACGAATGTAAAGTGTTGCTTAGTATGTTTGTGCTGTCACTGTGATCCTTGACACTGGGTCAATTTTCCACTTGTGCACTCTTGTCAGCATTCAAAACACTACAGATTTTGCAGGGTTTTATGTTACAGATTTTTAGATAGACATCAACCTGTCCTGCCATGCTCTTCACAAACCCTAATGATCTTGACATATTAATACATCACGCTATTCACATTTGTGAAATGGTCAAATTTTAAAGTCTCCTTTCTTTGAAATGTACATAATCAAACATAACCTTGAGCTTTGAAATAATCTTTCGATTCAAAATCTTTATCTGCAAAAGCTGATACCCATATTGTGGCTGTGATAATTTCTCGGTCATAGTTAACACTTATTGAACTATAAACTGGTCTCTCTCTCTCTCTCTCTCTCTCTCTCTCTCTCTCTCTCTCTCTGTGTGTGTGTTTAACCCCTTTTCCATCTTTGAAGACAGTATGTTTCTATGTACTATCTAAAGCTTTCCCAGTGTGTGAACTTTTAATTAATGAGAATAAAATTAACTGCACACATCTCTTTTTGACCAAAGCTATGTATTTCACTCAACAGAGAAATGACTTTTTTTTTCTCCTTGTTCTGGTCAACCCTGCTAGCTCCAGCCAGGCCCGCTCACTCCAATCGGCTCTGCTTGCTCTGGTTGGCCCCGCTCCCCATTTGGCCCGCTTGCTCCAGCCCTGCTCGCTCTGGCCATCCCCGCTAGCTCCGGCCATCCCCACTTGCTCCGGCTGTCCCCATTCGGCTCCACTCGCTCCGGCCAGCCACGCTCATTCCCGGCCAGCCCCGCTCGCTCCTGTTGGTCTCTCCAGTCCAAGGATTCCTTTCTTATTATTCTTCATAAGTACGCTGTAGCTGGCTTCAGAAGCACCAGAGGAGGTGTCAGATCTTGTTATGGGTGGTTGTAAGCCACCATGTGGTTGCTGGGATTTGAACTCAACACCTTCGGAAGAGCAGTCGGGTGTTCTTACCCACTGAGCCATCTCACCAGCCCCGAGAAATGACTTCTTAATGGAAACTGCCTTCTGAAGACTTGAGCTCACAAGTAAAAATGATATTTTCACACTGACTTCTCAAAGCGCCATGTGGGTAACCAAAGAAATCACTTCAGTTATTCAAGCTCTAGGCTGCTCTGTGTTCTGCTCACCCTAAGCAACTTAGTGAGATTTTATCTGGAAAGAACAAGTTACAAGGGAGTTTGGGAGATGTACCTCAATGACAGTGTGCTTGCCGAGTGTGAACAAAGCTGTGGGTTTAGTTCTTAAGTCCTCAGAACTCCCACTCTTTGTAGACTTAACACTAAAGCCTAAAGAACAACAATATTGATTATAACATAGCCTGTCCCTCATTGTGTTCTGTTTGTCACTCGTCTCTGTTTACTTCTGTCCACCCTTCCCTCAAGTTAGTCATATAACTCCAAATTTAATACATTTAGAACCTACTATGTTGGAAGTATTCATTCCTGTATGAAATATAAAGATGTATCAGGTACATGATAGAATTCTAGCAAAAGTAGCATATAACATAGAAGGAGTGTACACCCTGAGGCCGGCTAATTTCCAAGCATTGTCACTACCATCTCATTAAATACTTATACCTGAAAACTATAGATACATTGCACAAGTTCACACAAGTAGACCAAATCTTAAACCAGTGATTTGAGCCTAGAACTATTCTTTAATACTGTGTTTCGATCAAACAACAATGATTTAGAAATGGCAAATGACTGTAGTGATGATGATGATGACAGTGATGCTGAAGAAGGAGATGACAGTGACATGGATTTGGAGCTTCTTCTTCTTAGCTTATAAATCAGAAAGGCTTGTTAAGCTCACACCTTCAGGGGCTTCAGTCTGCTGTTGGGGGGAGTGGGTCTGGCATGGGAGCACGTCACGGTGGGAACCTAAACAAATAGGATTGCCTGAAGGGGGGGTAGAAACAAAGAAGGAATGAATAACGAACGAAGAAAGGAAGCAAATGAATGAAGTGAATGAATGAATGAAGTGAATTAATGAGTGGATGAAGCAAAGAAGGAATGAATAACGAACAAAGAAAGGAAGCAAATGAATGAAGTGAATGAACAAATGAATGAATGAATGAATGAAGTGAATTAAGGAATGAGTAGATGAAGCAAACAAGGATTGAAGAACAGCCAAAGCCCCAGGACTCTGATCACATTAAAGGCACTCCTGGAATGAGCCCCCACTAGACTCACATCAGAAAGAACATGCACCTTTGGGAGGATATTGAAGATCCACCTATAACCCCATGGTACCATGTGATAGGCATTATTTCCAGAGCCTGAGGAAATAAGAACATTGAGACTCAAAAAAGCTAAATGACTTAACACTTGACAGTTGGTAGTCAAGTGTCAGGTCCCATTCTACTCTTCCTGACTGCATTTAGAATCTGAATGTGATGAAAGGCACATGTACACATACATGTGTGCTCACATACACACACACATACACACACACACACACACACACACACACACACACCAAAGAGTATCAAAGATCTTGGGAACTTGGGAAGAAACAAAGACCTCAGCACAAAGTACCTGGAGGCCCTAGCAGGGAATCCATCTATACCAAGGGAAACATTCAGAAAGCTTGAGAAGTATAATCTCATGGCTTCTATTTTAAATGAAACACTCCCACTCTTGCACATAGGATATGCTTAAAGGCAACAAGAACCAAGGTAGAAATGCGCTTCCAGCCTGCATGATGCAGGCAGGAATGGCACCAGTGAATTGAGACTCAAAAATTTACTGAATGTGGAAGAGGACCTGAGAAGGTGGTAGGACCTGGGAGATAATTAAACTCTATGTGTATTTTGAAGACATAGTTTCATAGTGTTACTAGAAAGGTCAGATTCAGACTCAGATATGGATCTCATCTTTTTTTTATGTCTTTAACATTTTTACTTTTAAGCATGTGTATATGTTTAGGGATGTGGCTGCAGAGAAGAAAGGATTGGATGCGTGAGCTGTAGTTACAGTTAGATAAGCATCACCTGATGTGGGTTCTGGGAACCAAACTCAGAGCAGTTGATGTGTTTAACCTGTGAACCTCCTCTCCAGCCCCCAGGAAGTGCATCTTGTTGCATTACAGGGCAACTGTAAGTTGCTTTTTCTCTCATGCACTGAAAAGTGAAACTTCCCTTTAACCTGCTGTAGAAAGGTGGGTGCACTTCACGTACATTCTCGTTAGGAATCCTTGGGGTGTTAAGTCTAAAGTATAATGCCTTTAATGAAAGGACAGATGTTTGCAACCTCTAAGGAGAAGTATCAAAGACAATTGGATAGTCAGGATTGGAGTCTAGGTGAGTCTCTGGAGGTTCC
Source organism: Mus minutoides (assembly GCA_902729485.2). Lineage (NCBI taxonomy): Eukaryota > Metazoa > Chordata > Mammalia > Rodentia > Muridae > Mus > Mus minutoides. The sequence goes on along the minus strand of LR749561.1, from coordinate 606,372 downwards.
ACATCATCGGGTTCTAGACTGGTGTATTACATATGGATAAATGCCGATGTGGTGACAAAAGAACCTAGGCCATAGTGACAAGCTGGGAGTTAAAATTCAACTCTCATGCCTTTAATGAGTACAATTCCTCATCCCTTTAAAGTCCAATCCATGATGGTGGAAATAGGTTGTGATTCAGAGTCATTCAGGGACTGTATTCCCATTCCGTTGCTGTGAAGAGGCACCATCTTATAAGAGAAAGCATTTAATTAGGGCTTGCTCACAGTTTTAGAGGATTAGTCCATGGTCAACATGATGTTAGAAGCGGACAACTGAGAGCTTTCCATCCTGATCCTGCAGGAAGCAGAGAGAGAGAGAGAGAGAGAGACAGACAGACAGACAGTCAGACAGACACAGACACAAACACAGAGACATAGAGACACAGAGAACAGCTGGTCATGAATAGCATGTCAGTCCTGCCACAGCAATGCCCCAACTCCTGGTATTATTAAACTCAGTCTTAATTACTATTCTACTGCTGTGAAGAGGCACCTCGACCAAGGAAATTCTCATTTAAAAAAAAAATAATTTAATTGGGAGTTTGCTTAAAGTTTTAGATAATTAGTTCACAAATGTCATAGCAAAAAGTAGACAGACATGGCTCTGGAACAGTAGCTGAGAGCTTGATCCATGGACAACAGGCAGAAAAAGAGAGAGACTCTGGGCCTGAGATAGGCTTTTAAAATTTCTAGTCCTCCCCTGCCTCCAAGGGCCACACCCCCTCCAACTAGGCCACACCTCCTCCAACTAGACCACACCCCTCCAATTAGGCCACATCTCCATCTAGGCCACACCTCCTAGTCCTCCTTAAACAGTTCACCAACTAGGTACTAAACATACAAATAGATGAGCATATAGGGGACCATCCCTACTCAAACCAGAACAGAGGCTTAGGCTGCCGGATGGTAGAGAAAAATTAAATGATGGACAGGTTTTAAAGTTAGGGCTCTTTAGGCTTCAGTTTTAGAGTAAATTCATATCAACTCAAATTCACTTCTAGCAACCAGAGAGCTGCGACACAGTTGCTAATCTCAGGAGTTAGCAGCTCAATGTGCCAGGAATTCTGTGCAGTCCTTGAAGTTAAAAGTCAGCAGAAAGGGCTTCCAACAACACTTTGTTACGAACACACCACCAGAGATATCAAAGGGCCGCCAGCGAGAAGTCACACCATCGGGGACACTGTTTTTCCAGATGCTTTGTTTAGTAGTGACCTCTCATCACGGGTGCTGGCCAGGTGACCCAGGCTTGAGAGGGAGCCAAATGGACCACGGAAATAGAAAGGGCTCAGAAGGCTTCTTGGGCACTCACAGGGGACTGTGCCAGTCTCCACACTATTAAGAGTAGAACTAAAGAGGGAAAGGCAACCGCGTATCTCTTCTGATGAGCAGAGTCTTCAGCCCCACCCCTTGCAGAAATCGATTCTGGACACATGAATGTAAAAGTACTGCATAGGCATAAATTTTTTGCAGCCTACTTTTAATGAGGATTCAGTCTCTCCTCTAGCCCACCACCCAGCAGAGGTAGTGGAAGAGATGCTATTGGTATAGTAGTGGACCTGTTCAGCCATAGTTCTTTGGTGGTGAGCTCAATCTTCTTTAGTAGAAATTCAGTCCCGCAGCAAACACCAAACGCAACTCAGCAGCTACAGCCCAGTCCTCTTGGCAGGCAGACACGCTGTACGAACTAACAGCTGAAGTTCAATCCTGAAGAAACTGCCAGGCTTGCCAACTAGCCTGAGGTGAGGCCACAGGAACCTAACCAGCAGTCCTTGGGGGAGTTTCTCTTAATTTTCAGTGTTAACATAAGTTGAGCTCAACAATATTATGCAAAACAAATCCATACATGCATGTGTTTAGTGGAGAATATCTGGGTGAAGCGAAGCAAACCAAACCAAAGCTCAGCCTGTGGGGTCATGGTTATACTCCTTCATCAAGTATCCTTCCACATGTTTGCTATGTCATAACTTCCTTTCACCTGTGTCTGCTTTAGGAAAACAGTCTCTCACGTGTTTGCTTTAGCAAGACATCCTTTCACCTGTGTGCCCCAGCAAAACATCATTTGGCATAAATAACTTTCCAAAGAACTACTTGTTTCCACTTCATATCTGCCTTTCTGTTTAAGAATTGTCCTTTTCTCTATCATTAGCAATCTATACATGACAGAAATAACTGTAAGAACCACCACATTTTCAATAGATGGCATATGTAGAATATGGGCAAATAATCTAACAGAATAACCCTAAATTTCTATCAATATACAATACTTCAGGACTGTACGAGAGAAAGAAGGAGAGCAAGGGAGAGAGAGAGAGGGAGGGAGAGAGAGAAAGAGAGAGAGAAAGAGAGAGCTTCCTTCCTTGGGGACAGTTAACATACAATTCTATCTACTATACATACTAATATATGCAAACCCACAATCATTTCCATCTCAGTGCTTGTCTTTTTTTGCTGGAATAACACCACTGTTTTGATTATTTAAACCCTTAAACATTTCCAAATCTTTATCTGGAAATTAAATGGAAGGTTTTTTTATACAAATAAATCAAATTAAAAACAATATATGATAAAAACATAATCAAGGATGTTTGTGTGACATCCAGAGACTCTACAATATTGACTAGCCACTGGGAAATGCAGCAGGCCCTCCGTTTCAACATCAGGGGATTTGACCAACTGTAATTTGAAAATATTCTTCCAAAATAATCGTGTGCTTGCTGGGGAGGGAGCTTTGGTTTCAAAGTAACACAATGTAGCTATTTAGGTGGCACGGTCGTTTCATTTGATATTTTAAGTAATCTAGGTATAATAATTTATGCTATAAAGGATGGGTGTGCATGGGCTGTGTACAGAGGTAAAGTGAGCATCACTGGAGCCTGGTATCAAGAAAGCTGGTCCTGATAGTCCCCACAGGTATGAAGGGACCACTGCATTAAACTTAAATCAGAGCGAATGAGATGTAGGGAGTAGTAGCAAAGGGAATCAGAAACACTCAAATGGGGGGGGGGGAGTTGTTTGTTTGTTTGTTTTCCTGAAGCCAAGGAATATGGAGGCATCCTGGTCTATACTCATGATTTCAGAAAAGTCAGAGCTGTGAAAGGTTACTGGTCATTTTCCATGAATATTCCAATTTACTCTAAAGCTGGCATCAAATCAAGGCAAGAAGCATTACTGTGGAACACACACAAAGAGAAGCTCACTGAAACACACACACACACACACACACACACAGATTGTGCTCACACATGAGAACACCCTGGCTCTCAGGGAAGGCCTGCATTTCCAGCCAGCGGGACAGCCAGGCCCAGTGCTTTTACTGACACCAGCACCTGCTGCCCTTCAGTCCGAGGCCCCCACACCCTGCAGGCCCTTTTAGGGAAAACAGCCGCGGTAAGCAGGTTATAGTGACTAAGCCTGAGAGGAGACCCAGCTCAGCTCCAGAGAAAAGGACCAGCAACAAAGGTCAGCTGTGATCTGAATGTCCCTCAAGTGGACAGTAAGAAAGCAGTGCTACTCAAGCCACCCCAGCATGGCCTCCCTGTTTTCTAGTCACTAATCTTGAAGCAATTAAGTTACCTGCTTGCTGACACATGAGTACAGTGCAATGAATGGAATGCTCATTTAAATTCTTTTTTTTCTTAAATCACTAATAAATCAGCTGTCTCTCCCCACTTTGCTTCCTCTGCTGGAGACCCCATATGTGGTGTGCTGTCAATAACTCAGTGACTCCCGTTCCTAGTAGTCTCATTTGGTTTAAATTCCTACCAGTCACATTTACATCTATATACTTATTTCTTTGTCAAATCTCTGTGCATTTTTTTTTAAATCAACTAGGGATGTACATGCATAGTACCATGAAGATAATTGAAGTATGCTCCTAACCCGTCCCATTGACACTTTTGTAAAAAAGGGAAGGGAAATTCAGAAGATTCCTTGATTAGCCAGGGACACTGCCACTGACTCTCAGAAACGTTTTTTTTTGTGTGTGTGTGCTACAGTGATGTCACCTTCCCCCCTTCATCCTTAGGCTTCCTGGTCTTCCTGTTTCCTCTTCCTCTTCCTCTTCCTCTTCCTTCTCTGGGCTTCTCTCTGTGTCAGTCTCTGTCTGTCTCTCTGTCTCTCTATTTATCCCCTCTGTGTGTGTTTCTGTCTGTGTGTGTCTCTCTCCCCCTTCTCTTACACACTCACTTTGAACCCCTGAATGTATTTAAAATGTATTTAATATCTACCCGATATTAATATATATCTTCTCCTGCCTACTTGTTTTAGTTATAAACATAAATATTTGCATTGACACCACCTTCCCACGCTCAAACAAGGAAGCATGCTTACTTTCCTTTGTATCCTAAACTGAGGCTAATCCCACAGTTTAGGTCTATGCTCAGTTGGCCTGAAAACTGATATTTCTTAGATTCTCTGCGTCTCGGATGCCATTGCTATGGTCCTGGGAAGAGGTATCTACTTCACAGTGGCTGTCAGGCTGTGCTCACAAGAACAAGTTGTGTGGCTGTGTCTTGCTTGGGGTATGGGCTTGCTTACTTTTTGGGAAGCTTGTGTGAAATACAGAATGGTCCTTGCCCTGTAAGAACCAGTCCCTTAAGTCACTGGCATCAAACAAAGCCGAAAAACCAGTTCTCCTCTTAGGCTGCAACAGGAAAACAAGAGCCTGCTTCTAACCAAGGTTTTTATGGGATTATGCAAGTCCCTCAGGAGGCAGGCCCACATTCTTCTCTGGGTACCTGGTCTCTACCTCATATCCATCTCAATAACTTACGGTTCACAGCCTCTTCCTCATAATCTGAGAGTCTGATGTCATCTCCAGGGCTCCATGGTATTTTCTCCTTCTGAGATGACATTACACTCTGGGAACTTGGAACCTGCTGCCTTGGGCTTCTGTGTTGACCCTGAAGGTCCTGCGAAAGACAATGGCCTGTCTAAGAGGTAGATTTCTAGTTAGATGCAATAATGCAAAATGTTGGTCTTCGTGAATATTCTGGAAGATTTGTGAAACAAATGAATGGTCAAGTCACTACTTTTGTGTGCTGTGGGTGGGAGGGACACGGGGGGTGGGGTGTTGCCAAGTATTTGGATAAAGGGATACAAAACACCACCTTCTATTCAATGTCTCCAGCGAAGTACCTGAGAGCAGCAAGTAGGATGAGCAACCCACACAGAGTGAGCAAAGCTCCCCCACACCTACTGCAGATGACGAGTTTTGAAAAGCATCAGAAGTAGCTAAAATCCGACTGTTTCAATCAGGGAGTAAAGTGTTGGCTTGGAGCAACATGAATACCTTGTTCTCAGATCCTTCTCTGCCCAGCAGGACTATGGGCAACGGGGCGTCCTTGTTCAAGCAGAAGGTGAGGTTCTGCAGATGAGCTTAGATGGTGCCCGGTGCCCGGAGCACAGCAGTGGAGACCAGGAAGGACTCCTGCTCTCCTGAGCCCCCGAGACTATCAAGAGATACACTTGGGTTTCTTCCTGGCTCAGTTTTATTGGTTTGGTTGAGCACCTACCTCTTCCCAATGCTGCAGATCCTTCTAAAAAGAAATAGGACCTGAAGCCACACAAGATTAAGTATTTATTCCCTTTTAGACTCATTTTCTCTCTATCCCAGCAGGAGAGTCTGAATTCCTACAACACAGGATTTTGATCTTTCACAGGAGCTTCGCAGCCCATTCTCATGGAGAACCACACACCCCTGACTTCTCCCTTACCCTTCTGCACCCAAGCTCTGCCTACCTACTAGCATCACTGCTAGGGCGTGAACTATACCTCCTCACATTTTGAATAGGTACTTCCCCCCAAGACATATAAGTGTCCAGCAAGTTTCTGAGAAGATGTTTAAGATCACTGGCCACCATCCTGAGAAACCAGAGTATGATCACCATAGAAACCATGAAATCTTTTTAAAACAATTAAAATTATCATATGACCTCGATACGGAGATAAGAATCTGAAAACATTCTTTTAATTCAGTTTAGACTTTTAAAAGATTTATTTCTATTTTTGAATTATATATATAAGTGTGTGTGTGCACGCGCACACACATACACACACACACACACACACACATGAATGTAATTCATATTTATGCACTGAAGTGTATGTGAGTGCAGGTGCTCAAAGAGACCAGAGGAGAGCATCAGAACTGTGGCTGTGAGCTTCGCAATGTGGGTGCTGGGAACAGAACCCATACTTCTCTGTAAGAGCAGTATGCACTCTTATCTGTTGTTCCATCTCTCTAGACCTTGAAATACTACTATTCTTATACTATCCACAGTTGCCAGGATGAAGAGCCAAGCTAAGTGTCTAGTGAAGTGTCTATCTATCTATCTATCTATCTATCTATCTATCTATCTATCTACCTATGTGTGTGTGCATGTATGTGTGTGTGTTTATGTGTACATGCACACACACATGCATGCACATGTAGCCACATATATGAAATATTATTTGAAAAATGAAACAGTACAATATGCATCTACAAGAATCAACTTTGGAGACACGGGAACAGAACAAGCCAATCACAGAAGAGCTGGTGCATGATCCATCTTAATGGAGTACCTAAAGCATTTCAACTCTTAGACACAAGAATGGAGGGACATGGAAATCAGTGAGGTCTAGCCTCAACTACCCAACAGGACCAGGCCCACATGGCTGCTGTACATCATCCCTGAAGGTACCAGTAGGACACTGTAAAAGTGATAACAGGACACTTGCACAACAAAATAAAATTTAATAGAACAACCTCTCTTCTGCAAATCCAAGGCCACTCTTTCTTCTTATTTTTCACAATGCTGTCTACTTATTTTCTAAAAGAAAAAGGAGAAACCCAAGCCGGACATTGTGCTCTCCTTTGCCTCTCTGTAACACACATAAACTCAAACCTCAAGCCGTCCCGTGACGCTGACTGTCCAGAGATTCTGCTTCCATCTCTCTTTCCTGCAGTGTCTGCCCCTGCCTGTTCAGTCCCATCTCTGCCCTGCACCCCATGACAGCATCCCTGCCTCTCAGTCCTCCCTCTGTGGTCCTCCTTCCACTCTGTGGCCTGAGTGTTGGGTGGACTGAAAGTCTGTGCTCCACGTGGGATTTTATCTTCCTTGTTCTCTTCCTGCTGCGTGCTTGTCAGTGTGCTTCTTCTTCTCTCTCTTTGGTGCATGTTCATTTGCTCTCTTAGCTCACACCCAACAGCCATTTCCTCACACAATCTTCCTTTTCTACGAGTAAAGGGTAAAATGCCCTTCTGAAGGACTTCCTCCTCAGTGGACTACATTATTGCCTCTTTATTTGCCTAATTCCATATCTTTGTTGCAGGAACGCTGCCTCTCTTGGTCACAGATGTAGCTCTAAGTCTTATAAGAATGTTGATCATTGTCGCTGTTGAACTGGTGAGACCAAACTGAATCCATTAGTCACACCAGCCAAGGCCTTTACCACTTAGCTACATTCCAACCTGTCCAAATAGTTGTTAAATAAATTAATTCATCCATAAATAACATTTAAGCATTTTAAGACAAAATGGGGATTTTTAACTGAGTAGCGAAATGTATGTCACTCAGTACAATACTAGAAGATAATTTACTAAGTACTATGTACTAAGTATTAAGCTCTAATATACATAGTCATTTTATCTCTGTCATAAACTTTTTGAAAATGCATTTTATAGATTACCCCTCCCCCCATTCTTCAGTCTTCCTCTCATCTAAGCCACTGGTCAAGTCCTTTTGCAAAGGTCCCTTACTGTGGCAGCACATGCGTCCTTCCCTACCCTGTATTTCTTGTTTTGATCATGAGGTCAGTGGAGGAAAGCAACATTACCAGTCTGAATCTAGGGCTTGACTGACTGCATGTTTCTCAGGGCTCTCTTGGGCCCCGTCCACACCATGTAAAGAACATGCCTGGGTTGGCCAGCTGCCTTGAGCTGTAGCCCTAATCCTGTGACATTTAGTGAAGGCACTCGGGAGCAGCACAGAGGTACCTGTAGAAGGAACTCAGCGAAGGGTGGGTACAACTCCTTCCTAACTGATGAATTTCAGATTAAGAAAAGACAGGTATGTAATGAGGATGAGAGTCTCAGGGGTATAGCCACCTAACCCCATGCTGAGTTTAGCTCAGCCCAGCCCAGCTGACCCCACAAAACCTGAATACTTGGGTATCACATTGCTTTCATACACTAGAAGAGTTCATGTTTGATGCATTTCACTGTTTGCAGCCAGATCACACTGACCCCTACTTAAATGCACAGTGTCCATGGTTGCAGACAGGGCAGGCAGAAGGAATACATTCACTTTTTCTAACGGTCCTGACTGAACCCAGAGAAGTTAACTGAGCTTCAGAATATTAACTTTGCAACCCTACACAGTGGCGGCACCACCCCAAACTGCTACTGCTGCATCTGTGACCCCAACTCAAGGTCTCTCCTTGGATCACTCTCCAAGGCCACCGGTGCATAGGAGGGTCTAAAGACCACAAGGTAAGCCACATCGGGTCCCTTGTTTTGCCAAAGTGGGAGCGAGACAGCTTGACCTCTCAAGGTTGTGTTGGAGAAATTTAGACTGTAGCTCGTTTCCTGAGGCACACAGAGGAGCCATTCAGGAGCAGCAAGTGTGCCCTGGGAGAAGGAGCTGAACAAGGGTCAGTATGCCCCAGAACACTATTCCTTCATACCTGGTGAGTTTCAGACTAATATAAAACAGACATAATTTTTGTCTGCTTATTTTGTCCATAATTTGGCAGAGATGAAAATATACATAGTAAATGTTGCCATTAAGGGTTTTGGAAAATTAAGCCACTACTCTGTGACTGGACATATAAGTGATATGATTTACTTGAGAGACAATTTGGTAATTACTTTTAAGCTTTAAATGGACTTGGAAAGGCTGAGGGAGGAGGGGGAGGAAGAGGAAGAGGAGGAAGAGGCTGAGTTCCAGGTTGGCTGAGGCTATTATTGAGACATTCTCTCTCAGCACAACACCCACAACCCTGAAGAGCCCCTTTGAGCCCATAACTGACCTTCCAGGATTCTACCTGTAATTTCTGCCATGACTCCATTCCAACAGTCTAGCAGAGATGATCTGAGCAGTACTGTCTGCACACAAAATAACAAAAACTAGTGTTTGCAAGTAGAGATATTACTAGATCAGTAATGGTTATGATTTATGCTAAGAATTTCATGTGTGAGTTTTTGTCTTGTGAATTCTATAAATTTTTGTCTACAAAATCAAGGGTGATTTTGAATTCTAATACACTGGAAATTAACTTTATTGTCACAGATGCAAGGTTTGAA